>JAVJGI010000062.1:75681869-75720921 GCA_035590275.1 Ibycter americanus
TTTTTTTTTTTTTTTTGTTTTTTTTTTTTTTTTTTTTTTTTTTTTTTTTTTTTTTTTTTAAATGGCATCGGCCTTGGGGCTGCAATAGGAAATTTAGGAGAAGTGCTTGTGGTGTAGGATTTTTTCCTTTTACTTTAATTTTTTGCTTCCTGATTTGAGGTTTAACTCTTTTGTCTCCTGCTGTCAGATCAAAAATGAAGGACTGAACAGCCCCTTGGTTTTTGTTGGTTTTTCTTTCTTTTTTTCTTTCTGTCCTTTTTTTTTCAGTCTCACCATCTTTTTAGTGTCTCTGAGGAGATTGCTTCTGAAAATGTATATGCCTTTTCAGGTAGCCCTCTTCTCTCCATCACTCATACTGCTGCACTAGAGGCACATTGGAAGCTACCCCCAGGGTGGGATGCTGTTCCTTCCAAGGTGGGATGCCGTTATTCCCAGGATGGGATGCCAGTCCCCTGTTATCCACAGCACATCAAAACCTTTCCATTTGCATTTAAACACACCCACGTGAAATCGGAACAGAGCATGGCTCAGTTTAATGAGAACTGTTTTCCTTCTCCCCCTCTGTTTATTCCTGCTCCCCACCCTTAAGAGAAACACAGATTCAGAGTGAAAAGTGTCATTTTGGAGGTGTTCCTCCAGGGGAGAGAAAGCAAATCTTTCCCTTTCTGCATAAAGGGAAGGCTTGAATTAAGGTCAGGAGGGTGCGGGGAAGCCTTCCTGAGGGACTGTGGGCACATTTTCTCTCCACTTGCTTCCAGGCTCTTGTACAGTCTTGCTGCCACTTTCTTGTTTAATTATGACAGAAACTCTAATTGACTTCTTCAACGTTTAGGCAGTTTTGGGGGCAGCGGGGGGAGGACTGTCTGCTGTTGAAAGCATGGTTATGGTTCTCTGTCCGTGGCACTCGGTCTCCATTTGGGGAAAGGGGCTGGCAGTGTTTGATGCCTGGGTTTGTGCTGGGTTCCATGGCCTTGGGCTCTGCTTGAAGTCCGAGGGAAGCCTTCTCCATCACCCCATCTCTAATTCAACTGGAAAAGGGCTGGGCCCCTTGGAGACAGACATTGCCCAGACTTGTTCTGCATTGGAGCATAGCTTTAACGTATGTGAAGGTCTTGTCCCCCCTCCATATGTGTGATGTGGGCTGAAGATGCTTTCAGACACTTGCATCACTAGTGTGGAGTTCTGTGTCACCATCTGACTTCGTGTCCTCTCCCCAATCCCGAACAGAGCAGTACCAGGGACTTGATGCTCTGCACAGGAGTCTTCCGTGTAACAGAGGCACTGGCTGACCTACAACCACTTCCCAAATGTTTCTGGGGCCTGTTTCAGCACCCAGCAAGGTCTGAGCATGTGGTCACCTTGTTTTGAAAGCTGGGAGATATTTAGTAGTGTAGACTTGGCCAGAGTGGGGCCATTGGAGGGGCCCTTGATTTGACTGGACCATGAATGGAGAAGCTGTCTTCATGCTCTTCAAGCACCACCAAAAGCATGTGGCCAAGATGGAGAGCTGGGTTTGACCATGGTGTTGGAGACAGCTCCAGGTCTGAAGCACTGAAATGCCAGATCTGGAGGTGGAGTGTGTTTCCTTTTAGACTCAAGCAATAATCAGAGCCATTTTATTTTATTTTATTTTTATGTTTTCTTGGTGTTTTGTTTTAGGTACCTAAATCCACATTAAAGCCCTGATTGACACATGAATGCCCAGTTCTGAACAAATTTTAAACCTTCCCCTCGATGACCTTGTTTCCTCATCCACATGAAAATTCATTTGCTTTAATCTTCCAAAATGCTGAGCCTACGCGTATGTTGGTATGTGTCAGGTGCCCTGGTGGCTCCATGTTCCTGCAAGTGACTCCTAACCGTTGACAATTTATTCACAGACATTTATGCAGGAAAAAAAACTTACTGGATGAATACAAAGCCACTGAGTTCTCAGGGACATTTACTCATTTAGGTGAGCACTGGCTGGATATGGGCCGGTAGCTGATGGGTTCATTATCATTAGCCATGGCTTGCAGAGGAGCAGGATCTCCTTTTTCTGTCTCTATAATGTTTCTTCTAGGCTGTAGACCATACCTGAATCTAGTGCCTCTGCCATCTATGGCATTTGGTATGTGGTGGGTGCTGGATTACACCACTTCTATAGGGATGTAGCTTTAAAAAGCTGAGTTTGGTACCTGGCCTGTCCTCTAGCCATGAGCGCAGGACAGGGCTTCCCATCTGATCCACAAGAAGTGAGAAGCAGCCTTGGATAGAGTGTGTATGGTGGGGACACAGCTGTGTTTTGCTTACTTTAGGAAAAAAGTTGGTAAATCCTGAGGACAACAAAAACCTGAAAAGCTTGGTCTCATAGTAAGCTGGTGGTATTGATGGAAAGATGGAAAGTCTTATATTGTGATTTCTTCTGTGTACAGGCTTCAGAGTAAGGAGTAGAGTAAGGACAAGCAGTATTTGTTGTGTTGGTTTTTTTTTAAGGTTTGATTTTTTCTGGTTTTGTTACCGTTGGTGCTATCGCAAGGTTTTTCATAGACTCAGCAATGTCAGCAAGTGTACAGTTAAAGGACAGATGAACTGCTGTACTATTTCAGTTCTGAGAGTGTTTATTAAAAACTTTCAAAAATAATTGCTGTAGCAGGAGGAAAAACCAGCACGTTCAATCGCTCTGACACAATTAACCTGCTGGAACCTTCCTTCTGTCTTTAAGGAAAGGGTTAATTTTATGTGATTGCTAGTAAAAACAAGCTGTTTTCATGATGAGTCTGTAATAGCTGGGTGATAGACTGACTTAACAACTGCTTGCTAAACGCTGGGTACGTTCTCCTGATTGGCAGCTCTGTAAGTGGAAGCCCCTCGTGTCCAATCTGTCCTTGTGAATAGCTGCAGAGCAAAGGACTTCATTAAGGGATCGTAAGGCTACCTCGTAAAAACTAGCAAATAATTATGACGCTGATGGCAAGGAGCGGAGGGGACTGAGCATTCTGTGGTCTCTGTGAAGAAAAGCAGACGTCCCAGGGCAGGGAAGCATCAGGTGAAGTGGACGTTATAAACACTTTCCTGTGAATGCTGCGTCTTCTCAATAAAGCCTTGGTTTAGCCCGTCTACAGCTTTAACAAAATATTCCCAGTTAACTTCATGGGTGGTGCAGGGCTGGGAGCTGTTAGCTCATACTCAGTTAAATTTCAAATGTCAGAGCTCATTAGTGGTGATTTTAGCCAAAGACAGTTTGTGAGAAGCTCGGTAAATTTCACTTCCTCAAATGAAATTCAGGAAGGAGATTGCCGTTTTGCTTATTGATTTATTTTCCTGCTTTCACACATCTTTGGGTCTGTGATGCTGATCAAGGGTCAGGCTCAGCTTCACCCACTTAGGGATTACGGTTCTCCCTCTTTCACACAGAACTTCTTGCTCTTTCATTCTCACATTCTCATTTATTTACCTTTTTTCCTCCTGCCTTAACCTGTGTTTGTGAGTGGAAGATGCAGTTCTTGCTTTCAGTGTTGGGAAGAACTTTTCCTTGAGCTCACCAGCAAGCCCATGTGGGCATGCACAGCGAGGCAGCACGGCTTCAGGTGTTCAGAACTGACCTGTGCAAAGCCGGGTAGAGAGGCATGAGATAATTCTGGATTAACTGTAGGGATGACTCACCCAAGGTACGTCTGACTATGCTTTCCTGTTCCTGGGACTTAGCTCTTTGTTGTCCTGAACCCCTCTGTGCCAAATGAGTTAGTGCAGAAGAAGTTGTTGGGCAGTTGGTGTTGCTCTGCAGATCGTTTTGGGGAGTCCTTCTGGGGTCAGCACAGGGGTGAGTCAGGGGATGGAGCCACTGGAGGTAAAAACGTGCCTTCAAAGCTGAGATGGCCCAGGCAATACTACCGAAATTGAGATTTTCCGTGTAGGAAGGGCTGCAGTCACTGGCCACCAGCCTGGCCCCAAGCAAGTGTTCATTTTCAGGTCTGGAAGAAGCAGTTTTTGGATTACCAGGTACCTGAGGGACTCGAAGCCAGGTTCTATGGGGTAACAATTTTGGGTAAGTTTCTCCAGGTGGTGATAGCTAGCAGTGGCTCGGGCTTTTTTAGGTTTGCACCAAGGCACTTCCACCTCCTGTATGTAAATCCTCATTTGGGTACGTACCCTGGTACGGTGCCCGTCTCTCGAAATCAAATCTGCCTTTGGAAAATGCTGCTAAGCACCCATCTGCATCCGATGTATTCAGATACCGGGGCAAGGATGTGCCAGCAAGGGTCCCTGGGTAAGGGGACCCTGGATTTTATGTCCTGCCAAACAGTTAACAGGCAGACAAATGTGTGTGTGGGAGGGCAGATAGTGAAAGCCATGGAGTGTACATTATTTCAGGGGATCTGCGTTCCCAACAAAGATGAGCTGTTACAGCCTTGCAAGACAGAGGGATGGCTTTATAGTTCAAACAGCAGCAGTTTGTGCTTTCAGCTCAAAGGCCTCTCAGTTCAGAGGGCAGCGTGTTGGTCGAGAGGTTCTCTCGCACGCTAGTCTCTTATCTTTTTGTCTGATTTAAATGAAGTTTGGGCTAAAAGCTCTTGAAATTACAAGAGTGGTTACTGTCCCATAACGTGTGTGATGCTGCTCTTCAGCGGAGGCGTACTCGTTCATGGCACAGCAGTTCAGTACAAAGTGCACTAAATTAACTTCAGCTGCCTTCTGGCTTATGTTGCGGTGCTGTCTGCACCCCTGCTGAAATTGCCTCTCGTGTGTCACTGTGAGCAAAAACTACTGAAAAAAAAAAAAAAAAAGAAAAAAAAGAAAATTAAATAGATGGAAGCACTGTTCCATTGGGAACCAGTTCTAATTTTGGCTATATAAAATAAATGTATTAAAGCGTACATATCTGTTGTAGACATGTCCTCATTTGGAAGGCGTCTTGCATCAGGAATGTTCTCCTATGTTTGTGCAGCAACTTGCACAGTAGGATCTGAGGCTTTATCTGGATTCATTGCAATTAAACAGACACTTTTGACTGCGGGGAAATAGCGTGGGTGTTCCCAGCCTTATAAATGCCACTTAATGCTCAGATTCCCATTAGGACTTGGCAAACTTAGCTCAAGGTGGCAGTGCAAAGGTAGCCTTTGCTAAGAGGTGACATCTTCCTGGCCACTGTAACCCAGTGTTACCCTATTGCTTATGTGACCTTTTCTGTAAGAGTCCCATCTTCACCTTTTTACCTTTCTGGCAGATAAGTGTTTTTGATGATGACAATAAAGATACCACAAAGCACTTTTATTCTTGGTTGCCCCATCTGGGCTGTGCGTTTGATCCGAACGGCCGGCGTTCCAGTCAGATTGCACTATCAGATGGAGCTGGCTCTATTTCCTGCATTATTCTTCCTGGCTGTACCACATTATGCAATTATGTTTGCATTTAAACCTGAGCACTTACCTGTAATGATGCTGTAGTTCAGTACATGATACATTACAGCAGTAGATAACGCATACAGATAGGCTAAGAAAGCATGTTGTTGATGTGCTAAAACTAAACAGGACATTGCATTTGAAAGCGGGCTCTGAAAGCTCGCAGATTAGGCTGAGCCGTTTAAAAAGCTTGCGTTACTGAAATCACAGCCGTGCAGGGTGAAACCCCCTCGCTGCTGGGCAGGTACAGGATTGAAAGGGCAGGGCAGGCTTCCCCAGGGCTGCCCTTCAGTCTCCATCGCAAACGTCTGCCACTGGCACTGCTGGTTGCTGCCACCCACTTCTGCAGAAGCAGGAGGGTCTCGGCAGCTGCCCGGAGTCCCAAATCCTGCACCCCTGTAGCACAGCCTAAGGGAGGAGCAATGAGGTAGCTGAGAGGACTGACTGCCTCTGCTGCTGGCCAAGCCCCTTACACCTGCGTTACACCTGCTCTTATCCCTGCAATGCAGATGCAGCCTTGGGGGACAGATTCTGACCAGCTGGTTTGCATTACTGTGCTGTTATGAACACACACTACTACACTGAAACATATATATATATATATATGTAGACATATATATATATGTTTCAGTGAAGTTAGCTGGGTTGGTTTAGGTGGAGCTCGGTAGCTGGATGGCAGACCCTGGCTCCAAGCGCTGAGCGTGATGGTTACCACTAAAGCGTACCAAGGCACTTATGTCTCATCTCCTTTAGGACTTCGCTTCTGGCAGATAAGGTGAAGACTTCAGTAACTTCTCCACCTCTGTGCAGGGCACTGCACTGGAGCAAGGGTGCAGATTTCAGAGAGTAGTAACTTTCAACGCCGGTGGTCTGCGTCAGATCCTACCCTGGCAAGGCAGAAAAGCTGTATAGCCTGAAGAAATTTCTTTGTGCCCATTCAGGTCCTCCCTCTCAAAGGTGGAATTTACTTTTAAAATACTTTTGAAACAGGCAAAACTGATCAGGCAAAATGTTTTGATGAAGCTGCTGCAGTGATTCAGCACAAACCAAACCTGGTGCAATCAGCCATGAGTTTTCCTTGCGGGATAATGAAGCAATGCCCTCCTACTACAGCAAGCACACCAGTTTTCCGTTCATTACAACAGGGATTTCAACCTATAGTCTCCCCAGCAGGTCTCTCCTTCCATCATGTTCTGGGGATTTGTGGATGGAAGGAGCTATGACTGGGCGAGTGTCATCCTGTTTATTTGAGAGAGGGGATACACAGCTGATAACAGTAGTGCTCACAAAGCGCTTTACCTTTCAGTTGCGTGATGCTTAAAAAGTTCTCGGTAGTAATAGATGTTTCAGTGGAGCAATACTGTGATGACAAGGAAATATTGTTCAAGATATGCCTGAACCTCTTAATGAAATACTGAAAAAATTAGAGTAGGAGAATAGGAGAAAAGTGTCCAGTGACAGTCACGTAAATGGCCCTGCTGCTTTGGCTGAGGAGATGTGGACGCATATATGGCATCAGTGTTTGTCCTTGGATCGTGTGGTTTTGCTGTCTGTATGCTTAATTTTATGCATAGGACGTACCAAGTTGTAGCCTACATGCAGCGTTTTCTCTCTTCAAAGTACTTTTCAGTCTTCGCCTGGTAAATCACTGCAAACCCCTTGCAAACCAGGTTTGCAGTGGAGATGGTTTGTGCATCAGTTCACTTGTATTCCCTACGTCCCCCTAAGAGCTGTGTGGAAGTCAGGAGCTGGATCCCACACCAGCGCTCTGGCCTTCCTCCCACCCTTGCAGCTGATTTGGGACTCTCACAAGAATGTTTTTTCCCCTGACTGATCCAAAACCCCCACCAACATCAGATCTCCACTGACACTGTTGGGGTGGACGAGCCTCATTCCTCCCATTTACTGTAGCGCTCATTCAGAAATCCTTCTTGCTGACACATAGGTACGTAATTTGATTTCTTTTTCTGCAGGTGGTTGGAAAATTGTTAAGCTAATCTTTGTATTTGCAATTTTTGCTCTCAGATTAGTTGAAGTAAGTCAAGATCATTCAGTTGTGAGATGATACTTGCACAGTGAGTACTGCAAAGGCTGACTGGAAAGGCTTGGTTATCCTGTTTGTGTAAAAAACTTGATGTTGCAATTTTCTCATTACCATTAAATTGCCATTTTTAATTTGTCTTAGAAGCCTTCACCCTTTGAGAAATTACTGGTTTAGAGAGAAGTGTGAATTACATCTGCCCTTTAACTGTGGTCTGGAAAGGGAAAACCAGTCGTGTTGTATCTAAACTGGAAGATTGCACTGAATTCCCCAATGTATTTACGTGCACAGGATTTTCATGCAAGTTGGGCTTGCAGTTAAAACTCGGCACTGGGTTAGTTTCCACTGAAATAAACTGTCTCTGAATATCAGGCCATAGATGAACATGAGGAAGATTCTTGTGAATTAGCAATGACTAGAGAAAAATTGCATTTTGTAAAACAGGGCTCTTCATGTGTGCCAAGACATTTCCTTTGCTTCCAGGGCATTTTCCTTAATATTTGAAGCTGAGATTTCTGATTCTAGGATTGACCTCCTGCCATAACCCTTGAAAGACCCTGACAGACCCAAGAACAACACTTTGGGAAAGTGTGTGACTGTGGTACATAGGCCTGGACCTTCCCCTGGGTCTCATGGTTTGTTTAATTACTGAGTGGCTTAACACTGCTCATATCTGCTCGTTACTTGGTATTTTACCTCGTATTTGGGTGAGCTTTGTTGCCTGTGTATAGGAAGCTGACTTGTGCTATGTCTGGGACATGCACCCCCCTGACACCAGCGCTGTCTTTTCAGTGCCCTCCCTGTGAAAGCACCATTAGATTTAACTAATACTCCATGTCCTTAATTAAATACCTCTGGTGCAAAGAGCCTTACCTTCTGTGCTTGGAAATTGCAGTGATTACTCCCCTGCTGGAAAAGCCTTTTTTTGGTGGTTGTTTTTCGAGTGGTTTCACTGGTCTAGTTGTTTGGGATTTTTTTCTTTAACAGGAATTAAGCTGTTTCTCATGCCATTGTCCAGTTGCAAATTGGCCTGAGACTTGTGCCATGGGCTCTGACCTCTGAAACTGCCCACTCATTTTTTTTTCTGAACTAATCAGCTAGACGAACTATTTACAGTTGGCTTTTGGGTCTTCTCACTGCTTTTGCGGCTGCCCCTGTCTGAGTAATTAATGACAGCGTGGCTTGTTTATGGTCTTGAGTTACTAATGCTGTTGGCTGCAAATGCATTTTTACCTCTGGGACGTGCCAGTTTCCTGGTTCTAGTCCCACCTCACCAGCCCAGGTCAATTTTTTGTGCGTAAACAGATTTATCCTGTAATAGTTGTAGAGAGACTAGGGTCATTCATCAGTCCCATAGAGAACATGCCCAGCCAGATTCTTCCCTTCTTGTGCCTGTGAAGCTCAGCAGAAGTCAGAAAGATTCCTGCAGGACAGCCAAAATTTTTAAAAAGGGGGGAAAAGAAAAAAAAAAAAAGAGAAAAGGAAAAGCGATTCTTTCTTTTTAATTCAGGATACAGGCAGTCTCAACTAGAAATAAAGGTATTGGATAGTGCATCACCTGTCCAGCCATGTCCCCAGACCTGATCCTTGCTGTATCAACGCTTATGTGAGTCATTAATGAAGGAACGGTTATGTGGCTCTCTTAGGTAGGTTAATACCACCTACATTTTAAAGCTGGAGTAAAGGGTAAAGAGACGTTACATAGCAGCAGATGATGCAGATAGGCATAAAAATATCATCTTGTGGCCTTGGAAAGGGTTTGCTGGGTTATGTTCCAGGCTTGTTCTATCACAGGCAATCATGTCAAGTGTGCCAATTTGTAAGGGAAAACCCAGTTTGGTCTCCTGCTCCCTCTGGAAACCTGTTACAGACTCTCAATGCATGGATAGTCAGAAGCATTCTGCTGGTTTCTGTCCTTAGTTTACTTGTGGCTACAGTTTCTTCCAGTCTCCTTGGGGATAATGTTGTCTTTTGGCATAAATGATTCATTTTCCCCCATTGTATAGTTCTCTAGGTATCTTTCCTTCCTTCTGTTTTTTAATGTGTGTAAGGCTACTTCCTTAGTGACTGGGGACTCAAGCACAACCATTCCTGCCATTTTTTGTATCATTTCTTTCAGAAAAAGGAAGAAGACGGTCCCATTATCTCTCTTACCTTTGTTGCCCTGTTTGGTTACCAGTGTCTGCTCAGTTGGGTTAACCATGGGTGATCTCTGCCATGACATGAATTTGAGGGGAACTTCCCTTCATGCCTCTGGATCATTAGTAAAATTCACTGTTTTACCCAGGCAGTTTGTGCCAATATCTAAAAACTGCCACCCTATTACTCATTGCTAAGCTGGCATCAGGGACTGTCTTAACACTGGCTCTCAGAGAAAAAGGACCTCAGTGGTCAGATCGTGTTATTATCAGGATCATCATCACATGAAACTGAACTGGGTGAGAAATTTCTCAAGGTCTGAAGCTGACGAACTCCTAGGAGCCAGGAGGCTGTCTTTTCTTTGAGGGAAGGCTGGGAGAAATTAGAGAAGTTCGAATACTCTCCCTGTTTTGCCTTGTTCTTCTTTAAAAAGACTTTCCTAAGAGAAACAGATTAAACAGAAATGTTAGAGTTGAATGTGGTGCTTTTACTAAGAAGATGGAAGTAGATTGTCCATTCCAAACATTTCCAGAGGTTCTCCTTGTGTTACTTTCTAGTTCCTTACATCCAGCTTAGAAAGCTGCTTGGAAATGGCTACATCAATGGCAAAGTTGGAGTACTGTGATGAAGTGCACATGAATGAAAGTCCTTTAAGGGGTTGCTGATCACATTGTAAGATCCACTAGACTGCTTTGGCACTCTGATTTCTGAAAAAACTCAATACACGCTACTTTAATATTTGAAGGCAGCTTCTCTGAAATTGCTGGGTGGACAAGACAAACCCTGCAAAAAATGGGAACTCTTAATCTCTGTCTTGTTTGCTTTTCTGTAGTGAAAACTGGCCTTTTTGGAATGGGAGGGAAATTGCTTAGAGAATGGTTCACAGCGTGCTGGTTTGCAGCTCTTTCCTGCCAGTTAGTGTTTGTTTGCTGTGCTCCTGTAATGACCATCAGATGGTACCCTCTGTCCTGACACTGCTTGGAGAAACCTTGGGAACTTCTGCATTCATTATTAGCCTTGACCATCTTCAGTCTGGCCATTCTTTGATTTCATAGCACTGCCAGCTAAATTCTATTAATTTATATATAGAAGCCTAAATCCATATGTTTTTCTACAAAATGAGGTGTTGCACTGAACTGTTGGTAGAGAGGATATTGTTTCTCACTGCTTATACTTAGTTTTGCACAAAGTATTTTCTATCCTCTTTTGGATGACCCTATTCTGTCTTTGCTATGAAGCTGTATACATGCCTTCATTCCCTCTGTTAGCAAAATTCTTATATGCTGCTGGGAATGAAAAGACAATTGCAAAAGTCATCCTTTGGTTTTGGTTTATGTAGAAAAAAGGACATTTTTTACACTGACTGACGAAGTGCATGCAGGAGACTGTTCTTATAACAGCAGGATGAAAGAGTGTCCTATCATGCATGTCTCAGGGATCCTGGTTATACAGAGGAAGACCTAGCCATACCAATTGAAATTCTGTAACTTTGCAGTTGTGGTGAGAATTTTTCAGGGGATTTGGCAAAGGGTTAGAGGCCCTACAAGCACGAGAGGCAGGGAACAATGCCAAGAGACAGGTTCAGCTTCCGTGGGCACTGGGCAGCGTTTTGCATGCTAACTCCACTGTCTGTAGCAAATAACATGCATTTGCATCCCTTTCAAGTATTGTAGGAGGGAGGAGCCTGCACCAATTTGTCTGTTTTAATTATAGATTGTTCTACCCACCTCCTAATTGCTCCTTCATTAAGAAGTAGCTAGTTGTTTCTTTTTCCCTAGGAGCTAAAAATAATCAACTTTTGTTTATTTCTGTAAATATTTTTTTTTTTTTTTGCCCTTGAGGAGATAATTATTTCTATTGTTGCATGAAGATGGTGGCCAATACAGGAGGAATAATTAGAGCAGATGGCTGAAAATACTTCCCTTGTAAAAGACATCTAGTGTAATAAAATACCTCCCCTTCTCTTTTGTCTCTTCCAAATATACATTTTTCTTTCCTTCAGGTGGATGTGAATTGGGTGAGGGGTGTAAATCTTTTCCTGATGTATTAAACTGAGGAGCTGTCAAGAGTTCACAGCCCGGAAAGTGAGCTCCCTGTATCCATCACTGAAATTAAAGTGTTTTCGAATGTGGCATGGAGTCCTGGGTCTACGGCGTGGGGAAATATATGCTGTACTCCATCACTTAAAATGTTAACCTTGTCTCACTGTGGTGACTGAGGACAGGAACACTTGCTCTCCGTACTTGCTGGTTAAATGGCAATCTGTCAGCACCAAGGAAAAGGCTACCTTGTGGGTGTCAATCTCCGCTGTGCCTGCAGCACTCCAAACCTTTGCTTGGCCACGCACGCCAGGAGGGGTGCACCTTCCTCCAGCTGGAGATCATAGGAAGCAACTAGGAGACTTCCTTGCACATGCAAGCAGGTTGCTGTTGTGCCAGAGCTCCACGTCTTATTGGATGTGTCTGGGGGAAAGGATAATGCTGGCTGCCAGGGATGGAGTTGGTGGGAATAACTCCAGGCTTCAGATTTCTCTCTGTGGCCATGTTGCAGATAACCCTCAGCTGAAACCCGCAGCCCAGAAGAAGAGAGTGTTGAGCACAGCTGAGTCTTGTGTTTAACTACACTGCTGATTCCTGGTTTGGTTTTCAAATTTCTGTCTTTTTCTGATCAGAGGATGAGGGCTTTTGTCTTTGTGTCTGTAACGGTTGTTGCAGTCCTCCCTTTTGGGACTGTACTGTAAAAAATCCCCACCTAACCAAATCATAAAGTTACCAGAAAGTGAGATCAGATTATTTACACTGTGTCTAAACAGGAGTTTCTCAACCCTTTTAAGCCCAAACCTTGCATTTTGGGGAAGAGGGAGTTAAAAATCACCAGATAAACATGTGTTGTGTTGGCAGAATGATTGTTATTTACAAAAATTTAGACGAAACATTAAAAGAGTGGTCACTTACAATCCCTTCCCTTTGTGACTTGTTTGCCAGCCTGTCTGGGAATGCGAGTATATCACTGTTATTTATTCATTTGTTGCAGTTACTGCTGCTGTTTCTGAGCCCTGGTAGTCATAGGCACGAGCTGAGAAACTGGTACTGAGAGATCATGTCCCCAAAGGCTGACATAAAGGCAACCCCAGGCTGGCTGACAACAGCAGCAGCTAAAAACATAAAAAGGAAAGAAATCTGCTTGAAAATGGAAAAAGAGGGTGCAGCAGGGAGGAAGGAGACAATGTGCTGAATGACAAGGAGCTGGTGCATCTTGTATCATATGCTCTTAAAACATTTATTTTATCTTTACATAATTCATTCATTGTTTTGGAGCTCTATAATGGGGAAGGAGTTGCTACCCCCACCTCAAATTAACCTGTGTTATCACAAGCTGTGGGCTTGGTACATAAGGTGTGGGCTTGAAATGAGTTGCGCATGACACACACCAGATGGGTATCAGGGCTGGGAATATATTGCAGGACACTGCTCATTGAATTTTCATCTCGGATCCCCTCCATGGTCCTCGTGCGCTTTGGTACCCCAGGAAGAGCAATGGGCTCCTTAGGGGTTCCCAGTGCTTGTGATTTCCCACCCACCTGGAGTTTCTGCCCGTATTTTGTGGGTTTGGTTCCCCACTGAGTTAGGGTTATCTGCGGTACTGAATTCCAAATGTGAAATGTTGCCAGGGTGGGTTTTCTGTGGATGTCTGGTGTAAGGGCACATCCTGCAAAAGTTTGGGTGACCATTTTAAGTGTTCAGTTCATGCTATACTTGTGATCTTGGGGAAAACACCAGAAAAGTCTCTTGCCTCAATCTAGCTACTGATTTTCATGAACCTTGCAGGAATACAGCATTTCTGTCATCTCGTTCCTCCTGTTAAACCCAGTTGAAGCTGGCCATGTTCAAGCGTGAGCGCTGACAGTGACACAGATGGATGCAGAGATGTTACGGTCTCATAAGCTCTGTTTCCTCCAAATCATCTTTCCAACGATCTGGTATACACTGAAGCCTGAGTGTGAAGCTACCACTTGACTGCAGCAGCTGCAGCCAGCCAGCTCCAGCTTCACCATTCAGGCCTTGTTTTATGCCAGCTTCTCTTTTCCCCATCCTGACTTTCAAGCTCCCTGCCATTTGTTGTGCCCCGTGCTGAAGCTGGAAAAAGCACAGGAGGAAAACGCTCACCGCCACCCGCTGACGTGCAGCTTTCCTTGGCTCTGTGGGTTCCTCCTGGCTCATTCAACAAGCATGCATGGGATGGGCGCTCAGCCATGACCTTGGTGCTTGCAGCTGCTGCTGCTCTTCAGTCTTACTGAGTAAGTGTTTAAATTAAACACCGTAGGTCAAATGCTGGGTGCCAAGCAGGGGAAAAAATGGAAAAGGAAAGAGTTTTGCTTCTATGAAAAAATAGTGAGGGGGATGAGCTCAGCTGCATTTTACCATAGGCTGCTTAATAGGAACCGGACATAGCCACCACCGTTCAGCAAAGGAACTTAAAAAGTCCATTAGAGTTGGAGATTGCATTGTGCTTTTCTCCCAGAAAACAGGGAGAGGGTAATCATATGAGATTCACAAGGTCCAGGCAAACTGTGCTTGTGATTCAGGGCAGCTGGCCATTTCATTAGCCTTGTACTAGACGATGCCTTCTTTCAAAGGTCTTAAGGAGCGGCTCTTTCATCTTAGGGAAGGGTGTAGGACAGCAAAAGAAGGTTAACCGAATCACATCTTCTGTGGTCTCATTTCCCTCCATCAGTTCAATGCCTTTCCTCAATTCTTACAGAGCTGCTTTCCCTCTAACCCCCTGCACATTCTTCTGTGCTGTGGTAATTTAAAGTACTTTCCTTGAGCAAAACCCCCTTTCCTCTGCTCAGAAAGATTCTTTAGATTTATTCTCTTCGTGACAATGCAAGGATGATACAAGAGATTATAAACGGCTCTTGGTCCTGTGTTATTAGTTGGTGTTCATCTGTTCACTTTTATTAAAAAAAAAACAAACAAAAAACCCCCACAAATCAGAAATCACTCGAAAAACGCACGTGCAAGTGATGCACATCGCAGCAGACAAGTCAGGCATCTTGTCACTGGAAACCTTTAGGTATGGACTGGGTGGAACAACAGAGATTTTTATGACCTTGGCCAACTCATTTCTGCCTCTATGCAATCATTCTCGGGTAGTAAACTTTCTTTTGAGCAGTAAAATCTGTCTGCCTTTGTTTAGGTTGATGGTGCAGGGACTGCCTCTTACTGTGGATAAACGTATCATCTAAATAACACTTGGTTTCAGCATATTTGTATCTTTTCTGAGTGACATTCTTAAAATGGTTAATAGTTCTTAGTTTCCCAGATGGTTCCAACCATTTCTTGTGCCTTATTACAGTGGTGGGTATCAGCTACTAGCTTTTATGCCAGAGGGTATTGGTAGAACTGAATGGGTGTGGAGTGTTCTAAGAGGTGACAGCAGAAACCTAGCAAGAATAGCTTAAACGCTGATGTTATATAAAGAGAATCTTAAATGAAGAACTAATGTGTTTCCTAGTTAGAAAGAGGAATTATCTTTAAAAAAAATAAAAGATATTTCAAGTTCAGAAAAGGAGTTTATTCTTATTAACTCTTGTAAGACTTCTGTCAACAGCTTACTAGGTTTTTGGTGCTAGCGAGAAAAACCTGGTATATTCCTTATGCCTTTGCTTTCCCATTAGAGCTATTGGAGGCTTCTAAGTGACTTCAGAGGATTAGAGTGGTGTCAGAGTGACTTTAAGCCATTTAGCGCACCTTCTCAAAAAAAAAAAAAAAAATTGTTCTGATGGATCCCACAATTTCGCAACTACGTGATGCAGTGTTTTGCTAGCAGCATTGGTTGAGTTTGTGCCCGACAAGAATTTATGGAATTTGTAATGGAATATGTAATTTGTGCTGCAGTTGGCTTGGTAAGCCATGTATCTGGGAAATGTGGGTCTTTCCATGAACTGTACCCTCCTCTGTCCCTTGCTCTGAGATAAAAACAAGTTTATCTACTTGTTCAGTGCATCTATTGTATACCCTTGTATATTGTGTGTAATCTGCTTCAAAGCACTGTCAGTGAAGAGCAATTCACAGCCTCTCTGGAACGACAGTGACTAAAGATATCTATTCTTTCAGCTGGAATTTTGTCCTAAATCTCTAAAATATATAGATACATGTTTGCAAGTAATGAAGATGAAACTTGTCCTATTACACTTAGCAACCATGGAGAAATTGTACCCTCTGTAACAGTTGTGTACACATGTGAAGGTTTATTTGTACTTCTGTAATGATTAAGTGTTTCACTCCCTCTGACGCTGGAGATTTTGCTTCCCAGGTGTTTTCACTGCATGTGTGTTAATGCACTCCCAGGCTTCAGTCTACATTGAACCAAGCAATTCCCTTTGTAGGAAAATCGTAGAATAGGTCAGAGGGTAGAACCTACCGACATCCATACCCTACAGATAGGACAGATGTAAACCAGTTGTATCATTTAACCTGGGAGCCACCACTCATTCCTTGGTGTAAACAATCAGGACAATAGTCACTATATAACAGTTATCTGAGCGCTCTAGCTGCTATGGGGAATATTGTATAAAACATCAAACACGTAAAGCTAGAATTGACAAATGCACAGTCGAAAGAATAGCTATCGTACCACCACCAGTATTGGTTCACCTAAACCGCAGCTCCAGAGCAAAAGCTTGAACGCGCATGATGTGCTTTGATTTAAAATGGGATAACTTTATTTTGCTTTTGTATTGAGGTTATTCTTTCCACTGCTGTTTTGGATTAGCACAATCCAGTGAGGATCACAAATATTTCCACGTCTTTTCCTCTGCCCCCCTCCCCCTCAATCAGTTGAGGCTGTTCTTGCTAGTTCACATGTGAGTCCAAAAGAATCTGTTAGGAATGCATATGTCCACACTTGTGCACACATGTCCATGCAAAAATATGCACACGTTCCTGAAGAAATCGGTCAAACCTTCACTTTCATGCTTAAAGTTTAGAGGTGAGGAGATGCCATGACTCGAAACAGGTAGGTGACATCCCGCCATTGCTTGTCATGAGTTGGGAATCCGTGCTTTATTTGGAACTGATGCGCAAGCTGTCAAAGGAGAGGCAATAATAATACTGGATAAGCTGAGAAAGATAAAAAGGTATTTGAAAAGAGGAATGTGTCTCTAGATGCAGATGAATGGCAGGAAAGCCTTTGTAAAAGCCTGTAAAGCAAAACATTTCCCATCTAGCAGGATGTTTTAATTCTGAACTCTTTAGGTTGTTTTTATGACATTGCCAGGAATTAACGTGCAGTTCTGCTTCTCGGGAGGCAGAGAGAGACACACACCAGGAAACCCGCGGACTCTCCGCAGCCAGACCTGCAGCAAACCCCTGGTAACCCAGACCAGAATGAGACAAGGGGCAACCCCCAAGTTGCGAGAGGCATTTCTGAAGGCCGGGAACCTCTCTAACCCAAATGTTCCTCCATCCCTGGGCTCTACGTGGGGACCCGCCGGGAAAGCAGCCGGTGTGGCATTGGCATCTCTGCTGTGCTCTCGGCAAGCTGGCTTCCTGAAGGGTGGGGAAGGGTGAGCTTTGAACTTCTCTGGGTCTTTTTTTCTTTCCAGCTTGCCCTCCAGTTTTGTGGCCAGTGGGATGAAGACTCCAGCTGGCCTGCTGGCCACCAGCCGCGAGATGGCGATAACGTCACGATAGAAGGCGGCCGGACGCTGCTGCTGGGGACCACCACCACCAAGCTCAACCTGCTGCATCTTAAAGGTCTGCAGGAGCGGGGGGGGGGATGTTCAATGCTCTTGTTCCTCCAGGGCTGGAGTTTTTCATGGCCGTGATCTCTCCTTCCCTTCCCCAGCTCCAGCATCGGAGGAGACCCCTGGTCAGGCAGGCTGAGTCTGCTCTCGGTAGATACAACAGGACGGTGACGGGGGACGGGGGAAGGATTTAATTATTATGTATGCAGAAGGCATCGTTTATGCTGTTTGAGGCATAATGACAGTGCGAGTAGGAAGGCTTTTTTTTTTTTTTTTCCCCTTTCTCTTTCCCCCAGCTACTGCCAGTGCTGTCCTGAGTGGCGTTCAGTGATAATGGCAGTGCTGATAACAATAATCAACTCTGTTTTGTTTGGCATCTTTGAGGCAAACGTGTTGCAGAAGCATTTACAAAATTAATGATGTTACAGAATTACAGGCCACAGCTACCGAATGTAATAAATAATCCAAGATCCTGGAGCACGGCTGGTGGAGAGTAAATAACCGAGCACAATTACGGGGGGAAACACTGGGTTTTCAGGGTTCACGTACCCTGGGGTAGATTCAGCGTGTCCGGAGGTATATCTCTGTGGCTTGTCAAAGTAGGAATTAAAATTACTTGTAATTCAGTGGCAGAAATATTACTCCCTGGAAATCAGGCCCTAGTTGTGAAAACTGTTGTGCACATACTTGAATTAAGTGAATGACTTGTTCTGGTGAAATTGCTTGCTCAAAGGTAAGCCTATGTGTAAGCCCCTGCTGAAACGGAGCTCAAAAACTGGGAAAAGGACTCTTCATATGCTTAAGGACCTGGATCATCTTTGCTTGTAAAAATGATTTTTTATATTAAAGGGATGTTAAGGATATTAGTTTTTCATTGAGATGATGATGAAAAACATGCTTTTGACAATTATATTTCAATCTAACTTCGCTCATTCTGTAAAGAAAAATCTTTGCAAGTTTATCCCTATTGTGAGAATATTTGAAAAAAATATTGAACTTGCTCTATCTAGGTTCAGAGGTTTTCAAGACTTATTACAGCAGCCATCATTACTGTTAAAAAAAACAAAACAAAACAAAAAACCCACCAAGTTAGAACTGAGATTTAAAAAAAAGTGAAATGTTTCAGTACAACTTTCTTCCCTCTCTTCCCCAGTGAAAATCCTAAATCTATATGAAGCAAGATTCTTCTTAACATCATTGTGATTATAGCATACAGTACAGGAGATAGGTCAGAACCCCAGATATCTGAGACTTTTGGCTGCAAATCTGGATGAGGATTTTGGGGCTCAGTCTCTGTGAAGAACTGGGGCAAAATCTTGCAGCAGAAACCCTTTGAACTTCGGGCCTACTCAAAGGCACATTTGATCTATGAGTCAGCACTCACGAAGCAAACGGAGGTCTGATTGAATTTAATGAAGTCTGGAGCGGTATCTTTATGGCTTCGCCTCATCTGACATTCAAATCATTTCTCCCCTTTATCATGTTTTCCAAGAAGCTTGGTTTATAATGTAGATTAAGGTAGGAAAGCAGCATTAAAATATTCTAGATGCTGTGATTGTCTGCATTGCTACATGCCAAACATAGGAATCAAACATTTTAGAAGCAGAAACCTGCAAGGTAATTGCTTATCCCAGCTTCTTCTTTGCTGAAGTTTCTTTGTTGCATCCACTCCCACTTGCATGGGTGCTGCTAGCTGTTTAGTCTTGGTTAGATCTGGAGTCAAGACATGCTGAGGTCTACTCTGATATGAGACTGACATTTATCTTTTCTAACCTTATCTTTAAGCTGTCCAGCTCAGAGGAGTTGGTTAGGCTCCTGTATTGACAGAGAGAAACACACACCACCAAAGACTTGTTCATCTTAGGTATTACAGATACCCATCGTAAGATGAATCACAGTCAGGTGAGCCCCTTAAAGTAGCAACTACCCAGTCTGTGGGCATGTCAGATAACTGACAACTGTCCCCAGCTGCAAGGTGGGCATGACAATAAGCCCCTAACCCGTAGGTGGGTGTAGATACGTGCTTCAACTGAAGCACCCCATTCCTAGTATAGCTGGAGAGTTTTCCCTAGTTGGAACTGGAGAACGGGATTAAACTGTAGTTCTGCTCCCTTTGGCTTTCACGACTCAGCATCAGGCTGCCTGTGCACTCACAAGCTGAAAATATAATGGACTTTACAGTAGAAAAAAAGCTGGAATGCTACTGGGTCCACTCCTGTGTACAGATGCTGTACTGCCCATTTTCTGGTGCTGTATCCAGCAAACCCAACACCTGTTTACAGGCCTTTTCTTGAAATTCCCCTTTGTTAGGACACCATAAGGATTTTGAATACTGCCTCTGTATTGTCTCCTTATGATGATTTCAACATCGTAGAAATTGTTTAAAGAGTATTATAACAAGGGTGTCACTTTTATATGCAGCCTTAAAGTGACCCTGCTTTGGCTGTCTTAACATACAGCCAAATACATATAGTGGCTCTGGTAGCAGCCAGACTGTCTGAGCAGAAGATCTGGAGACCAAAGCAATAGAGAAATAGCATTAGGTAGCTGGGTCCTGCTCACTGCCATGGGGGCTCGGCAGTTCCTACCTCCTCCTCAGCAAACGGAGCATGAACACGTGGTTATCAGCAGTGGAAAGTTTAGTAGCCAGGCTGTGAAACTGCTCAGACAATACTGATCGGGGAAGAGATACAAGATAGACAGATTGTAGATAACTGTATATTCAGCATATTGCAGTTATTTTTGTAATCCCAACATCACAAGTATGGAAATATTTATGGTAACCCAGGACAGATGGAAATTTCCTTTGAGCAGAGCTTACAGTGGAGTAACTCCTTTGTGTTTGATGGGTTGATACCTCAGACATATGTTATTGCCTTTGTCTGAATTTATAGTGCTCTAGGGAGCTCTGGAGACCAAAAAAGCTGCCTGACTTTTCAGGAGTACCTTGGGGATGAATTTTGGGGCGATGCAGCCAGTATACCCTAGTGGGGTTGAAGATCCCAACTGACCAGTTGCTTTTCTAATGGCAATTTGGAGATGGCCATCCTTGGAGGCATCAGGGAGAAGATTGCTTTGGCCCCTATTCTGTAGAAGCCTCAATATCACTTGTCACAGCTCTTCCTGTCCCCCTAGCATTTGTATCTTTGCTGCATCTTAGCTGTCCTGCTAAAACCAGCATGCCAGTTCCCTCTTCCATGGTCAGGCTCCAGGCCGAGGTTTTCGGAAAGGTCTTACCCACCTCATCCGCAGTTTCTGCCTCTAAAAACTGTGCATTTGGTTTCTAGAATACTACAGCTAATCTGAGGTTTGGGGTTTTTTTTTCCAAACTATTCTAGATTCTAGAAAAAAAATAGAGAACGGACAAATCCCAGGGATACTCAGGACATTGCCAATTATTCTCTGATTTTGAACCCACATTGCAAAAGCAATGCTTATCCATCAGTATTTCATGTTTCTTGGAATTCATGCTCAGATCAGACTGTGGCTAGAATGGGTCCTGTGCGTAGATCTGGGGAGGAGAGAAATCCAAATATTGATTTGGCTTGACTTTTTCCTAGGCTTTGATGCTATTAGCAAAGAGCATCAAATATTTGCTGATAGACCTGCATAGGTAGCTGTCAACTAACTAGTGCTTCAGTCACTGCTGATAAAGACTGCCTTTGAATTTGCTGAAAGAAGGAGAAAGCTTTTCCCTGTTTTCCTGTCTATGGCATCAACGGGTCCTTAAACCCATTTTAAAATCCCTTGTCAGTAGGCACAGTTGGAAACTGTTTGTGTTGCGGTGTTTTCTGTGCCATTTTGCTCATCCCATTTGGGATGTGCGTTGTGATACTTTTTGCAGGCAGTTTCTAGTTCATATTTTCTTTTTTTAATCAGGCAGAGACATTACAATTAAAATACCGTAAAAGCGATTCTGGCAGTATTGCAATAAGCATGTTTTTTAATTAAAGAAAGAACATGGGATGTACAAATAGTACCAGCTAATGGGAAATTTCATCCAATGTATTTTTTAATTGAGATTTAAAAGGAAGAAAAGTCAGCCCTATTTCTCCCTGTCGCTGTGTGATATTTTCCTGCATTGTTACAGTGAGGTGTACCAAGTCTGCAATAATTACAATCTCAGAGCCTTAAAGTCCTGACTGTTTTCATGGGGGGGGGAAGAAAAGAAAAAAAAAGTAAAAGGCATCAGTTCTTTAATTTGTTAGTATATTTTTTTTTGCAGGAATTCAGTGTTATTCAGTAGAGTGCAACTCGCAGAGCTGGACGTTCCTGGAAGAAGGGTTTTAAGGCACTGAATCTGTAGCAATTTGGTGGTTTTTTCAGTTCTTTCCCTAGCTCTAAACCCGGGTTCGTGGGTAGGGCTGCAGATTTCCCTTTCCCATCATATTTCTGATGGGCAGGTACATTAAACTCCCAGGGCTCTTGCTTACCAATGAAATTGATTTTCTGCCACTTCAGTAGCTCTTGAGACTCCTGTGGGGTGTGGTAGGGTGAGCAGATGGGTGGAAGGTAATCCTGGCCAAGGAACTGGACATAGCTGTGGCAGAGATTGGGCTGAATCCCGAGGCAGCACCATCCCCTTCTTCCACTCACCGGCATGGAAGGAGGGGGTGTGCCCCTTTCAGGGAAGCAGGTACTGCCTCTAACCGTGGGATGGGAAGATCTGCTGAGTCTGTCTCCACCTGTCCTAGACACTAATCGGGTCTAATCAGTAGCAGCTTTGTACCGGTATTAGACTTGTCCTCACACGCTTTCATGCAGTACAGAAACACAGCCATCATAACCTGTGGAGGCTGGGGACTGAGGTCCAGGTCTTCTTAAGTTTTTTTTAAATACAAATAAATACTTTCAAAGGCATGAGTCTGCATCATGAGCCCTGAACTACAGAGGAAGCATACTGTATAACAGGATTGCACATAGGTTTCTTCCGTTTTGAGGTATCCTCTCCTCTTCTGGTGGCTTGACAGACGGTGCATTGCGATAGTTTTGCTGTAGGAACAGGCTGTCGCTAAGACCAAGGTCCAACCCACCGTGCTAGACACGAGGAGATAAACCTTTAAATTCAAATGGCAGAAATCAGCTTGAAAGGAGGTAACTGTGGGTGGAGGGCTATAGCAAATGGAAATGATCTGGTCTAATGATCACCCAGACAGACTGTAGGTGAGCAGAAGCATAATCCTGCTCCCAAAACAGTGGTCCTGTGCCTTCCCCAGTGCATCCATCCCTTGCTGAGGGTGAAGCACTTAATGCACATCTGTCACATGGGGACTTGAAATAGTAGCTCAAGGACTTACTTTTTCGTCACACCTCTACGTGTGGTGTTTGCCCTGATGCCTATACAAGGCTCACCTGGAAGCTTCCTTCATTAGGTCCTAGATGATGTCATACGTCATCTAGCCATACAGCAGTGTCCACCCCTCTTCCCCACCAGGTTAGCTCTCCTCTTGCAAATACATCAAAGGTAAGTATCTCGGAGGAGTACCTAAGAGCTGAAGAAGTAGAAGGACTTCTTCGAAGGAGATATACCTATGGCAGCATCTTCTGGGCTGCCAATCTGAATGGCCTTTGCCTGTCTCCTGTGCTCTAAAGGAAGAGCCCAACTGGCTTAAAAGGGAGCGTGTGCCATCTGAACAGATGGCTGTGAGCGCAGAAAGCCAGAAAACACAGGCTTGTTGGGCTTGGGAGACGATTCCTGTCTGAGAGTACACAAACAGCTGCCGGCTCCTCGCCCAGGGAGAGATTAAGGCCTCTGTCCAACAAAACGTTAGAATACAGGCTTAACTTTTCAGCGTGTTAGTGATGTTCTGGTGGAAATACACAGGCATGGGAATTCACAGCTAGTTTGGGATCTCTAGCTGTGTATTAAGAACGTGGAGGAACATACTCAGGGAGGTGGAGAATGAGTTTTGGACTCTTGGTTCGGGCAGCCTTTGGGATGGAGCCAATATAACAAACTTCTTTTCTCCTTTGTGTCTTGCTTGGCAGTGGTCCAGCCTGCAATCAGCTTTCATGGCTCTTCCAAATGTCATGTAAGCATGTCAACAGGGTGCAGGTGACCGTCCGTGAAATAATCGATTATTCTTATTTAAGGCTCTTAAACTCTGTATTCCTCTTCCTGTACACAGGAGGATCTTTGTTGTTGGTTGGTTGTTTTTTTTTTCCCTTCCTGCTTGGAGGCCCCACCAGGCACACCCTTGGAGCCAGAGAGTGAGCAGTAAGTGGGTTGCCAGCACACTGCAGCCTTGTTGTACAGGATCAGTTGTTTCAGCAGAGATATTCCAGCTCCGGCAGTTGCCTCCTGCTGTTTGCCACTCCGGGATGCTTGCCAGGAATATAACTTCTGAGCTTAAGCTTGTCTCATGGGGGATTCTGTGGCTTTGTCATGTGAAACACCAAGCGAGAGGAACCGGTAAGAGCAAGCTGAAGGCTGCGGGAGTACTAGTTATACATGGCCATGGTGTGCCCACAGCACAACCAGAGCAGATCTTCCCTGCGCAGTGGTGGGAAGGAGTAGTCCAGCTGAGGAGATGACTTTTGAATCTACAAATCCTCTCCTATGCAGAGGAGGTTTTCTGTTAGTTGAGGGGCATGACACAGTAGTGAAATATAAGACAATTCTTTTGGTACTTTCGTAACACCTTCTATTATTGATTATAAAATCCCCAAAACATCTTCAGGCTATCCAGCATATTTCCTGTAGCTTGCTTGCTTGAACACTTCATTCAGCTTTACATAAAGAAGTAGAATTAAATCTGGTGATAGTCACTAATATCCTTGCTCCCTAATGAGCTGTTCATTAGCAAAAAGTATCTTGTATTGACAAGTGAATGCAAAGAGTGGCTTTTTCATGTAAAAGGTGCACTTTGGAATGGGAACTTTGCTTCCCTCTGAGTTTGGGAAATCTCTAGAGCACTCTAAATCACAACCAAACCGAGAAATATCAACATCTCTTTTATGCATTATGAGAGCACCTATGTTAGAAGGATATGTATTTTTTTTAAATTAGGTTTTTGAGAAGGTATATAAGCTGCTATTTCTGAAAGTGTGAATCTTTGTGACAGAAGCAAGGAGAAACTTCAGTCCTCACAATCCTCTACTCCATCATTATTTGTTCTTTTTTTTTTATTATTTCAGAAGTGCATGATGTAGCCTATTTCCATAGTAAATGTTCTGGAAACCTGGGCTGTGGCATTGCATGAACCAGTCCAGGACACCTGACTTAGTGAAGTGTTATACATCAGCTTTCCAAATCCTTTGCTTTTGAGTGTGCCCTCCACTATTTCCCTAGAACTTCAGAAGATAAGTCTTTTTTCACAAAACCAGTTCTGCCAATGGCATGATGGTGCTGTAGTTATTCACACAGCAGATTACAACCCCCACCTTATTAGCAGGTTTTTATCAAGTTGTTTTCCTTAATATTTCCTTTTTTTTCCCTCCCCATGATTTGATCTGGCTGTTTCTCCCCTCCTGTGGGACAGATGGAGTTGCCTAGTTTTTCTCTCTTTTCCTCCTTTTTTTTTTTTTTTTTTTTTGTAAGACAGATAAAGAAAGATTTCTTTTCTGGGCAGAGAGGTGGAGGCTAATCACTGGGTTAATTGAGAAGAATAGTGCTTCTGATGTTCGCACAAAGTATCAAATAGCCTCAACATATTTCTCCCTGCTCTCTGCTCTCCCTCACTCCACCTAAAGAGACCCATTGAATTTGCACATTACTGTACAGAAGTGATTATGGGTTTAATTGTATTTATTTTGCTTGGTGGGGAGGCCATCATAACAGTAGTTGATTGATTTTTATAAAATCACCCTCAAGGTCATATGTAGGACTTTGCTTTCCTGTGCAGCCATAACAAACAATTTGAGGGTCACAGCCAAAGGCTCAGTTGAGCAATATTCCTGCCTTCTGCTTTCAGAGAAGAGATCAAGTGCAATAAAAGAAGGAAGCATAACTTTTATTTTCTTTTAAAAAAAGGGGAAGACAACCTTGTAAAGCAGCAGCTGTATATTTATTCTGATCCAATGAAAAACATAGAGATACAGAGATCTAAGGGTTAGAGGGACAATATGCAATTTTTTGACATAAGTATTTGTAAGCTTGGCTGGGGTTGGCTTTACACTTAGACTTCGTAAATGGTTAAATGAAGGCCTGCTAATGCTTTCTTTTCTTTTCTGTGATGCTGCTCTGCTTTTATCTCCAGCAGCTAAACTTTTCTTTTCCCACTTTATCTTCTCCCAAAGACTGCTTGCCTTTTGCCTTGGTTCTGGAAGGGGTTCAGAAACTTTGCAAATAGCCAGGGGACAATGGCGTTATGGTGTGACCATGAGTGTAGCTGATATATCTGTTTCCTATGATTATATGTTGGGTCTGACTGCTGCTTCTAAGGGAAAGTAAGGTGGTCTTGATCTTGCAAATCTTTGCATCATCACCAAGTGTGCTTGTGTTGCCATTGCATCTAGCAACAGAGAAAACTAATAGCTGGGCAACAACCACCACCTTGCAGTCCGATTACTATTATCCCTTTACATCTAAATCTTCACCCAGGGTGGGGAAACCTTGCCTTTTTCTAGGATTTCCCCCAGGAAGGGCCAAACTTGCAGGCCAAGCATCGCATAGCTAGTGCCTGCATGCCTGCTGCTACTGAAACATGTTGGGATTATTGCTCTTGCACCCAGTGCAGAGCAGTCAGCAGCATCCAAGCTTATCAGACACCCAGAAATCCACAAATGATACGGGAAATCTTTGAATCAACAGAGGGAAAAGTCTTTCAATTCAGCTGATATGCAGTTAGCTTATTACTGGGGAACAGGGGATTTTGAAATACAAGGAAACAAAAGGGAGATAGAGGACCGGTCATAGAGGACCAGTTGTATGTAAGGAGGCAAACAGTGATTTTTAGGAGCTATATGAGGGTGAGCTACTCCCGACCTGCCAAAGCCATCTTGTGCAGGAAAGTGCACAAGAGACAGTGCAGAACTAGTGTTAACACCCATTCCAAAACCATTAACTCTTGCTGGTCAAGCCGCTCCTGGTTTTGCAGGAAGAGGGACTCCATGTGAAGTTCAACATGTCGTCTTCTCACTCCTTTCTAGTTTTCCAGAGAGACAGATGTCTATGCTACTGGTAGCAAAGCACAGCTGCGTGATGTGCTCTGTTGTGTCTCAGCACTGCTAATGAAGGGAAGATGAATAAACATACGCTACTGTTTTACAGCAGACCCTCTGTGGGTCAGGCAGGAGGAGGCAAATCCCAGACCCTGATGGGAAACAGGCATTTTCCCCTGGCTGCCTCGAGGTGCATTGGAATGGCTGCAAAAAGGAAAGGAGACAGGAATCTTACATTCTCCCATCCATGTCATCCCATGGGGAAGGGATAGAAGGATTTGTGCAAGGAATTTAGTATTTTTAACCTGTCTCATAGACAGCTTGAAAATTTTGGATGGACAAAATGTGGCTGAAACTTGGGAAAACTTTGGGGGATATTATTTGAGGCATAACTATAATTTTGCAATCAAAAGATAGGACAATTTTGGCTACCAGCCTTCCTGGTTCAGTGGTACAGCACGGCAGCAATTAGAATACTCATTAAAAATTGTATGAGGAGAAGTGGAAACAGAAATGACTATACTTCAGCATAGGAAGTCAATAAAGACCTTGGGGTAGATGTCTTTTTTTTTTTTTATGCTAGGAATAAAATAAATTGCAGTGATTTACAGTTCCATTTCCAGATTGCGGGGATGAAATTATTAACACTGCTGCTATAAGGCAAATGTATTTAATAAATATTTCTGTTCTCAGTATGGGAAGGAACAGGATGGTAAATTATATCACAAGAGGAAGATGGACCAGGAGGTCCATTTATTACTAAAGAGTGTTAATATAATGAAGATGTTAAATAACATCATTCAAGAATACACATTCTTAAATCAACAGGTCCATTCTGATTCAAGAGCTTTAGAGCTGCTGGAAGAGGCATTCTGTGGCCCACAAATATTAATTTCGGAGTACATGGGAAATTACAGAGGGCTGTAGAAGTTCTGATCTTGTGTCAGGATCCAGGCAGGTAAAACGAAAAAAGATATTGGCTGCTTAGTCCAATATCAACCATAGTTCAAATGAGAAACCTGGATGAAGTTGAATGTTATAGATGATTGAATCCATAAATTACTAACTGTAGGAATATACTGAATGACAGGATAGAAATTTTATGGAAGAAAACCCAGAAAACTTTAGTTCATTTTCTAGGAAAATTACAAGTTTGATAAAGTTAATTCTGTAGAACGTGTGAGCGTGTGATGGCTGAGGATCACCTGCCAAGATCTCACGGCAGCCATCAGACATGCAATGTACTAACTCGGAAAGTAAATTGTTAGTGAATTGAACCATTCTTGTGCCTACTTGGATGCCACTGCACATCACTGATGATTTGAAAGTAAATGGACAGTCACCACTGATAGCATTTTGTGAACACCATTCAAACCAAATGCAGATTTACACCACTGAGAAGAGAGCTGGGCCAGGAGCAATTAGGAACGAAAGTCGTGGTTACACAATCAGGGACTTTGTCAGACAAAGCCATGATCATGAAAAGGATCAGCAGTCAGTGTGGCTCAGGGATGCCCACCTGATCTCCCAGTGTAATGAAGAGGCAAAAGGAGGCAGTAGTGGTTTTTACCGCGAAAAGCAAGAGGCAGAGTGTGGGGATAAGCTGGTTTTGCCTCTGTAGGCAGCATCAAGAACAATAAAGGAACAGAAGAATTAGGAGGTCAGGCTTTCCAATTACAGAATGAGAACTGGGTTGCGAAAGAGGATGCACTACTCCATGAATTGGAGACAATTCCTTCCAGAAAAAGTCCTGAAAACCTTATCAATCAGTCTGCATGAGGGCTGAGATTTGATTTTATCTGTAAGTACCTTCACAGAAAATGCTGTTTTCTACACCTCTTTGCAGTGCAATGCAGGACGGTGCAAAGGGAGCCACTGTCTGAACGCTCATCCTTGATGAATTATGGTTGGAAATAAAGCAGAAATTGTGACCAGTAAGAGAAATTTGCTGTGGGAAAAGATGATCATAGAAAATGGTAGAGTGATGTCCCCAAGTCGTTTAATTGATTGTCTGCCTTTCTGGAGGGTATGCAGCCGTCAAACACAGACAACTTGACTTCCTCCAGTTTTTCAATAGCATGATGTGCATACGCCATCAGGCGGTATGAGCTAATGGTCCTTTCAGTCTGCAAATGAATACCATTTCAAATATCCCCATTTCAGCATAGCATGTTCTGTATTAAGAACATTTCATTTTTCCAGAAGTCTCAGACATATCTCAGAATAAATCAGATATCTTCTACAGTTTTGCATGAAACAAGCTGAAGTTTGTGCTGTTTTATCAGTGTATTCAGTATAATTCATAAAAACCCGGTGTAGCAAGCTTGCCAGAAATATATCTGTGTATAGAAAAATATGTCTAGGGAAAGAGAAAATTTACACATAGGGGAGTTGGTGTTTGTGAGAGCAATCCCATGGTTCCCAGTGGCTATAAGCAAGAAAATGTCAGATTTATCTCTTTAATCTATTAAGCATATACTGTAAAAACTTATGTGGAATCTACTGGAATTTGGAAAGAAAATATTTAATGGGTAGTCCTTATTCAAATACTAGCTTTATTATAAGCCTAAGAAATTAGAACTAAAGCTAAGTTATAAGACTTTGTTATAAGACTAAGAAATCAATGAAACAATGAAAGCCCCTCAATGCAAGAATAAACAAGAATTAACAGGATAAACAGAATATGTTCGGCAGAGGTGAATGCAACCAGGTGGGAAAGGCACAAGTGCTATGCATCTCCCTTACCACTGAGAGCAGCAGGACCAGACTGAAGGTGAGCAATGATCAAGTTAGTTTTAAATCTGATTTTTATCTTAAAAGTTCTTCCCTCCTCTTTCTACTCAATACTGAAGTTACAGCAGAGGTCTGATCTCCTTCTCGCTAAGGGTTGGTAGTATCTGGTGGTGAAGGAAAGCCACCTGTTTGGTAGATATAGAGGTCACCATTAAAAACTGCTAACACCAGTAGAAAGCTGGCCATGGTATGAGGTGGCACAGTTGTTAGTTATTTTACATAAATGGAAATGTTGGGAGGGTGATAGACACTTCGTAAAGAGGTCTGAGGTTGCCAGGCTTTGAGCTATTCCCTGCTAGCTCCTGGGAAGCATAGCTTGACCAGGGAAGACATCCCACGTGCAGAATGATTAGATGTCTGAGAGTCCACGATGTCCAAATACATTGTAAAGGTAGTGACAGTGTCCTTCACAGGAAAGAAAATATGAACTGAGATAAAAGCATAAACCATCCTGAGATGACGGGCTGGAATCGCCAGCTCACACAAGGCAAGAACAAAGACAGCATTTGACAGAACTGAAGAGACCGAGTAAAAACCAAGGGATGGAAATGCTTTTTCATGCCCTATATACTTAGACCACAGAATTCATTGCTTCAAGAAGTCATTGAGACTAAATATCAGAAAGATTTGAAGGATCAGATCTATATTACTGACAAATCTTACCAGTTATAGGTGGTAAAATGACAATGTTGGCAAGGAGATGAAACCTTATGCTTTGAGGTGAAGTTAATCTCTAATTAAGGATTAAAATGAGGCTTTCATGGAATGGGAAGATCATCTCACATTCAGCTAACAGGGAGAAGTTTCTTATATTGTATTTGGAAGCATCTGGTTTTGAACAGTGGCTGAAAGAGTATGCAGGATTAAATCAACCACTGAGCTAAAGAAGTTGCCAGTTCTTATGTTCCAAAGATGTTCTCACTTCCCCTCTCCCTGTCACAAGTAGCCTGTAATCTGAAAAGTAACATGCAAATTAAGTAGTAATATCCCTTTTTCATGTTTGAGAGTGAGTAGGTTGAAACTGGGATTTTCCAAACACAGCTCCCTTGCACTGGAATTGGAGAGACTTAGATGTCTGCCCAGGCTGAATGGCCTTGCTCAAGTCTAGAAAGGCAGCCTGTGGTAGAACTGAAACACAGGGCAAGGTGGAAATTTTGCAGGATGCAATAATATTTTACCCTTAATCTCATCATTTCATTGCAAAACCATTTGTTTACCCATCTCTTACAGTTCCTTTGACTGTGAGATGATGACTGGCAATTAGATCTATGGTTACATATCACTCTTCTGTTGTCTTCAGGTGGCAAACTCTTGTTCACTGGTCCAGGACCTGTAGAACTGCATGCTCATTACATTCTGGTATCTGATGGAGGAGAGCTCCTGGTGGGATCCCCTGAGGTCCCTTTCCGTCATAAAGCGCACATCTACCTCTATGGAAGCCTCCATTCTCCACCATTATTTCCATATGGGGTCAAGTTCCTGGCAGTGAGGAATGGGACCCTTTCCATTCATGGTGAGTACATTTTTAAATTTTCTTCAGAAGCAAAGCATGAATGAATACAAGAAAACAAAACAGAGCAAGAAAAATTTTTGGAGGGGAAAAAAACCCCACAAAACAACTTTGGTCATGAACTTGGGTTTCTAATTGCAGTGAAATATTTGTAAAAGTCGTTTTTTGGGGCCAGAATTTCATATCTTTGTGTTCACCATCAGACTCCTATTTCTGCAGTATCATATGCACTAAAGCTTAGTGCTGTATCTCCATAAAAGCTCCCATACTGGGAGCTGAGTCATTTTGAAAATCTGAGCCCCGAGAAGTAGATGGTATCAAGTAGATATGAAACCCTGGCAGGGATTTAGGCGCCTAGAAGATGTTTGAGTTTGTGCACATTGTTCACAAATGAAAGTCTCCATCCCTTGGAAACTGGACCTTGGATCTCTGTTGTGAATCACGTGGATTTGCTCTGCTACTAGAACAGGTTATCCTTCTCCTCTCATCTTTCTCCGTAACAACTGGGAAGTTTCCTCCCCAGAGAGGGTATGGCTCTTGGGGTTTCCAAGAGAGGGTAATCTGTCAGGTAGGTCGTATGGTAAGGCCAATGCCAAGCGTGCTGCAGTTAGTAGCCTGTGCCAGCTGGAGTGGGGGTGACGCTTTGAGCACCAGCAAAGTGCCGCTGGCACTGTGTTTTTCCCTCCTCCTCCATCCCTCTGTGCTGTGCTGGCATGCCCATGCCAGTGGTCTCTCTCCAGCATTAGGAGCACAGCCAGCATCTCTCTGTTTTCCCAGTGGTCCACACAGCCGCACCTGCTCAGCACCGGTTGTTGTCATAAATGACAATTCCAGGGCTATGCAGAAAAACTGTGGCTATGCCAAGAATTTCAGTCCTATATGCCCAATCCTCTGCTCTAACCGCTGGAACCACTGGACCTCTCTCTCAAAGGAAGCCCTGCAGGGCCAGAGCATTACGTTCTTGCCAAGTGGAAGAGACAAGGGACATAAAGGACAGAAAATGGCTGTAGGTTTGCAGATGTTGTGGCACAGGGGAATTTAGATACAGAGCTTTTTTTGAAGGCTGTTAAATACAGGTATAAAATGGCCATTTCTTGGTGCAGCAGGTTGGATGTGGAATTCAGGTCCAAACTCAGCATGAATCAGAATGTTAGTGCAACGCACACGTGTCAAGCTCTTAATTAATGTGATGTTTTTAAAGACAGTATGTGCCATAGAGGAGAGGAAAAAAAAAGCACCAACATATGTGAATGCCTCATCTCTCTCCCTAATGTTCTTGTGCATCTGCCTTCATATTGGTAGGTGTTTGTATCCTCCAGCAGGGCTTGAACTTACACCCTCCTGGCCTACAGGCAGAAATGCTGCTATCTGAACATCGCTGACACATATGCCTCTCAGTCAAAAATGATGTCAGACACCGAGGGGTACAATCTGAGCACAGACAGGGAGCGAGCTGTATCGCTGTGTGGTAATCCTGTCAGTTCACAGGATCTGAGGAAGGTCAGGGGAGGTGGGTTGTCGGAGAAGAATCGGTGAACAGATTCTTTTCTCGACCAGAAGAGATCAGCAGAGGCTGGGGAAGGTGCTCCTGTCAGTGGCAAGGGAGGTGGGCTGCACTGCTCCTGAACACCATGTCAGGTGCTCTTGACCACTTTGTCAAGACACAGCGAGGCTAAATTATTTAGTGCATGCAAACAGCTTTAATAATTCCAGTAAACTGGCTTTGCAGAAGGGCAGAGCATTTCTGTCCCATTTCCTAGAGGAGCTCTGTGAAAAAGGGCCATTAGATCATCTAGGCTGAACTGACTGTCCGTTACTGGCCATTGAGTTTCACACACTTATCCCAGCCTTGAGTTCAGTAACTCGCATTAGATTAAAGCATGCCTCCCAGAAAGGCTTGGTCTTTGAGGACATCAAGGGAAATGGAAGCTAGCATTTTCTGTGGAGACTTGTTCCAGGGGATTAATTTGGTTAATCATCCATGGTTGTTGGTTTTTTTTTTTCTTCTCCTTTAAGAGAAGTATTAAAATGTCTGATTTGAATTTGCCTGATAACAGCTTTTGCTGCTTTGCTTTCTGTGTCTTCTCCTGCTACTTTGAAGTATCTTTCCATTCTTGGTCTGACCCCTGCGAGTCAGGATTTTGTCCTTAAATTGTCAGGACTTTATAACAAGAGCCTTGTCTTCATGCTGGTTTGTTTCCTGGCAATGTAGGAAAAGCCAGTAGCATCTCCTTGCAGCTGTGCCTCCTATGCTGCTTCTCCTTTCCATTCTGAGCCTGTATCATCACTGGCTGCTTGTCTCCATCCTCATGGACAACTCATGAAACTATAGAGACCAACAAGGCAGAAATATGTTTTACAGTGTTACCTTGGCAATATGACAGAGGGAAGTGAACCTGGGTGTCCATTTCAGTACCCTCAAGGCATTTCTCACTGATATTTCATAAGTTTCACTCAGTGGCGTAATGCCCAGCAATTCTTCATTCCCAAGGAAACCAAATGGGTGAGGTCTGCAACCCAAGCATTATCTGGATGGAGATACGTGGAGTCAAAGGTGGCTTGGCCCATTAGTGGAAACATCTCTTGCTTTCAATTTCTTGACAATTCTTATTCAAGAATTCTTATAAATTTCTTATTCAAGAAATTCAGACGAGCTATGAAGTCACTTTTAAGCTCTGCACTACATACAGACCCAGTGCATGGCTGCAATTAAGGTTCATTCAAACCAAGTAATCTGCAATTTAGCATGAAGCAGTAGAAGCCTGCTGGAAAGCAAGCCCAAAAGGAGTGTGTTCTTTTGCTGGGTTCATATTGCTTACATGAAACAGAAATGTGCTGTTCTGTCTCCAGTTTCGTACCAGTCTGGCTTGTGGTACAGAACAAATTGTTGAACATGACAGCTTCTTTTATATATATATGAAAGAGACTGACATGCTTAGCAGCACACATTTGTGAGATACATACATATACGTACATATATATGTTATCTCAGATCAAAATCATTAAATAAGCAGGCTTCCAAATTCTTAGCTGTCTTGGTGAAGACAGGACTGAACACATTCTTGTTTCTTTTCTGTTTCAGTCCGGGAAATTTGGGGGATGCTCTGCAGCCATGGTTGAGTTCAGATTGTTTAGTAAGCGCTGTCAGCTCCTCACTTTGATATGTTAATATGACTAAGGGTTTCCCACAATTCCCTTGTGAGTGGCAGTCCTTTGCTCCGGTAGTTGTAGCAGACTGGGAAATTTCACTGTTGCCTTTGGCTTTAGCCAACTCCCCTGCCAGTCAGAGCGTGCCACCCATAAACTGCCTGTCAATCACACGTCAGTGTTAAAGGGGGTTTCAGTCAGCCAGGGCGACTCGACTTTTTGACAATGTAATTATGGCCCTTGCATCCGCAGTAGGGGCCTGAGCGGGGCTGAGAGAATTTTATTGATTGTTCAGAAGGGAAATTTATCACTGTCTCCAGCTCCATTCGTAATTTATTCCCTGAGAAACTCTCCTGACAAGCTTCAGGAGAGAAGTTTAGCATGGTGGCCTTGGCTGTTCTTGTGCCTTTGTCCTTCCCAGGGAAACTGGACCGGAGACACCAGCGGATGCTGAGTGGAGGGGGCAGGGACTGGGTGCAGAGGCAGCTACATGGAGATGCGGCATCAGTAGCTGAGGACACCTACCCTTTCTCTGTGACAGCCTGACTTTGTGGTCCCAACACTCTTGCTGCGATCGATGGGAAAATTTTAAAGGTCTTTTCCATTCTGTTCCATTTTTAGCAGTCCTGTGATGCTGAGCTTGTTATTCCATTGTGCCCCCTCGAAACAGACTGTGCCTGTTCCCAAAAGAAAACCAGGACTTCTGCTATGTATTTAGCTGAAACTTTGTCAGTGCCATCACTGTGATGACATGGGGCATGAACATATGAGCTGATCCCTGCATTTTGGCTAATAACTTACACCTCTCCAACTAGATGGAAGGTGCTACGCTTCAGGTTTAATAACATGCTGCATTCACTTTGCCCAGACTATGAAAGCTGTGTGGTAAATTAAAAATACTGTGCAAAGAGTTTTGGTTTGATACCGTACCTATTTATAATCAGCATAACTAAAACAGAGGTGTCAGTGGTCATTTCAGTCCTCTAAAGTCATGGATAATCCTGCAAAGAATATCCCTGCACTTGCACTGGAAGCTTACTGTGGAAGAGACATTCTAGAGGGAATCCTGCACTTCTGTCCCAGGCTTCTCTGCAACCAAAATAATCTTATACATTTTCAGGTTTAGCTCAGGAAAAAAAGTAGTTTTTATCAGCTGAGCCGATTATTAATTTTAATCACTTTTAATCAATAATGAAACACAAAATGTTTGTGAGCTGTGCACTATGCTCCACAGAGCCTGTGTATTCCTCAAGAGATCAAACATTTAATCAAATGCTACTTGCTTTTCCCCCATTAAGCAGTGTTATGTATCTGTGCTGAGTTGGAGATTAAGAGATCATAGACAACATGAGAGAATTTGTTCTGCTTTACTCACATATTAAAAAGAAAAGATTCCCAGAGGAAAAAACCAAAATATCTGTAGCAGGGTGATTCAGGATAGGGTGCGGAGATCTGCCAGGGATAAGATGTGCTTTTTTACCTCACTGAAATGTTCATCCATTCAATACATGTTATGTTGTACTAACTGAAACGATTGATTTGCACATCCCTGTTACACCGTGAGTTCACATCCTTCTCTTTCTGGGGTTACTCCCATAGACTGGTTTTCCTTAGATGCTGGTTACTCTGTGTGGTGCTTGCAGGAGGATTTTTGCCTTCTGTGACAGCATTTTTCCTTTCAAGACCTTGACTTTAACATGATGCATTAAAGCAGATGGCTCTTGAACAGAAGGCTAAGCTGCCTTGAATCCCCTTGTGTTCACTGGGGGTAAGAAACTGCACTTAGGCACTTCCCATGGAGTAACTAATGTACAATGACTTGTTCCTTCACTTTCTTATTCACAAATATAAGATGACCATTAGATTTTAAAGACCTAGCAGATGGAGGGGAAAAAAACAGAGCGCGCCGGGTTCAGGGAAAGCTGCTCTGTCTTTCATAGCTTGCTTTTTTTTCTAACATAAATGCATCTATCACCTTTGATCCAAACTTAACTCAGTTGCTCTGTATTTTGGTGCTGATCTTAATGAGGAAAACATGGAAAAAAGGGGACTGAGAGGTGGGCGCTAGTATATACATATTTAATATACTATATATAGACTATACCTAATATATTAGCTTGTGTTCCTTGACAGGGAGAGGTCTGTGGGTTACTACAAATGTGGAGGCTTTTGTGGGATGTAGTCGCCTCTTTTAAACATTTGAATATTACACTGACATACTCCTTCCAGTTCTGGCCCCGACTACAACCAGCAGATTGGTTGGAGGAAGAGGGGCAACCAACAATAAAATGAGGGTGAATTTCCCCCCTAGATGGGAGCAAGCCTGCAAAGTTTGGCAAGCTGAGAAGCCTGGACTCAGATCTGGGTTTTTGCAGGGCTGCAGGCTGAGCCAGGCAGGGACCCCCCGTTTGGGCTCATCTTCACTTTTCCCATGTGTCTAATTCTCTTTCATCGTGTGCTGGGGATGTAGCGAACTGATCTTAGCATTTAAACGGCCATGCCACCCCACGCACCCGCTCCTGCGGGCAGACATTCCCCGTCTCGTTCGGCGGCAGCAGCGCGGGAGATTAACTGGCAATAACGCAAAATGTTAACAGCTGTGTGCAGCTCGCGAGGGGATCGCGCCGTGGTTTGCTGCTGCGTTTGAAGCCGTTTGCTGCTGATGTCAGTTTAAAGAGGTTTTCCTGCGTGCCACCTTTGGTCGTGAGCTGTTTTCAGGTGCGGAGCGTGGGGTTTTTTTTGGCCGGCTGGCTGGTTTATGCAATGGCACTGCAGGAGCTGGGAAAATCTTTCCCCTTCCTTTCTGGACTGATATGACTTACCAAAGTGACTGGGTAACCTCTGATTAAGGGAAAAGTTCGGAATGCATAATGTTTGCGTTTATGGGACAACATACAGGGAAGGTGCTTTTTCTGCGATGTAATGTGTCAGAAAAGAGCAACAGTGGGAGTTTCCATAGACCTGTTTAATTACAGAACCCTTCCCGTCCTCAGTAGGATACTCCTTACTTTCTTGAGGGTGCCGTTCAAAAACGTTTAGGTGGAAATGCTTTTGGTGAAAACTGCAGTTTCACGAAAAGGAACCATTCTGCAGGACTAGGTCACTTTCAAGGATATTTTCTACTGGAGAAAATAAAAATTATTCACTTTGTCCTCTTGTTTGGATGATTTTTTTTCCCCACTGGGAGAAGGAAAATGTGTTTAATTCTATCATTTTCCTTTCATCTGGACTTTCATAGTATTATTTTTAATATTATACCTGTTTCATGTCAACATTTCTACACTAGTGAAATGCAATGCGTTCACAAAATAAAAACTAAACCCCCTAAACCTGCAAAGTGACATTAGTCAAAAAAGTGTAATGGTTCCAAAAGTGATTGGTTTTGCTGGAATTTTTATTCTGTGGAAGATGTGGAAGGTTTGGCCTAATTAGAATTTGGAATTAAATCACGTCTAGCTAGTGGTAGACTTGGATTTCATCCTCCAGAACCCACTTATAATAGGGGAGCACCACCCCTATTTTACATGAGAGGTGGAAGAAGTCGGAGAGTTACTGAAGCTGTGTCTACATCGGGCCTTGCAGAGTGTGCCACCAAGCAGGTTAGAAGCTCATGTTAAAAAGCTGAGCTTTGACTACATCTCTGTACATTCACAGTGCTCGAACAGAAAATAATTGCTAGAAAATGTTGCACGTCCTCAAGTTGCAGTGGCAACCTCAGCCTAAAGCAGCACCCCGGTCTCCTGCCCTGGTGGTACGCAGCATCAGAGCCTCTCCACGAAGGACCTCTGCCCAGAGCCAAGCACGTGATAGTGCCACAAGTGAGATGGCGTACGATGGCTTTGCGCATAGGGACCCGTGTTAGGGGACTGAGTGAGTCCAAATTTCCTGCCTCAGTCTGCCCATTGCTTGTGTAAAGCTTGTGCCTGGTGCTGGGTTTGGTCCCGCACACTGGGGACATCAGACAAGCTAGGGTTTGAGCCCGTGCTCAAATCCCAGCTAAAACACCCAGTGCGATCCCGAGTGCCCAGCACTGAGGCTGCTGCAGCTCGCCTGTGCAGCAGTAAAAAGCTGATAAACTCTTGGGTGTCCTAAGGGCTAATGAGCAGTTATAAATTAGAAAGGACCTCCTATTTCACCTCCAGGCGCGAATGAAAATCTTTCTGCACTGTCTGTGGTGGGAAGTAGCAGGAAAGCTGTCTACATCTCCCCAGGAGCTGCCCACACGCAGCAGTTTGTCCTGCAGGACTGTACGGGGGTGGAAAGACATCTCCCAGTTTCAGGCACAGACATTCCTGTCTTTCTAAGATGCGTAGTGGGGAAAAAAACCCAAACCCAAATTCCTCTCATTGCAAAACAAGCTAGAAACATGCAAATACTTAGGGAATATACCTAGGACTGGAATTAACTGAGAGCAAAATTAGGCTGGAAACACTCAAGTCCAGAGGGCTGAGGGCTCACGATTCAGGGGGATGTTTCTAAAGACATCTGCAAATAGAGGGAAGCAGCTCTCATTCTTCCTTTTCTGATTCCCTACACTTTACGGCCAGTGACTGGACTAGTCACTTCAAGAGTTGAGGTAGCTGTGACTTTTTTTTTGATAAAAAGTCTTCATCAAATCCAAGTTCATGAAAGAGTTTTTCCAGGTCCTTAATTAAGGATCTGGGATTTTAAAGGGCTATTTGACCACAGAGAGTTGCAGCAGCACAGCTGTGTGCTCTCCTGACTAAGAAGGCTTTCTGGAAAAGATTTTCTATTCCTTTTAACTTAAGGAATTTTACACATTATTATTTTTACAGTTTGTTTTATTAACTGAAGTAGCAGCAGCAAAAAGTCTCTGTCCTCAATCTAAACATATATTTTTAAAACCCCCAAACTCTTTTCTGTAGCACCCATTTCCAATGGCTGTATTCCCACTTGTTACTTTGACGTTTGGAAATTTTAGGAATGGCCAAGCTAAGTTTGAGTAGGCAGTGCAATTTGGATAGGGAAAAGAATAATAAGAGGTTATGACAATGGAGAGGAAGGTGGATTCCTTATGCAGTCGGTTTTTCTTTTCTCTTTTCTTTTCTTTTTTCTTCTCTTCTCTCTCTTCTCTTCTTTTCTTTTCTTTTCTCTTCTTTTCTTTTCTTTTCTTTTCTTTTCTTTTCTTTTCTTTTCTTTTCTTTTCTTTTCTTTTCTTTTCTTTTCTT
>JAVJGI010000062.1:75721021-75750771 GCA_035590275.1 Ibycter americanus
GCCTCTCCGCTCCGCTCCGCGCCTCGCCTCTCCTCTCCTCTCCTCCCCTCCCCTCCCCTCCCCCCTTTTCCCTTTTTTCTTTATATCATAGCTATAATCCACTGTATTACATTTATAAGTCTATCTCTTGCAAAACTATTTCCTTTCTTGGAAATGTAAACTGCTTGTTTCTTTTTGCTTTGTGCATGGGAATTGAAAGACCTTATTCTCATTTACACTAAAGATTTACAACGTCCCTGCAACAGATTGACAGATTATCTGCAGCATAACTTGTATAGTCACTGTAAGTAGATTGCATGTCTGAGCCCTGCAGTTCTTGTAAATTCCTTTTGCGGTATAAAGGGATCTCATTACTTCAACTTTAAAGCGCCAATAAACTGTCAAAAGGTGTAAAAGAGCTTTATAGTTTGTCAACACTACAAACAAACTGTATGTTTGTAACCAGAGTTAATTAATTTGTGGTAAATAGGAGTGAAGATGAGATGCAGCAGGATCCTGGCCCTGTGTACTCAGAGCAGAAGTGTTCAAAGCCTGCTGTCCCATGCCAGAAAAGAAAGGGTTTTTTGTAAAACATTAAAGTTTTGGGAGAAAGACCAACAGTCCCATGGCAGGCTTAGGGCTGGAACCAGTCCTCCTAAAATCCTTTTAAGGAGTCTAGTTTCTACCAGCACTCCCACGCCTAAGCCAGAATTTGCAGCTCTGCCTGCCTCGGGATGTGCCTCACAGTGGTTGCTGTCAGGCTTGGTGGGGAGGTTCCCTGGGTATCTAAAGTCAGGTGACAACACGTACTCCAAAACATCTTGTTTTCAGGTCAGGGGCCTCTGTTTTCGATCTAACCAGCATGCCATATAATCACATAAAATCTTAGGCCTGGACCATCCCATGGATTTAAATTAGAATTAATCTAACTAAATAGAAATGTGTGAAAGGCAAAAAGTTCCTTTCAGAGCAAACTGGTGGCTAGGGAAATCATTAGGCAGTGAGATCTGGGGTTTCAAACGCCTTCTGGTTGCCACTAGAGTAAGAACATGAACGTGTTGTTAACAGTTGCACTTGATGATCTTGAAGATCTTTTCCGACCTAAATGGTTCTATGATTCTATGTCTGTGGATGCAGATTGCAAGAGGATAAATCAGACACAGAAGAATGACTGTACCAAATATACTCAACGGAAGGACTGTTGTATCTTGAAGCAGCATCTTCTGGAAATAAAGTTGTAAGATTATGGCTAGTAACTCTGAAAATGCTGGAAAAAACAACACCACCATAGGACAGCCTTATGGAAGAAGCTGAGTTGGAGAATGAGAAAACCTAAAGACTCTCTCTCAATGTGTTGTCATTGGATTGATGTGTTATAGATATGCAAGAAGCTGGTGACCACAGATGCTTTGGAGAGGTGGACACATGTTTTGTTCAAATACAGACTGACCCCAAGACAGCCTGTGTGTTGGGACGAGAGTTGGAGACAAAGAGGAGAAGCAGAGGTGGAAATTGAGAAGCTTATGGGGAGAAATATGAAGGTGTATGTAACGAGGTGACTGAACATCAGTCTTGGAACACCACAACCAAGGTACAGCTTGATTGGAAGAAAGAAGAGGTATTAGCAGCCTTGACTGAAGTAAAAGAGGAGAAGCCAGGACTCCAAAGGAACATGCCTCAGAAGGAAAACAGTAGACAGAAAAAGTACAGATTGAGGGAAGACTTAGAAGAAGACAGACCATGATGCACGACCTGTGCAGCAGAATCTGGCAGGAAGACCTGGAAGCATAAAAAGAGAGATGTAGGCTGAACTTGTGGATGGAAGAAATGAGAACTTGGGCAAATCAGGCTGAAAAAACTCACTCTGCCTAAGGCTGCCTGCTCAAGGCATATGCCTTCACAAATCAACTGGAGAATGGGTCGATCCATCAGTTTTCTCTGCCCATGCTCCATACATTCCTGAAGCTATGTGAGGAAGAGATGTAGTAGTCTGGGAGATGTGACATCAGACCAAGAAAGGAGCAAAGGAACAAGTTTGAAGGAATAGCAGAAGAAAGGGCAAGACTGTGAGATTTATGTGACTGGAATCACCTTCTGGGAGAGACTGGGAGAGGTGAAGGACAGGAGCTATAAGAAGCTGAAGAAAAAGCAGCAGTGGACCAATGGGAAGAAAGGTGTGCAGGCAGTGGCTGCTGGAGACTGAAAAAAGGCTGGGAATTAATGGATCACTCTCAGTTCAAAGGAAAATTGTTGTCTGGAAAGTTATTCCCTGGAGGATGGGGGATTGGTAACACGAGGTAACTACAATATCAACACCTCATTGTGTCCTGCCAGAGAGTTGGAGATGACTCAGGGGGCTACGACCTCCTCTTTTGGTTTTGATCTGCTTCTTGGACCAGGACAAACTAGCCGCTTTTCAGTCTATCGGTTGGAACTGACTCAGTTTCCCTTTTGTGTTCCAATAGTACAAGGCATTTGTGTAGATGCAGTTCAGCCACCTGCCTCTGGAGCTAGTATCTGAACGGTGAGCAGTAACTGAAAATGCTAACAAGAGTCTAAGTGGTGTTTTTCGGATGTGTTAGATTATTCCTAGCTGGAATAGTAGGCTCAGTTTTGAGAAACTGGGCTGGCTTAGAGGAAAATTACTTCCCACAGCTTTATCCCAAATACTCATGTAACCCCAAAGAAGCCACTTAACCCATCTTCATCTCCTCCGTACCTTCCTTTGTGTACAACGAGATTAATAACTTTTATCTTGTGGAGGCCTCAGCCGTGTTTGCATGGAGTGAAGCACCCAGCTGTAGGCTCCTCAGGTCAGTGAGTGCTGTGGTGGGACTTGTCAATATCCAGTGGAGAGGCTCCCGGCAGGTCTGGCCCTAGCTATCTACATGTGTGGAATATCTAGCGTGGTGGGCCTTATTTCAATACAAATAACAGATTACAAACTATGCATCTCCTTTGGTGATCGGTGTCAATCCAAGTTTCTCTGCTGGTGGAAGCTGGAAGACATTTTAAGGCAGTGGGCAAGGAGTGATTATTTTTTCATAAATGTACAAGGAATAGGTTAAATGAACCCTTCAACACTTCATAGTTGTCCGGTCTGACAGAGAGAAGTTTTAAAGGAGACATTTTGTCTGAAGCAAAATTTCACACTGGGATGAAGGTGGGATCTGGAGTAGCCTTTCTCAGCTGAGATCAATACCACTGCTTGTTTGTCTCTTGCTCTCTCCCCTTCTGCTCTGGAGAGCTCAGGCTGGCAGAATAGTGGGACATGTGCTTAGGGTTAATATCGGGAGGAGGGAATCAGTGACCAGGGCAGCACAGGTCTGTGTGTTCCTTCAGGCTCAAGGAAACTTGCAGATTTGTGTGGGCAGCCACTAGTCAGCAACTGGAGTTTCCAAGGCTCCTTGGCCACTGAAGTGCTTCTGAGTCACTTTGGGGCAATCTGATCCCCTTGCTTGAATTGGGAGACAATTCTCCTGTGCTTGTAGTGGGACAGAGAAACTCCTCCAGAGGGTGATGCAGAGTGTGTAGGCTCCCCAGGAGGCTATTTTTCCTGTTGACTATAGGACATGTCTCCTAATTAATTAGCTTACAGCTACCTCTCCCTGCCGTGCAGTAATTTTTTTCAAGCCCTTCTATTTCAGTGTTTCCAATTGTAGCAGCTTCTGCTTTCAAAGCTGGGTAATCAGCAATAGCTATCCAACAGCCAGCTTAAATTTTCCGCACTCGTTGAGGCACCCAATGTACACCTGGAAGAGGAAATGATATTTGTGTCTTTTGTGGCTGGAGGATTGTAAATAATGGCCTAATTGATCTAAACCTACAACACTTAGCACAATCCACACCTTGCTTTCTGTAGACAGACTTTCTTGTCACCCTGGAGATAAGTATGTCCTGACATACCTTGCCGAGTTTACAGAGTTTTGGTGTGATTCTGAGACATTTCTGCAAAGGTCAAATTCTCATCTCCGGTTGAACTACTTAGGAGTAGGTGGAATCAGTGAAGTCATATAGCATCCTACTTAGATTTTTGACATGTTTTGTGATAATGGCTGTAAGAAACTAAATTTATACGATGTTTCTAATCCTCTACTTGACATATCAAAGACAGTAGCATAGTACACACCAGTCTTGCCTTGTTATTAATAATTTTGCTAGGTCAATACAAGACTGCATCCTCACATCATACTTCCTACAGGAAGCACAAACCAGGGTCCTGGTGCCAAGATGTCCTTTATGCTACGATTTGTGATTAATTCACTTTGGAATTTGCTTTCAAGCCCCTTGAATTTCTAGGCTGCCATTTGGTAACATGGTTCGGCTCTGCTCAGTATTTAAGGGTGTTTCTGTCAAGTCATTTAGTAAAATGTTCAATTCTTGCTTTGGCTGCAATAGCATTTAGAGACTAAAGGTTCTGTCCTGTCCCTTTAACATGAAGGCACTTCTGCTTTAGATCTCAAGATGTGGTCTTTTTCCAATCCGAGCTTAGTTAATTATTAAAAATGAGTTCAATAATTAAGGAGTTATACTGATTCATCTATTTTTCAGCACTTTTGAGTGTTTCTGCTTGCAGTACTTTTTGGGGAAAGAAATAATTTAAATATACCACAGCTGTTGATCTTTTAAACCTTCTACTGTCAAACAAGTCATTTATTTACCTGTTGCACAGCCCAGTCCCACTCATTGAAGGTTATTTTATGAACCCTGCATGTTTTGTCTGAAATAAAACTTGTTTTCAAAGGGAAACAAGAAAGAAAGCTCTGACTCTCCAAAGGGTGGTCCTGCAGACAGACGGCAGAAACAGGAGTCTTTGTTCCAGGGAATCTCCTTTAGATATTCATGATATTTGTAGCGAGTTCTTTGGTTCTTTGAAGGAGAAAAACTGGAGAAGACCTCTGGGAAATGAAGGTTGTCTCCCAGCTGGAGCTCATTCCCTCCTGAGATGTTCACCAGCACATTCCGCCTCCCCATTTAACAGCTGGGTATAGGAGTGCCTCTGAAAAGTGATGTATCCTATCCAGTCAGACCACCCTGGCAGGTGAGCAGAGGCCTGGAAACTTCTTCAAGAAGAATTCAATTTGGCTGTCTGTTAGCTGTTTGGCTGTTCAGTTACCTGAGTGTTAGCATAAAGGACCATTCCAGGCACCCTGAACGGTGTCCAATGTATCTGTGTGGGGCTGGCAGATGGATGCAAGACTTAACATCAGACCAGTGTCTTTCTGGAACAGCAGCTAGAGGCCAGCTGTACATCCAAAATGACACGTTTAGGCACCTGAAACCAAGCCACAGTCTCCAAATTAAGTCAACTGCAGACAACAATGTGACAGCGACTGAGGGGCTTGGTGGGTGTTGTACTCTTTTCCAAGCTATCTTCATTTAAACCTGTTTGACACTGAAGTTGGAGAATGTGGCAGTTGCATGTTTTCCTGCCATTAGAACTATGTGAGACATAGGTCACAATGTTATATTTACTTTCAAAAAAAAAAAAAAAAAAAGAAGTTAAATTTTAGGGTTATCACCTGTAAATTTTTTCTAGAAAGGGGAATGGATGATTTTAAACAGCAGTGGATGATGAATGCTCGAGGAAGAGTGCGGTTCATTTCTGTGTGGGTATATGATGGGTTCCCATCAAAACCATAGGGCTAGGAATGTGTTATAGTTAAGGCAAAGAAACCTCAGTTACAGTTCCTCCTTGGTGAATTGACCAGGAAAGTATCACTGACCAAATCCTGTGTGTCTTTTGTGCTGCTTAGAGCAGAATCTGACCTGCAGACTTTGTTGAATGTGGGGATATAAATGGGAAGCAAGGAAAACAGAATCTGCTAGACTTCCCCCCCTGGCCTGCCCCCCGCCATGAAAATATTCTAAAAGTACTGGAAATTGGAAGTTGATCTTACACATAGAAAGAAATATGCCACCCTACCTAAATTATCAGGAAGGTAAAACTGTGGAATGGGAGACACAGAGAGAGTCTGGGAGAGCACAGTAAGAAGTCAAAAAAGAAAAAGGAAAAAAAAAAAAAAAGTGGGGGGAGGGGGATGTTTGGATACCTTGAATACGCTTTGTGTAGAAGAAAAAAATACTTGAGAAGACTTTCCTTAAAATTTTTTGTTTCTGACATCACAAGTGCCTGAAACAAGCCTTTTCCATTAGAGCATATTTTGCGTGCGGAATGATGGTTTGCACCTCTTAATGACAAGAGTTGTTGCCCAGCAGTGTTGCTGTAGTATGTGTGTGACAGATGTACACAACGGGAGTCAGTGGTGTGCCTGGCCACAGATGCATGCAAACACGCATTAACACACGCACACAAATCAGTACTATAAACAAAATGTCCAGAGCTGGAGAAAAATGGTATGCTGCTCAACGTGCAGATGGCTGCTGTCAGTCGTTTGCTTTTATGTGAGTCCTAAAAATTCACGAGGATCACTCAGTGAAAGAAGGTAAATGAATAAAGATGATGAAACTGCTGCTAGTAAAAGAATGCATGTAGACTGGTATCGAGTGTTTTTTTGAGCTGGCTAAAGCTGTGTTGAGGATGAGGTCTCACAGGGAAAGTCTTTCATGTCTGTGCTGATGAATGGGGCGAGGTGGGCTTTGGCTAAGTCTACATTAGAAAACAACATGGCCCCGTAGAAGCAGATCTGTAGAGAGGATGATGTAGGTGCTGAGGATGCAGGGTCCACACTGTATGTGTTTTGGGGGCTACTACACAGTCATTCTAGTCTAGTTCTTCCATTAGCATCCAAAGTGTATTATATGTTCTACTTGATTACAACTTCTGCGTTCGTTTCTTCTGAAGGAAATCCATTAGATGCACTCCAAGACAGTTCCATGACATGAACTGAAGCAAATTAAGTGAAGGATGTCTGAAAGATATGCTGATTTAAGAAAAAAGAAAAGATAATAAGCCAGAAGTATCTCGGCTAGGTTTAGATGTCCATCATTGACACACAGAGCAGGTGCTCAAATATACTTCAAGATAACAGAGTAGAAGACTTGATTCTTCCTTCTCTCATTCTGCTGTGAATTTTTTGACTTGGAGGTGCTACTCCTTATTTCCATCTTCATTAAGGAAAGAACTGGGACAGTGGAGTGTAAGCAATGAGAAAGTGAAACAGGATATGGAGAGGGAGAAACTTGCTTAAAATAATTTGAAAATGATTTATTTGATGCAACCCCTACCCTTGGTGATTCCTGGTGTTATTACTTTTCTATAGTACAATCAGGGAGGACAGTAACTTGCTGAGGGCTAAAGGTAAATTATGATCTATTGCAACGGAGGGAAGGAAAAATATACCAAAGGTGGGTGTGTGAGGCACATACTCTCCCCTGATGCTGTTTGACGTGTTGGGTCTCACTGGGCCAATCTGTTCCAAAGCCTGCTAGGGAAAAAGAAATGTCAAGAGTTAGAGCAAACTTGATGAAGTGAAGAAAGGAGGGTGAAATAGCAAGATGTTTCATTGCTGGGGCTTGTTGTATACAGACTTGGTAGTGTGTCCACTGAAGAGGAGTGAATTTGGGAAACGGTAGTTGCCACCTTGCTATTGCCTTCCAGTGGTGGCCCAAGGTTGCTGATGCAGGAGGCTCTTCATCTTGCTTTGCCAAACCTGTATCCCATCCCTAGGGATGTTACACGACCTTCACCTCACCTTCACCTTAAAGTTGAAAATATGTTTTCAGGTCTAACCAGGCTAAAGCCTCACTAAGAATAAGTTTCAACAGTGTTTTCTGAAATTGAAGTTTTCGGGGAAGAAGTCCCCAAAGATACAACATTTAAAATAGTACGTGATGTTATTTCCAGTTTTAGATGAAAAAGACTGAAGCAAATTATTTCCATATGAAACATTTACTTCTTTTTAAAAAAAGAAAAATATTGGATTTTTGATGTTTTTATTTTTTCTTATTTTTAAAAGGAGAACAGATGTGGAAAAAAATGAAAAATGAGTGAGTTTTTTAACACCCTCACAAGTGATTTTTTAAAATAATGCATTGACCAAGATTTGATAAAAATGACAAAATATTTTTTGTAGGTGAGAATTCACTTTTCAACAACTTTTCACTTTTTCAAAAGGAAAGATTACTTTTTCGAAAAGCCTTTATTTAAAAAGACAGGAAGTACAACAATTTTTGTGTTGGGTGTCACCATACACTTCCCTGGGACCTCCAGGTTTTGTTCTCCTCTACCTAGCTGCCCCTGACGGAGACTTCTTGAGGAACATCACCCATGGGGGAGACTTTTTACCTGCAGAGTATTCCTAGCTCTGGAAACAGCTTGAGATATATTTCTATGCATCTGTAGAATCCTGTTTCCATTATCACATACTCTTATACTAACTCAACCAGATGTCCAGTGTCCACCATACTTGTCAAGTGGTAAAAAAGACCATCAACATTTTTTTTTTTATTGATTGTTTTTTTGTCAGCTGTTTGAAAGCAGGCTGATTGCACGCTAGCCATTTTAGTCTTGCGTTTGATTTTGCAGCCCACTGGTTGTGTTGCATGACCAGGTAAGCCACTTAATCCAAGATCTAAAACAATGACCCCTCAGTTTGGATCCTCCACTGGAGACAGTGTCAGAACAACCTCATGTTGCTAGCTGAGCAATCTGTAGTCACTCTTGAAAGGTTTTGGAAGGGGTAATATTTGTCTTCACATAAGTCACTGAAATGTTACTAGCAGGAGCATATGTTTTTGTAAATGTGAGTTGCTTGTAGGCCTAGATTCACTGCATGTCATTTTGGATACTTGACTGGGGAAGCTGGTAATTCAAAGTGCTTTTTGCACGCCGAGAAGGGTGATGGTCACTCCAGAGAGTGCTTTTCTCCATTGGTTGTGAAGGGTGCTTAAGAAGAGGGTGTTTCTCACATAAGGAAGTCAGTTTGGAGGAGTGAACATCAGCTCCCACTGCTTGTTGAGCAAACTTCTTTCCAGCATGTTTTTTTCAGCTTTTTGGGACCAATAAGGACAAAAAATATGAAACTGAGGTGTTGTTTGGAAAGCACTGCATTTCTGATCCAAGCAGAAATCCTCTTGCATAGCATTAATCTTCTCTGTCCTACACAGCATCAGAAAGAAATGAATGACTGGGATGATCCAAGTGAGGCAGTGTTTTCTAAACATGCTGTTCCTGTTTTTTTATGTTGATTGACTTGCTTTTACACTTCTTGTTTCTTTTTTTTTTTCTTTTTTCTTTTTTCTTTTTTCTTTTCTTTTTTTTTTTCAGGCTGGATGCCCAAAGTAGCTTTCACACGCTTGAAATCATCAGCTCATGCTAACGACACACGATTAGTGCTCCAGGAACCTGTTGACTGGCAACCCGGTGATGAAATCGTGGTGGGAAGGACTGGCCTTGAAGATGCACAGCAGCGAGAAGAAATGGCTGTTATTGAGTCTGTGAACAACACGGAGCTGTACCTTAGATCACCACTCAGGTATCCTTTCAAGGACCAAGGGGATTTCTATAGCAGAGAGCTAAACCAGGGGAAAATTTGGTCAAAGTGAAGATTTGCCGTTTCCTGCGGGACATAATAACTATATAAATCCCTTTAACAAAGGTGGTTAGAGATATTTCGGTTCCTTACTCCCCCTAGAGCTAGTGGATGTCCAACCCTGAATGTTTCTGACTGTGTTTAAATCCTGTATCATAACCATGAACTCAGAAAACCTTTGAAGAAGAAAACACTGATGGCCAGTACAATCCAGTAGCCTCAGCATAAGGTTGACAAAGAAATGTCTTGCATAGTTAATTTCTTGAGAAAGTGCATTTTTTTCACAGAAAGTGTCTGACTTTTGTAAAAAAAAAAAATAAAAAAATAAATCTTCCCTTCTTGTCTGATTTACTTAAAATGATTAACAACACACTCAAAGTGAATTACTTTAGTTTGGACATACCACTTCCATGTTTCCAGTGAGTGGTAGTTTCACTGCATTACACTCTCTCAGTCTTCTGTGCACGGAGATCTTGGACAAACGGTACTTCTTATCATTATCACCTGGAGCCCCAGTGTTGAAACGTGTTATCTGTTTGGGAGGTAACCCAACTCCAATGCTCCGGAAGATTAATGGTATCATTTTCAGGCATATCTGGGGCTTAAGGAAGAAAGTACTGATGGTTTTCACCCAAATATGGTTTGGTAAGAAAATTCAAAGGCTGAAATATTTTGTTGTAAACGTGGTAAGGAAAACTTCTGAGCTTGAAAGACAAAAAGACAACATCAAAGGAGACAAAACCCCATACATCAGCCAAGGAAAAATGTATCTAGCCCATATACACAGACACATTGGATGTGGCACTGCTCATAGTGAGAAGAGGGCTGAAACAAGCTCTGAATTTGAGCGGCTGCAGTCATCAGCTTAAGGTAAACATCATTCTTGCCATCGGGCAGGTGCAGATGCTTTTGTGCCTTTTTTGTGTCTTTCCTTAGGTACTCCCACAGTGCTGGAGAGGGGTGGGTGAACGGCCAAGGTCTGCGTTTGAGTGCTGTGGTGGCACTGATTAGCAGAAGGGTCGCTGTTCATGGAAATGCCACGATGGAGAGGATGTCACACCTCAGACAGTGTGTAAAAGCAGGTGTTACAAGAGGTGAGGAGGTCTTTTCTCACAGGAATGTAGTGAGGAGGAAAATTGCTCCGTTAATATCACATTTTAGTATCGTTGTGTACGGGAACTCTTCTTTAATAGGATAACTTTGAGACATACCAATGCCAGGAAAGTGAGTCTATCTTTCCAAACATTGTTTGACATTGAAGTGTGAAGTCTCGGGAGTTGAACTGCATTTCATTGTAATATCTCAGATGTATTATTTTCATTGTTGTTTCAAGCCATCTTGGGAAAGACCCTTTAGTTTTGCCTGAGCCTAAGGGTGTAGAAAAGAAAGTATTTTCTGAAAACATGTTTCAGTGTACATAATATATTAAATTTTTAATTGTGTTTACTATTTAGTCACTTTAGGAAGAAGGAAAAACAAAACAGCCCAATGCTGTTTGTGCTCTTCAGTGTAAAATATTGAGACGCTTAGTGTTTAGGGATACCGAGAAAAAATAACAGGTGATGGTTTCTTGTAGCTTATAGTTACACTGGTGAAACAAGGTTAGGTATCTCAGTTCTCCTTTAGTTTTACCTGTATAAAACACCATGAAGTTTGATATTCTTCCTGATTTACACCAGCTGATGGTGAAGCAGAATCAGACACAGTGGTTATAATTTGAGGAGAGTTAGGTTATCTGGCAACCCAGGTGTAAGGTTTCCTTTAAAAATAAAATGCCTTGGGCTTTCAGACTGTGACACAAGACTTCATTTGCTATCCAGCAGCCAACTTCTTATATTACTCATGGATTTATTGTCCATTTTCTGTGGAAGTCATAAATATAGTCTCTGAAATGTGCTAACTGTTTGAAGTTTTTATTTGAGTTAAAGGATAGGAGGATTTCTCAGAGGAGTCACCAGAAGATGAGCGAGCAGTGTTTTTTTGTGGTTAATTTACCTTCTTTAAAAGAAAAATGAGCATTACTGAGCATAAGCAGGCAGTGCTGGAATTTGAGATCTCCTCTGCACCTCTACTGAATAAACCCAAGTTGCACATTGATAGCCTGAATCCCCTCATACCAAAATATCCTGAGCACAGACCTGTGGAAGGATGTCTTTCAGGAATGTTGATGCCTTCCCTGGCCCTATGATTTATTTTCCTTGTCTTCAGACTGTGGGTAGGAACAGTGCCCCATCCATCTGCAGGGAGAGTCAGCAGAGCAAGGGTTTTAAAGAAATTTCAAAATGTTCTCATTTCAGTTTAGTTCACTACATCCGTGCCCAATTCCCTTTTCAAGAACCTCACCCAAGGTAAATCAATGTCAAATCCATCTTCCCTATGCATAGGACTATTTAAAATTGAACACAAGGAACTTGCCAAGGCATAAAACTACCACAGCTTCCTGCTGGTTTAAACGTATGTTCCTCTAAAAATACCCACACTCTTAGGGAAGGAACCATGAGAGTATTTAGAGGGAGTATCAAAAATGCTGGTTTGTGGCTATTTGTCTTTGGGCCCATGTTTAAGATCGCTGCTGGAGATGGAGTCTTACTGAGTAAACCCAGTGGGTTTCACGATGTTGCTTGGGGCACTCTGCACATCCCATGGTCACCATGGAGAGGTAACACTGACAGCTCCCACCACATTGTATTCTAGGTGGCTCTGGGTGTCTGTACAAGAGAAGCGAGAGGCAGCTGGGATCTCAGGACCTGGGGGCCATCATGGTTGTGGAGGCCTTCCAGGGAGAGGCGAGTCAGCTCCAGGTGGAGGGGGTCCAATTCCGCCACGTGGGCCAAGCGTTTCGGCAGCACTGGAGTGCCCTGACTGTTGCTGGCAGTGCACGGATGGCAGGTGAGGCAGCTGCACTGGAGGAGGGCCTGAATGATTTCAAACGTCCCATCTTTTCCCACCCAAAGCTGGGGCAGATGTCCTAGAAGCTGCTCAGCTCTTGGGCCAGTTGACAAACCGGATTGATAAATGTGAGGAAACCTCACCTGTAGTCTAAACCCAAGTGAAACGTGATGGAGCGCTTTAAGCTGCTTTATAGTTTCTTTGCATCTCTGGACAGCTTCTTCCGAAAATAATATTTTATTTTTATACCACACCTCTGAGTTGGCATGCTACTTCTAGCTCTGGAAATGAATGCACTATTACACTGTGAGGGAGCCCAGGGGGAAACAGGGCTGTGCGGTAACATAGGCCAAAATCTAGTTCTGTCACCAGAAGGTTAAGGAACACATTAAGTTCCTATGACTTTGTCACTGATAAGTGCAAAATTAATCTCTGTGATGAATGAAGACTCTGAAGACTAGTGGTGATAGGGGCAAGTTAGATGGGCTTAAATAATATTTTGAGCGTATTGGATGGGACTTTCCCCTCCAGCTAACCCACAATTATGCCTTTCCTATGCCATCTTCATCACTAAGTGAGGATCTGGGCTTCCTGGTGGCAAAAGGCAGCACTGGCCATGATCCTGGAGTACACTGGACAGGTTGCCATGCCTGACTAGACAAGGTGTACAAGATACCTGCCCTGTCCTCACTGCCCTACTGAAACATTCCTCTTCTTCAGTCCCACTGCAATCATCCAGCTGCCTGAGTTCATAACATACTCTTCACATACTTCACTCTTGGGATCTTACCCTATCCTTTCATTGGATCTCCTCCTTCTCTTTCCTCACAACAGTGGACCACCTCCATTAACCCATTCCTGTGCTCAGGGCCCCTCTTCCCTACCACGCCCATCCCAGCAGTGCCCACCTGTTGGCAAAGATCTGCCAGGTGAGTACGGGTGGGTGGCTGTAACTGAGCAGTCTCACAGGAGCCAAAAGAATTAATTGCATAGCATCAAAGGATGAGGAGCTAATACAAAACTCTCCCTACTTTCAAGCTGCCATGTGCTTTTTGCTCACAGGACTCATTTTTTTTTTCCAGACTCTTACATACGCGGCTGTTGTGTCTTGGACTCCTTTGGCCAAGGACTCCGTCTGATCGGCATCTCAGACTTCGTTGTGGACAGTAATGTTTTCTATAACATTTCAGGCCATGGGCTTCTACTGGGTAAGTGAAGCAGAAAAATTCCTATCCTATATCTAACAGCAACATGTGCTGAATATCATTTGCACGAAAATGCTTTTGGAGGAAAGAATGGCAGATCCTTAATTGCACCCTGAGAACTTTAATCACATCTTCTGCATTTTCTGGTACCAGTGAATCTGGAATAAAGCTTCCATGCTTCCACATGCAACTCCTAGCAGTTATTTCCATTTGACCATACACTCTCTGTTTCTTCACACCAGTCTTCACTTGATCTGGATCACTTTTTTTTTCAGTGTACATGCAGAAGGAGATTTTTTTTTTAGGTGATTGATTTATCTGTCTTTGGAAGAGCACCATTATGCAATATTTAAGACCCCAGTTCAGTGAAGCATTTAACAGCATATTTACCTTTAACTTCAGTCATTTGACATTGAAGATAATGGAGTGAAAGCATATGTTAAAAGTTAAGCAGAGGATTTAGCACTTAAATAAATTGGAGCTTGGAGCAACAGAAATGTTAAACAACAAAATATTTCTCCTAACTAACCATCAGGAGACTGACTTGCAGCATCTTCTGCTGGGATCTCACGTTGCCTGACTACCTAAAGATATAGCTAGATTTTTGTTTTCCATCAGAGATGGGATAAAAATGACCAATTTTAAGATAAACAGAGGGGGAAAAAAAGCGCCTTCAGTCCTGATCCTGCAGTTACACACACACAGCGAGCCCCTATGCTAGGTCCTGTATTTAAACATAAGGAGAAGTGATAGATTACGATTTAAACAGAGAAGACTGTAAAATGAGAGTGATTGTACACATCTTGCAGAGGAAGAGAGCAGGCTCAGACAGATGCAATGCCTTGCCCAAGGTGATGCAAAGAGCGCTCATGGCCATGGCAAAGCAGAACAAGATCTCCAACCTACCACGTGCCTTGGCTCACTTGTGCTAGGACCTGTGTCTAAGTTAAAGGACTCTGGGCGGAACTGAATGTTTCCACTGAAGTTTCAGGCTGAATACACCTTATCCCCAAGATGTCTTTAATGGCTTCACTGCCAGCAGCTCCACAGGGTGTGATGCATGAATTTATATATCATTTTGTTGCCTGTGAAAGAATATTTATTATAGCTGGCCATTTGCAGCTCCAGAATTGGACTCCCTCAGTGATTTCATCTAAAACCCTTATTTTCAGGGGCTTTGCAAGACGGTCATAAAAAGTCGCTCTGGGCTTAAAATTAATTGACACACCAGGTCTCAGCTTGGAAACCAAGACCTTTTACACCATCTCAAAAACCTCTATGGCTGTCAAAAGGACTGCTTTAGGATCCTGTTCATGCTCTGGTAGTGGCATTGTTTGTAGTAAATGCAGCCTGGAAAAGAAATATTTCCTAAGCAGATCTTGCTCCAAAAATGGGGAAAGGCTCAAAAGACTGAGAGGAAGGCTAAATATAGCTACTGCCATCCCCAAAACCAAAGGACATAAGTTTTCCTGTGAAGTGGCTTACTTTTGGGGTAGTAATGTTTGGGGAAGGGATCTGTATTTGGAGGATCTGTATTTGGAGTAGAACTTGAGCAAGTATAATTGGAGATAATAATTTATGTTTGATAAACGAAACTAAATAGATTTAATTTGCTCCTGATGTGGGCCAAACAGAGATATTCCACTTTGTATTCTGCATCGAAAACACCAGAGAAGGGGAACATATGCCGATGTGTCCTTGTTCGGACTTGACTTGTATGGGACTGTTTACTTTTTGCTGTTGGGTGGCACATTTCTTTGTGGTATCATTTTAAAAGAGGTGTTTTGGTTTTTTAGGTGGTTTTTTGTTTGTTTGTTTTGTTTTGTTTTGTTTTTTTTTACTTTTCTTTTTTCTTCCTACTTCAATACTGTTACTAGATCTGGGGCACCCCATGACTCTGAGTTGTGTGATCAATTGGTTGATTGATTTTTCCTTTTTCTCCTCATTCTTCATTGCTTAGGGGGGCAAACCCCCCACTTTTGTGCAGAGTTTGTGCAGGTATTTTTAATTCTGTTTAGAAATTTTCTTGCATGTTAGTAGGGCAGTGGATGGAGACACAGGAGATAGACAAGACTTTGAATTCTAGTACTGCCAGAAGCATGGCTGTGTATGCATAGGTGAGCCACTTCCACACTCTGAATCTCACTTTTTCCAACTGTAAATGTGCTTTACAGTATACCTTTTATTCATTTTCTCTATAAACTTGTGGCACAGTATGGCTGGTGTTATATTTGTATATAACACCTGGTATAGGGCCTTGTGCATATTGAATTGCAGAATTGTGGCCTCTATTGTGTCCTTGTAGAATATATATTGTAGCATTCCTTCCCCTAATTGTTTTTATCTCATTAGAGTGTAAGTTCTTTGTGGCAAAAACTTGTTTTTTATCATATTTACATCATTGATTAGATTTTTCTTGTGGCCTCCTGACGTTGCTGAAGCACACAGCTTTTCCCTTTCCCTGCTGTGCACCACTGTGTTGAGCAGTCATGGCAGTCTTTGACCATCTCACAATCATCTTCTGCCATATGTTAAACAGTTTTCTAAGTGCTTTTCAGACAGTGATTTACCCTGGGACAGCTAGCAAGGAAAGCTAATTCCTAGATGGGCCACGCCAGCAAAGCAGGCAGGGCAAAACCCAGCAAGTTCTGTGACTTGATGGTTTCCAGCTATATGTAAATTTCTTTTTTATTTACATTTTTTTGTATCTTTTTATTTTTATTTTTCCTACCTCTTTTTTTCTTTTCTTTTTCCTTTTTTTTTTTTTTTTAAGGATATGGACCAGAATTGGGTAAAAGTTTAAGTAAAAAAATGGTTATTGGCATTTCTGGAACAGAAGGTTTATCCAGCATTGAGACACTGTCACCAGCAGGGATCTACATCAGGGCTCCTGCCAACCACATCAAGGTAAGAAGCTCAGGCTAAAGTGTTAACATTTCCTTTCTAATCAAAGATATCAGAAAGATACAGAGCTTCATTAATCAGGGAGATCATATACAGAACATTTGCTTTTTGGCTGAGCTGTCAGAAACTGTGTTTGTGATGGGATATTAAAACAAGTGCATATTACAAAATAAATTATATTCATGGGCAAATTTATTACTGAAAATTTTACTGCACTTGAATGGAATGAAATATTGCAATGATATCCTTCATTCTGGGGTATTTTAAAAAGTTGGTTTATTTTCTAATGTGCATGGATTCATAAACACTGGAAAAAAGTCTAGGTTTACCTTCCCTAGAATTTTTTCCTACTTGTCTTTATAAAAAAAAATTAAATCTCAATTTTAATGGACTGGTGACAAGCACACTAAAATTCAGCAATATCAAATGCACCTCTGTCTGGATTTAAAATGGCAACTTAACGTACAGTCCAAAATTTGCATTCCACGGTGATGAGGAGAATGTGTTCCCTGTCCTATAAAAATGACATTGATTTTAAAAGAAGCAAAGCTTCTATATTCTACATAGTGATGAAACATCTAACGCTTAAAAAGCTAACAGACTAACAACCCTCACATCAAAAAGTTGAGCACAGCAAAAATCTTTTTGTTCCCTAATTCTCTGACCCTTTCTGTTAGTTCATACTTTTTTTGTCTTATTCAAGTCACCTACATTTCAGAAAAAGAGTCAATTTTAAGTGTTTCATGGGGGAAAAAAAAATATTTTCAGTGATTTCAAACCATTTTTCCTTCCCAACTATTTTAAGTCTGGAATTTCATTGAAACTGACATTTCTTACCACAGTTTCATTTGTGACAAATGCACATTTTCATTTATATTTATATATATATGTAAAATCCCAACCTGTTCTATTGCTGACCCACAGAAACCAAACCAATTATTAACTGTATGTGAAAACCTAATTGGCCCCTGGGCTTCTGTTCCAGGAGGAAAGAATTGCACCTGAATTTGAAGGTGAAAGAGACCAACACATTTCCTATGTTAGTATGAAGACAGTAGCATTTAAGAAGGAGAGGACTTTTCTGCAGTTCCCTCAAGGGCATATTTATCATTTTTAAGACCATCAAATATGGTTAAAAAATACAACAAGGAGGCAGAATCACAGGAATTTCAGCTCCACTAAACACAGTTTTGTACTGCCATGCACTGACTTACCCTGGAGCTGTCTAGTCGATTGCCAGTGGCTCAGCTTCTGCAAAGGTTTGCTGCAATTACCTCAACGGGTACGTGTGAACTGACTGTGGTGGGTTTTCAGCCCATTTGTTTAGCTCTCTCAGTTCACATGTCTTCATAGATACGTCCAAAACTGCTTTTGTGACTGTGTATCCGAATATCAGGGTTAAGTCTGCTCTCCAGAGGTGTGCTACTCAAGGCAGAATAGCAGGTGGCCCTTGAAGGGTTGCTGACAAACCTCACTGTCTGCAGTCTCTCCGAGTGGGCTGTTTGAGGCGTTGGGGCAGCAAAAGGAAAATATGAAGAAATTGCCTAGCTTAAAATTACTAGCTGCACTTACTGTTCTACAGCAGCAGGCAGTGCTCAGCAGAAGACGTGAAAGGACATGGATATTAAGAGAAAAAGTCACCCTTCCTCCAAGCAAAACACCTGTGTCTTGTGGACTTTTCCTTAGCACAGTATTAATAACTAAATGCAAAGGGATGCTGGTCCGGCACCAGCATCATGATGTTACAGAGTTTGAGCACCTTTCATCTGATCAAACGGCTCAAGAATTGGATACTGCTTTTTAGGTATTTATAATCTTAATTTAATAGGGAGGTTTGAAGAATGTAATGGGAAAGACGCATCTTCCCAATGCCTGGTTTCCAGGCCATGCCAAGGAATAGACATACCCCCTTCCAGATTTTAAAGTTAAGTGATTATTGGTTTTTGTGTGTGGTTTGTTTTTTTTCCCCCTGTTTTCAGATTGCCATCTTTTGATTACTGGTTTTAAACTTACAGGCTGCAACCTTTCAGGCAAGGATTACAGCTAAGACAGAGAGCTCTAGGTCCATCCTGTTACATCTTCTGTGCATGATGAGTTAAGCTTTCCACAGTGAGCCCTGCAATAATATTTTCATAACTATTCAGTTTAGTTGGGAGCCTAAATTTGAGTGAAGAGCTTAAATATCCTTGAAAATCAGTGGTCTTCTAAACAGTATTGAAATTGGGACACAGCAGTCACTCAAACCTGAGCCTACAAAGACATTCGGAGACACCATTCCCACTGTTTTCCCTTTGACTTAAGCTCTTCAGTGCATTTGTGAATCAGGCCATTAGATAAAATTTTATACTCATACAGTATAGGTGCAAAATAATTATTACAAGGTTAGCATTTTTATTTTTTTAAAATAAAGTATGGCAGCGCTGGTTATCACTTTTCAGTGTCATAAGACAATTTCATTAGCAGGCTGGTTTCTTGCCTTTTAAATGCTGTTAGCATGAGTTGCTGAAGATGCCCGTCTTTGATACTGGCTTTTTTGTCACAGAAACACATATCCTGTGTCCCTGGTTTTCTTTTTGGGTGCAGGAAAAAAAAAATTAGTAATTTTTTATCTTTTTCTCTTGGCTCTCTTGGGCCGAGTGGGTCTTGGACCTTTTGTAGTAACTTCTTATTCATAAGCATTCAATGCCCTTAAATCCCAGAGCCAGCATGCAGTGATCATGCATAACAATGTACAGATGGGGTTTAAGAAATTCAACAGGCATCCTCCCTTTCCTTTCTTGCCATGACGTGGAGGACTGGGAAACAGCTTAAATGAATGAATGGGGTGGAGATCAGCCCATGTTTCCATGTTAGAGGAGTGACTGATGGTCACGCTGTTGATAAATGGATTTGTTTCCCAATATCACCCAACCCAGCCATTCTCCACAGTACCAAAGAGGTGAGGCTGCAGCTGTTTGGCATTGATTGTTTCTCAACATTTCATCCCTACTGAGATGTTTTCTAAAACCTGCAAGGTGAGTGCCCATTGAAGTGAGCCCACTGGGGGAACTACTCGCATCCTGCCAGGTTCTGAAACTGGGGAGTGGTGCTGCACACGCTCTCCAGAGCTTTAATGTCATCTTTAAGGTCAACAGTTTGAGTCCTGGCTATCTAAAAGAAATTCATGAAATATTTACATTAGCCGTGTTGTACAGTTAAGAGACACTTAAAACGTCAGCCACCTTATTTTACTGACTTGCGATGCATACCTCCAGGTATTTGGCATGCTCAGGGAAGTAATTTCTCTCTGGAATTTTGGTTGCACGGACATTCGTAATATACTGACTTCCACGAAGAATTGATTTCCACACAAAATTCCCTGCTTGCCTAAAACCCCTGCCCTCCAGCCACTAGCTGGCTGAATAAATATGCAGGTTTTTTCCTTATGAATCATCTGTAGAACGGACGATTGGAGTCGCAAGTAAAAGATCTTGAAAATAATGTGACTGGACTGCAGAAGTATTTTATTAAAGGGAAAGGGTCTGTGGCTGCATTTTCGGAAAAGGCAGCAGTTCTGCCAGGGGATAGAGAAAGCAGTGCTTTGGGTATTGATGCTTTGCTGCTTGACAGATGTCAGAGATCATGGCTGCAGGGAACACACTTGGATGGGTCGGAAGAAAGTAATTGGTATATGGAGGCTTTCACCTCTAGGTCACCAGGCTCAGCTTTGAATTGGACCATCAGGGACCAAAAAGTCATTAGTGCTTTAACTTTGTCCAGTGACCTATGCATAGTAACAGTGGGTGTCAGGCCTGACCTTAGAGAACAAGCTCTTCTTAGAGCTGCAAGAAAGCTCATCTTAGACTCCCCTTGGAGAACTAGGTATCTCCAGAGCGCAATTAATCTTATCCAAGGATAGACCAGAAGGATTGCCCTCTGGACATGCCTATACTTTACTTTTTCCTGGAAAGGGAGTCATGGTTTACCAGCCTGGACTTCAACATCAAATTTTTAGGCATCTAGGTAGGTGAGAGGGACCATGCCCAGATGCTCACAGGATATCATTGCTGTATGGACACCACCCAACACCAGCCAGGTTTGGCTGCTGTCCAAATGAAGCAGGTAAGAGCAGGTTTTTTCCCTGGAGTAGAAAAGCTCCTGATCCACTGGATATAAACACACATAACCCACTTGTTACTGATTTGGTAAGTACCAGACTCCCAATTTTAAGGCCAGGCAGACCTTATGTCTGCTTATTTTTCACCTCTTGCAATAGTACAAAGAATATAACTCTTGTCGTGTCTTCATTAAGAGATATTAAGCGACAATAGCTTACATTTAAGTTATTCACTTAACCCTGGTAAATATAATCCCAAACAAGTAATTTACCACAGCTCCGAGTAAATTTAATTTTTCGGCCACTGACACATGCTAAAGATGTAGTTCTCTGCTTTCTCTTGAATTTTAGGCATCTCACCTTTTCAATGCCAATGTTTCCTTTTCCTGTATTTGCTTTGGGAGATATGAGAAAGATACAGATTATCAATAAACTTTTAAATTAATACAGATAATGAATTAACTGAGTAGTCTGTGATTTACCTTTCTTTCATGACATTGACTTCTTAATCAGAAAGGATTTTAAAGGTGTAGGAAGATTTCGAAACACTTTTTGTCTTACCTACTTCTTGGAGGATTATGGCAATACCATTTTTCTGTCATTTGTTTCTATTGCTTGGCCAACCCTTGTTGCCTGGCTTGAGAACAGTGGTTTTTTTAAGACTGGCCCAAGGACAGAGTGAAAACAGGACAAGACTGAGGATGCAGAGACAACGTACCAGCTTCTACCAGCCAGACTTACCAGAATTTGAATGGATTTCAGTTGGGATTTTAATTTGGGTTTTTTTTAGTTTTATTTTAATTTCCAGAGATCTGTGGTAATCTTTTTTTCACAGCCACGTGTACTTCTCTGCAGGGTAACACAGTGTATGCTGCTGGATATGGCTATTTCTTTCATCTCTCCCCTGGGGGACCGTCCAAAATGCCTCTCCTGACCTTCAGTGAGAACGAAGCTCATTCCTGCACAAGGTACTTGGGTTTTTTTAGTTAAAGAGAACTTCATTTGGTGCATGGTAGCGTTAACTATAATAGCAGTGGTGAGCAGAAAAGGTTTCGCCCCTCCTTTCAGGATTTCTCCCCCCCCAAGTTTTGCACCCTTTTAGGGATGCCTTTCTTGTAAGCAGAGTTCTCCGCAGCAGAGCAGAATCAGTGTTTGACAGCCACGTGGTTGGGGCTGTTTTTCAGGGTCTGATGGCGAATGCTTTCCTTAATAGTTTCTGTACAGTCCTTCTTCGTTCACAAGCCCAATTTGTTAACTTGCAGCATTTCCCTGTGCTGTTAACAAGCTATTCCACTTTACTCCCTCATTTAAATGATCCTGATGTAGTTTAAGGTGCCACATTTAACACATTTCCTCATCAGCCATATAACAGCAAAGCACTGAAGCACGTGCTCTTGTGTTGAAAACTCATTTTTAAGTATGGCAGACATTTTGAGCAGAAGAGGGTGGCATGCAGGAGAACAGATACATGGTTTGTTTCTTCAGCTCCTCCTTTAACATCTCCAGCAGGCCACCATTAGAGACTTGACACCAGCTTACACAACCTGGAGCGGCATTTCTTACCTCCATATGCTTAATAGCAGAGCAGCATGAACACTCAACTATTAGAATTTCATAGAATCATAGAATGGTTTGGGTTGGAAGGGACCTTAAAGATCATATAGCTCCAGCTATCTATTCCCATTTATGCCATGGGCAGGGGCACCTTCCACTAGACCAGGTTGCTCCAAGCCCCATCCCGCCTGGCCTTGAACACTGCCAGGGATGGGGCATCCACAGCTTCTCTGAGGCTTCCACTCTCACAGTAAAGGATTTCTTCCTAATATCTCATCTAAATATAACCTCTTTTAGTTTAAAGCCATTCCCCCTTGTCCTATCACTACATGCTCTTGCCTAAAGCCCTTTTCCAGCTTTCTTGCCAGCCCCTTCAGGTACTGGCAGGTGCTCTAAGGTCTCCCTGGAGCCTTCTCTCCTCCAGGCTGAACAACCCCAACTCTCTCAGTCTGTCCCCATAGCAGAGGTGCTCCAGCCCTCTGATCATCTTTATATCCCTCCTCTGCACTCACTCCAACAGGTCTGTGCCCTTCTTATGTTGGGGGCCCCAGAGTTGAACACAATACTGCAGGTGGGGTCTCACCAGAGCAGAGCAGAGCAGAGCAGAAAGGCAGAACCCCCTCCCTCGACCTGCTGGACATGCTGCTGGTGATGCAGCCCAGGGTACGGTTGCCTTTCTGGTCCGCTGATTAAGTAGATTGAAGCGACTAACCACTTTGCAGTCTAATGGGATAAAAGGTGCTGCAGGTACATCAGACATCACATGTAGCAGTTGTTCCTGTAGCATTCAGGAATGGCTATTCACGAGAGCTTTTGCCTGTACTTCCCTAAAACAGAAAGGATAGTAAAAATTGACATTGTACTAAAAGTCTGGATGGAGTCACCTGAATTTTGAGGAAATCTGGATATTAATCTGGATTTAAAATCTCTGAGAAGGTCAAACCAAGGGCTGCAGTCAGGAACATGTACATTTGGAATGTACTCCAAGTTGGCTGAATGCAAGATAGAGAAAAGCCTTATCTGTCCAGATTCATGTCAGGTTTATCAGAAGGTGATGCTGGTGGAAAGCCCACGAGCATGGAGGGGGTGTTTTGCAGTAAGCACCGGTCAGTGGTACTGCACACTGGTTGTTAGCCCTAATGTGGTTAATTCTGAAATTATTTGAAAAGAAATTTTAAGTATGCTCTCTGGCATGATTAGGTGCCTAAAATAAATATTACTGTCCACCGGCTTTTGATTTAGGATTAAATGATAAAAGTCTCATGCAGAGAACTGTTGCAAATTCAAGGTTTTAGATATCAAAATGATGAGCAGGAAGATCTGCTCATGAATATATGCACTGTAAAGAAACCGTCTCCTTTGCTTTATTTCCTAAACAGGTATGGGTTGCTGGTGTACCCAGAATATTTGCCAGACAGCTCACACAGACCTGTGCAGCTCAGCAGCTTCACAGCTTGGAGCAGCCAAGGTGGAGTACAGGTATGTCTGTCCTGACTGTCCTCTGTGACACTCAGGACCTTTACAAGTATATCACCTCTACACAGACTTCATCTTTTAAGGCTGCAAATAGGTCACAGTTACGGTAAAGCTCTTGTACCTGTACATGCATGTCCCTTAGCTGGAGGATCCTATTTTGGTGATAAAGCCAGGAACACATTTTTTTGTTAGTTCTAACTGCTTCAGTGCAGAATCAGTGCTACTTTCATCAAGAGCTGGTGTCCTCTGTAATCACGCAGCATCTGTCTGCCACTATGATCATAAGATCATAGAACGGTTTGGGTTGCAAGGGACCCTAAACATCATCCAGTTCCAACGCTCCTGCCATGGTCAGGGACACCTTCCACCAGATCATACAGCCAAAAAAATCCTCCCAGTGGATCTGAGCTCTTTGTAGGGATTGCAGCTGCTAGAGGATCTGTTATCTTCATAGGACTAATGGGTCCCAAGGGAATTTTTTTACCATTGTTAAAAATGTTAAAAATTGTTAAAATTAAAAAACCCACACCACTCTTTATTATCTGATACTTTCTTCCCATACCGGTGCTTATACGCTGTGACCCTATTAACCCCCCATATGATGACCTGAACAGATTGTATGTGTTTCTCAAGGCATGTTTTCCAGTCTAACCCATCCTATGGCTCTTTCTTTGAAGGCGTCCAATTTTTCCATGCATTTTTCAGACTGGTACATTATATTTCTGGAAAAGCTTATTTGCATGAAAAAAAAAATAAAACGAAAGGATGATTTACAGTTTGGTTGTTTTTTTTCTTTCTTTTGTTTTCTCTGCCTAAACTTGTAATTTCTTTGGATGTTACTGACTTAGCATACATGAACAACTAAGTTTATTCTGCTTCTTTCCATGAACTCCCTCTAGGAACAGTCTTCTTGCTGTTAGGTGACTGTAAGCAATACCTATGGTTATTTTCAAGGCATCTTTCTGCTACAAACAGTAACTTCTTTATCCTGCTATTCTTTCCAGTAATAGACCCCAAAATATTTAGAGCGCTTTTACCTTTTCTATTACTGATTCTCAGTTCTGATTTTCTTTCATACTTTTCTTTTTTCTTTTAACATGAAAATAAGTTGGTGGAATGGAAAGATTTTTGTATTATTAATTAAAAGCAGAAATGATAAATGAAGGGGAGATGCTCAAATTCTAAATACACATTCAGCACTTTTATGTGGTGTTGCACTTCCCCTGTCTATTATATTGTAAGTAAAGCAGAGTTATAAATCTTAATTATTTTTTTATTGTTATTCCTTTATTATGCTTTTATATAGATTTTTAGTAGCAGCAACCTTAAACTCCAACATTTCTGGATTTATGCTTGTAAAGACTTTGGCATTGACATCGTAGAAAGCCTGGGAAACACTTCCATAGCTGACAGTGTTTTAATTGGACACATTGGGCAAAAGGTAAGCACTACAGGAATTATTTCAGTGCCTCTTGAGCTGCAAAACAACCCTCAAACAGGAATTTGGAGAAATAAGAAAGCAACTTGAATAACATCCCCTGCTCCATGGCAGCTTGGGTAAAGCTTGGATTTTAAATAGATTGTATGCAAAGATAAATACTTAGGCATAGCTTCAGGATGAGGTTTGGGCGCTGATCTGTTTGCTTAGTCCTCTAGCTGTCTTCCACTCCTTGGAAAGATGATGCCTTCAACAGCAGCAGCAGCTGTGAGGGACATTGATTTGGAGATGAAGCAGAGAAACTTGGAGCATCAGTAACACTCTCCCAGCCTGCTGGAACCAAGAATTTTGTTGCTTCTGCTGGCAGCAGCAGAAGAGAAATAGCATTTGATCAGCTGGATCCTGCATAATTTTTCAGGCATTCCATTCGAACCAGCTGATGGTAGAGCTGAATAAACATCAGCTGTTGAGAAACCAGAGATTGCCTTCTGCAGGAAAATTCAGCATTTTTTCCAAACGTGTTTTTATTTCAGTATGGAAATTTTGAAGCTTTTTTAAAGAAAATTTGAAACAAGGAGTCTCATTTTTCTATTTGAATTTGGAATTATTAAAAGATTTTATATTATAATGCATATCAATGTATATTCTTTATAAAACAAGATTCAAAAGTAAAACCAAAATCATACTTCTGTTCAGCTTAAGAGCTGAAGGATTTTAGTAAGACAAGCGTTAATTTTTTCCCTACTCGCGTTGTTTTCCAAGACTGACTTGGTCTCAGAAAAACCTTGGAATTTCACAAAACCCAAATTTTTAAGAGAAATAATAATTTTTGTTTAAACAAGCTTTTCTAACATAAATTCCCATAAACCTTTTGCTGTAATAAATAGACAACATTTAACCATACACAACTGGGTTTAGTTTAGTGATTTGATGATAATGATGAAGATCAACAGATTTGATTTCTCTCCTACTTAACACCTTGGTGTCCTATGCTCTCTCATAACACCGTTGGCCCACCTGGAACACAGAACGCTACTTTTTTACTTGAGAATGAAAACTTCCATCAAAGTGTAACATTTTTATTTATGCAGTAAATATGATCTTCTTCCATTATTTCTTTAGGCAGCTGGACAAAGTCCTTTGGGTGCTATAAGGTTGTTAACAGATTAATAACATGGATAACAATGGAATTTTAATTGCAACTTGCCACAGCTGTTTGTTCATGATTCTGAGGTCTTTTTAGCCCTGCTCAGTTTTCTATTGTTGTTTAGGAAATTAATTTTCTTTCTGACTGGCAGAAAAAGAGTTTTAAATAAGTTTTCTTTAGAAGCTCACAGAAAGAAACCTCAGTAGCAGGTCTATTGAAAATACACAGCTCCGATAAAATCCTAGCTTCACCAGTCCAACCTTGCAGCCTCCCAACGACACAATGAATTTCTCCCAGACACCAAAGGGTGGATGTCTTTGTTTTTGCTTTGCTGGATCCATGGAAAGACTCCAATGTTGTACTTGTTAAGAGATTTAGAGGCGCTCAGCTGTGCCTTGTTTCTTGCAGTACCCCAGGGGGGTGATTATCTTTGATTATCTCATGATAAGAGCCTCCTTGTCATAATTTACATCTTAATTTATGTAATTCTCCCTTTAATAATGATGTCTCTTTAATATCAATTAAAACTTTATGACATTAATTTAATGGGAACCTTGGATATTCCTCTCTGCTAGCCCTTCCAGTTTTTGAAAGAAGTGCTTTAAAACAAGATTGTTTTCTGGACATATCAGGGCATTTAAAAACTGGGTCTTTGATCAATTAAAACATTAGTGGTGGGGCTAAATCCAGGGCCTGTATAAGCCAAGGGAAAGACTTTTGTTAGCTTCCTAGACATTCAGCAAACCTCTTCCATGCTTCCATAAAGCAGCTCATTGTCCTTGTGGAGCCATTTGAGGAGAAGCATTCCTTCCTGAAAAAGCAGGAGGTCTGAAACAGGTGACACACAACAGGGAGGAATTATCATCTCACCTCCTTCTTCTATTTGCTATTTATTTAAATAAAATAAATGAGCTAAAAAGAAAGATAAAAAGGGGGGTGGAATGGAAAACCAGGCAAGTGTAAGCAAAAAACCGATAGAGTCTTTCTGACTGAATTGTTACCAGAAGCCAGGGATTTCTGCTTAGCAGTGACTTGGAATAAGATGGCCCAAGGACCAGGACTGTGACCCCAGATGTTTTGACCTCAGAGTAAAAAAGGGGGTGGAGCTACTGTCTCTTAATGAGATTGAAGATAACACCATCTCTTTGAAGTAATGATCTGTTTATAAAAGCCCCTTTCATTCTACATTTTCAGTTAAAGAGGATGCTTTCACAGAGGGTGGATTTCTCAACTGATTCTGTAACCACAGCTTTTGAGAGTTGTTCTACAAAAGTGTTTGTTGGCCTCAGAAACAGTATCACACAGTCCTGCCAGTCCTTCCTCTTCCAGGCTACCCACTAGCTCTAAGTACATCTTTCCCAGCCCGTCTCCAAGATAAATTGGCAGAGAGATGCACACTTCCCCTGTGTCCCGGCTGACAGTCACCACAAAATCTAGTTTTTCCATTGTATTTCCCATCAGTTGTGGGTTTTGCTCTTCCTTTCCACTTGTTGTTACTCTGATGGACCCTGAAGTCAACTAGAACTTTGAAGAGAGCCTAGCTTAAATGCTTCCCCCCATCCCCAATCACATAAAAGGGCTTTAAATCTCAGCAGTCAGGTTTTCCTTAGGACAGAAATTAGAATGATTAGCTTTGTACAACAAGGAAATTTCCTGCCTGCTGGACAAGACAAGGTAAAGGAAAGGGGGTTGTAAAAAAATATGCTTGCCCTGCCTTCCAGGTGGATTCTTTATTCCCAGGGAAGGTTCAGTTTCCTTTCCCTTCAAATGTCCAGCCTTAACTACTGTGCAACAGCCTGGACAAAGCAAACAAGGCAATCACTGCCCTGAATGTGATACTATCACATACTGCAAATGGTGAATTAAGCAGATGTTACTTGTCAGAATTTGCAAAGCCATAGCTTAGATCTGTCCTTCAAACAGCATACATCGCCCCACAACCATTGACTCGAGTGCAATCACATCCTTGTGTTCCAGTTGCTGCATCCTGGACTCATTAGACTTGGAGATTCGCATGGTGATATGTTTCCCAGTGCTTTTCATTTCTTCATTGCAGGGTAGGACCTGTATGTCAGCAGGACTAAAAACTCCCAAAAGATACCAGGTATTTGTCTCCAACACAACCTTCAGGAACTTTGATGTGAACACTTGCACAGCGATCAGGACTTGTTCTGGCTGTTACCAAGGGCAGGGTGAGTCTGAGTTACACTTATTTAGTAGGCTTTCCTCAGTCCCTGGCTTCCTCCCATTTCAGATTTAGATGTTTAGAAGTTCACAGTTTCCACAGACAACCATTGATAGATATTTCAGCTGAATGCCACAAAAAGCAGCATATAAAGACAGAGTACTGGCCCAGTTTTACTTCTGTAATCTTGACACTATGTTTGCTATAGGTGAATTATCAAAAGCTAGGTTTTTAGGTATTTGCATACCTGCTGTCCTTAGGTTTCACTGTATTAATAGTTTTCAACAGGATCACTCTCTCTGTTTCACTTCCCCAACTGGGACAGATGGATAACGGCTCTTCCCTGTTCACAGGGAGGTAGGGCATGAGGTGACAATGTAGATGCAAGATAAATGCTGTGCTTGGTGTGCAGCTCAGATGAACTCAGAATATCCCTGAGCTGGGATTGTGAAGATTTGCATAACAACCAGTCCTCAGCCATACTCACCCTCTTTAGTGTGCGCTTTTTGCTGGCATTATGGGTGGGCTGAACCAGCTCATTTAGCTGCTCTGCATTGCATGGGTTGAGGTTGCAGGTTCTCTCCGATCTCCCTTGGAAATAGCTTCATCGCTTAGCTGAAGCCACATATCACACATATTTTTAAGACAAAGGTAGCCTTACTTTTGCACTGGTTTCATTTTCTCAGTGGAATTGTTTTTTATACACTAACTTGTTTCTGCTTCTTCATTCTGGGAAGTAAAATTTCAAGATGGATGATTTATTTAATAGCTATAATAACCTCACAGAATTTCACCAAACTCCTACCTCAGGCCAGCCTAAACCTTAGATGAATTTGCCTAAGATAACGTGTAAACTAAGCATCCTTTTGAGCTTTGAAGAGGTACCCAAAGGCTCTTTGAAGAATGTTTCAACTGCAATTACCTCTTAAATATATTTATATATAAATGAATACTGTCCTACAATAACATAACAGAAAAAAAGACTTCAGGAGTTGAGATCAAAGGACAGGAGGAATACTAAAATCTGACTTAGAGAGGCTACAATTGAGAATAGGATAGTCAGACAGTGGTGCATGAACACTCATGCCAAAGCTGACTTGTTATGGTCCATGAGGGAATGATTTTCTGTCATTTCTGGAAATATTAATGTGTTCATGTGCTGGTTTAACCCCGGCCGGCAACCAAGCACCATGCAGCCACCCACTCACTCCCCCTCACCCAGAGGGATGAGGAAGAGGATCAGAAAAGAATGTAAAAGTCAAGGGTTGAGGTAAGAACAATTTAATAGGTAAAGCAAAAGCTGCGTGCGCAAGCAAAGCAAAGGAAGAAATTCGTTCGCTACTTCCCATGGGCAGGCAGGTGTTCGGCCATCCCCAGGAAAGC
>JAVJGI010000062.1:75750871-75807017 GCA_035590275.1 Ibycter americanus
GCCCTCTGGCTGGCAGGGCCCAAGGAACTGAAAAGTCCTTGATTTAGTATAAACATCACCCAGCAACAACTAAAAACGTCAGCACGTTATCAGCATTGCTCTCACATCACAGCCAAAACACAGCACAGCACCAACTATTAAGAAGAAAATTAACTCCATCCCAGCTGAAACCAGGACAGTTCAAAAATTTCCTGTGCTCTAGCCCACATGAGTATTCCTCCTTTTTGTAGTTATCCATGTTACAGTAACGAGAAGATCCTCCAGACATACTTTTCAACCAAGGCTTTATTGTGCCAGGTGCAGTACATGCACACAAGTATATTTACAGGCATGTAAACAGTCCTTATCTCTAAAGATTTATCTTATAAACAAGGCAGAAGGGATCTATAAGAATCACTGTTTTTGGGACTGTAATTTTTGGCAGTGGGACTTGTGAAGTAGTGTTTGGAGTCACTGAGGAGATGCTGGTAGGGCCAGGAGCAGCACCTGGATCAGAGAGCACTGGACAGGTTGGACCTGGCCAGAAGAAAGCAGTGGCAATTCCTGCAGCCATCTTTCATTCTTTATTTATCTTTATTTATTTATTTTCCTGAATGTCCCCTTCTTGTTGACTCAGCAGACATTTTTCCAAAGTGAATGTGAAATGAAGCTAGTCTCTTTTTCTCCAGAGATGTCTCCAGGCCTGTTACTTGAAGAGGTCGGTTTCTGTTTCTGAAATGCCGCTTGTTCCCTCCAGGTGGATTCACAGTGAGAGCTGAACATCTGACCTTCATTAACTCACCTTTCCAAGTGTCCTTCCCCTTTCCTCACTCTGCCATCCTTGAGGATCTCGACGGCTCTGTCACAGGGCAGAAAGGGAGTCACCTCCTCCCTTCCACAGATATCCTTGCAGTATCTTGCACAGCCCGTGCCAACTTCAGTCAAGATTCTGGTGGCAGTGTTTGTGGCAGTGACCTTGTTTTCCACCGTATGTCTCTTCACCTGTAAGTAACTACACTGCTTCCGAAAAGCTGGTATGGGTGTTGCTTGGTATATTCTATATTAAGAGGGCTGCTGGTTCTCAACACAGTCCCAGGACTCTTGCCCCGCTGCTGGGTCCTAAACTAGGTCAAAAGCCTGAGCACTGGCATCCATTAGTCTGTGTTAGTTGTTCACATGATCTCTGGCACTGGTTTTGTTCTGGTTGCTTGTTCTTGCCCAGATAGTTCTCAGGCATGGTTTGAGAGGCAGCAGAAGGACCATTCCCAGCTGGCAATTTGGATGGAGGCACCATGTTTTTGGGAGGGAACTTAGTTGCATGGACAACTATGAGAATTATGTATGCCATTGGCCTTCAGGCCAAAAAGCAGTCTGTGGTTTAATTTATTTATTAATTTAGATATGGCCTGCCCAAGTTCAATTTTTTTCTGATGTTCTCAGCAAGCTGCTTATCTTTTTTACCTTGGTATCCTATCTATGGTTTTGATTCCTGTCCAGAAGCAATTCTGCCAGTGTTAAGTGGGCCTTTAAGTGGAGGCTGTGGTATTTTGCCGTTTTGTTACTCTTCAAATTACCGAGGGGATATAAAGTGACCTTTGCAGAAATAAGAATCCAGCTCAAGGTGGGGACTGATGCTTAAAGTGAGATTGATGACCAGGCCCCAGACAGCCAGACATCTAGTGAATGAATCACAAACTTTCCCAAGATTTTCTGAGTGGTGACCTACAAAATGTGAGAGAAACACTTCAGTTGATAAGATGCAATCTTTAAAAAAACCAACTTTTAATTTAATTAGATTTTAAGTTAAGTTCTGAGAGCGTTTCCTTTTATGCTCACTGTGAGAGATTTCCTCAAGTGCTCCCAACGAATAAGTGGTCATGAATAAGGGTAGATTTTCATGTGTTAAACAGAAAGTATCTGCCATCTGATTTCACTGTTATGCTATTTTCATCAGATTTATGTATTACATTTTCTACTAAAACTGAATTTGACATTTGATGGTTTCATGGCCCCAGCTGTCATGCAATGAATACCTATATTATATAGAAGATATATTAAGTTCATGGTGTATTTAATTAAAAGAAAACTTTCCAGTAGGTATGTTTCTGTTGCTCTGTTAGAACATCCATGCCTTTCTTACCCACCTCATCAGGACTTTCTGATCTTTCATTTTGCTGTTCTTTGCTTGCTGCAAGCTGAATTCAGTCAATTCAGATCATCAAACCTTATTAATACTGACTCAGGCTCACAATGTAAGCAACCTGTTTCAGCCTATACAGTTATGGTTTCCTATCAACATGATGGGATCAGACAATGATACAAGGGAGATATGAAACTCAGGAATAAACTTTTGTTATTTTGAGTGGCAGAACATTTTTGGCAACTAGGCAATTGCTTTTCCAGAGTTAAGATCCTAGTTTTCAATTGATTTCAGCTGGCACTTGTGATAATACCACAGTTCATAAATGGAAATGAGAACCTGTTTGTTGTTAATCATAATAGAGGAACCCAAAGCACAAATGAGCAAATTACTTTATGAGTAAAAGGGACTACACTAAATCTGTGATGTAGCTCTCAGAGCTTATTCAGCAATCAAAAATTACTGGAAAGATTTGACAGGTGAGCCAGAAGCTTAGTATGAGTGAATTCAAATTGGCTTGAGGACATATAAACGTATTGTCCTGAAGTCACCACGTAGACACGGACAATGTGTCCCACTAGAGGTGATGGAAACCTGGGTCCTTGATTTGGTTGCCTATGGAGAGACACCTAATGCCATTTAAAATGCCCTATGAGATCTCCCTTGCCTTGTCACCCTGTGGCAGAAGGGCAAGGATCTCCTGGAGACACTGTGTCAGATCTGGCATCTCACACCAAAGGTTTTGATTGCTTGGGACATTTTAAGCAGCACTAGGTGCCTCGGTTTCTCTAATCTTTCTCTTAGAGGTTGATCGGCTGAATTGCCCTTTGGGCTTCTACTGACTGGACTTACTACGATGCTAGTGACTGTAATGGGCATTTAGTCACTCAACGCATTTTTAAACACCAGTGGCATTTAGGTGTCTCAATCCTAAACTGAATGACAAGATTTTCCTCTGCCTGTCCTCTACATTGGCTTTTGGGGAAATAAGACTTCTGCAAGCACAGGGAGCATTTGCGCATCTGTACATTAATATGTACATGTAAGCACAGTCTGTCTCTCTTTTTGACTTTGTTTTGAATGCTTTCCAGTTTCAGCTGTTTGTACTGATAACGGCTCATAATGGTCCCTGGCATGGTTTTGTCCCAGGCCAGCTATCCCATGCCCAAGCAATTCCTGAGCACAAGAGATCAGCATGACCCAAGGAACTGTTTCTACTAGGGCAATGTAGATGTCCCTATGCTATTTTGGAGGCTGAAGGAGTTTGATCGTATGGATGTGACCAGGCCATGCCAGCTAGCCTCAAGGCTGGAAGACAGGCGATGAGGATGGCTAGTTTACCAGAGGAGGTGTAGCCACAGGTCTGTGTCTGAGTGCTTACACACTCTACAAGAGGATGAGGAATGGTTTTGTTGGAGAAGACCCATCTATCTGTGTGGATATAAACACATCTTATGATGTAGGGTACACATCCTCCTTCCTGATAGCTCTTCAGACTCCTGGTCAATCATGACTACTAGAAGTTTGAAACAGAATGACACTTTTGAATATTGTTTTTCATTTCCAGAGGAATAGCAAATGGTTTTGGTGAGTTCTACTGGCACTGGCCCATATCCCACCTTTTTAATAACACAGCCCTGGGATGCAGCCAGGTCTTTCTCAACAGCTCTGATGGTTTTACGGCTCCCAGTGGCTGTTCCAGCTCACTTCTGTTGCTGCGCTTGTCTCTCCAAGCTGGACTTGTTCCTGCCTTTGAGCAGCTGGTAGCTAAAGGGATCCAGTAGAGAAATGCTGTTCAGCCAAGTACTGTCACCAGTTCTGTTACCCAGAGAGGACACTTGTGAATTCCTGGCATAAAAAAAAAGGGGTGAAAAAGGCTTCTAGTGATCTAAACATCCCTCCTGCTTTTCTTCCCATGCTCATCTTCCCTTCCCGGTGCCCTGCTCAACATTTCATTTTCTTTTTGAAGTACAAGTCTGAACCATTATCCATTTTTGGCTGTTTCAGGTCAGTAGTATACAGGGAGAAATCCTGAAGTGCTCTGTCAGAGGGCTGTTAATAATTCATGTCTGTCTTATAAATCATGTTTCAGAAGAAGGAGGAAAAAAGCCACTTTCCCAAAGAGCAAAAAAAATAATAGTATCCTCCTTCAAAGGGGAAAACTATAAGACTTTCAGCTACCTGCAGGTTTTGCATGTCATTACTGTTTCTCATAATGAAAACAAAAGTCTGCAATAAATTAAGAGCTGGGATTCATTCTAATTTAACAAAAAGGTTACTGGGTAGAAGACAAAACACAACTGTGTTAGATGTCTTTCTGGACCAGTTAACCATAAGGTCTTAGGCAAATCAACTCCTTTTCTAGTCTGCATTTACCTTGATTATATGGACCACCAGGTCTTTGGGTCAAGGCTGTGTGGGTGGACGGAGCCTCTCATAACATTGCCTGTGGTGTGATTTGAGTCCTTTTGGATACTGCCACAATGTAAACGTTAATAATTCATAATAACTAATGTGTTCAATACACCTTGTTGCTGCTTGCATCAAAAGATGGTTAAGAAGCAAGTACAAATAGGATTTAATCTACACCATTGGTGTTAACTCTGGAAATGTTTGAGCCCTGACCTAGATATTGTCTTCCCAGTAAATTGCTTAAGAGTTTTAGATTAGTTGTACCAATGACTTCTCAATCGACATTTTCTTTCAAGCAAGTACCCTTTTTTCCCCTTCTTTATTATTCATCTGCATGAACTGGGAGTCAACTTACATCAAAGATACTTGGCAGTCAGAGTAGCAGAAGCCAGCTGTTAACCTGTCCTCTGGAGGACTATGTAGTTAACAGAGTAGCTCTCTCAGTCGTGAGTATCCTCTCTGTGCTGCTTCCAGATCCTCTCTCCTGAGTAGCTCCTACCAGCCAAATCACCGTCACGTTAAGTTGAAAGACTGTCAACAAGTAGCCAAGTAAATGCTGTGAGTCAGGGAGGCGTTGGTCATGTGGACAGTGCTCCAAAATGGACCTGGTAGAGGAGTGGGGTGGGGAATGAAAGGAGATGAAGGGGTTGAAGAATAAAAGTCAATTAATAAAATACCCACAGCATGATGAGAGTATGAGGCGGTGGGGGAAGAAGAAAGGGTGAATTTGGTCTGAATGTATTTGAAGAGTGTTCACAATAAAAAGGGAATATTTTAGGATTAATACAACAAAACATGACTGGGAGCAATTGGCAGAGGTCGAGCAGAGAGAATAAAGATAGGTGGGTGACAGGAAAAATTTCCCAAAACTGTAGTCTCTGGGATTCACCTAATCTCAGTAAAAAGATGAAAGTACTGTTGCTTGGCTGCCTTTAGTTTCTGATGAGCAAAGAATTAAAGATCACTCTGGAAGAAATCTTTCTGTTGTGCTCTACCAGGCCCTGGAATATGCAACCTGTCAGATCCGCAATCTGCTACTTGCACTTACCATTTGTGGTAAGCCCTGTAGTCAGTAAAACAGGGGTGCTATCAAAACCAGGGGTGAAAAAGAGATTACAAGCCTCTGAGCCCAAGCCTTAAGCACTGAACCCGCATTTGCTGATCATCAGGCCAAAGTGATAGCACAAGAGTATCCTCATTTTAGTATGAAGTCACACTGTACAAGGAAAAGATTTCAGGCAATAGCAGTAAAACAGTCTCACCTCCTCTGCTCTCTTTTGGTTTGGAGTGGTGCATTCTCTGTGTTCCTCAATACAAAAATGTGAGGGGCTTGAGGTGATGGGGTTTTTTGCTTCCCCTGAGTTTCAGGAATGGACTCCAGCTCCAAAAATCTTAAAAGCTGAGTCAAGTAATGGATGTTGAGTGGAGAGCCCTACTATCGCAACCTCTATCCCAGCATCCTCAGGCTCATTCCCTGACCCTGAGGGCAACTGGCAAGGCTTGGCCATGGCCGTGTTATTAACCTTCTCAGCCTGCAAAACATCAGGGAAATTGTGTCAGCGCTACCTTTTAGGCAAGGTTGCCTGCCTGGGAGATGTCTGGGACAGGGCTAGTTGGCGCAAGCTAAAATCACGTCTGGGACCATTTTAATTATTTAAGTTACAATGTGGGTAATTGACTCTTAATCTTCGTGCTGGTTAATTTACCAGAATGCATGTAGTGTATTGGCACTTTTTCTCCCCTAAAACATATGTTAGGGAATAAAAAAAGAGGTTTTTGTTAGCAAAAAACCCTAGAAGCCTTTTTTTTGGGTTGGTTTTTTTTTTAGTGGTTTGGTTTTTTTTTTTTAAACAGAACAAGTATCTTGAGCATTTCTTGACTTTCTGTCCTCAACTCCTTCACACCAAAAACTTCCAGGGAAATGGGAATCCGTTTCCAAGCTTGCATTGCTGTATCAAAAGCTTTCTTCGCGAAGTCCAGTTGAAAGTTAAACTAATGTGTCACGTAAGCACCCTTTAAAGAGGGGTTTTATGTCTTTTAAAAATGTAATTGAAGCTTATAAAAGTCTTTATAAATTTATATGTGAGAAAGTTATTGAGTAGTCTGAAGAACAGCTTATGCCATGGCACAGCACAGCATGGCTGCAGGCTAGATACGGCTGTTCCAAATGCCACTGCTACCCATATTATCATGAAACTATGAATCTCTATTAATATTAAAACAAATTTTCATTAAAAAATTGTCATAACATGATTAAGTGACTTTAAAAGTTTCTTCACATTATGCATAATTTTTACAAGAGGAGAGCATTAGAATAATCGGCAGCCAGGCAGCACCTTAAGGCAAAGGGGACTCCAAACACTTTGCGGCTGCGCATACCAGAAGGAAGTTTGCCTCTTGCTCCCTATCGTTTGCTTTCCCCTTCTGACTGCAGAAACCTGGGACTTGCTCAGCACTGCTTTTGTAGTTCAAGCCTTTTATTGCTTCCCTCTTCTCTAGTCTGCTGCAGAGGAAAAGATTAACTTTCTTCTTTATAGCCTTAATTCTTAAAGCTGGTCTAATATCCTCTCCTGTAGTGCATGCATTCAGTTGCTGCAAACCCAGCCACTGCTGATGGGTTAGTGTGAAAAGAATAGCATACCCCCTACCTCCATGTCTTTGAGTCTTGAAGAGAGTTCAAATGGTGACTCTAGTGTTGCTTTTCCTTTGATATTTACTTACTGTGGTGCCTTCAGATGAACACCCACCTGCTGTGAAACACCCTTACAACCACACTTCTCCCCTTGATGTGTACGTGCTCGGTTGCTCTCTGGTTGTGTATCCTTCCTGTGTGCATGACTGTATGCACACATGGGGCAGTTTACATGCTCACTTGGCCTCATAACCCAACCTTGTCAGGGCTCCTGTGGCAGAACGTGGAAGGCAAATATTAAATCATTGGCTGTTGACTGTTAACCAACACATCAGCTAAACTTCAGAGACTGAACTCTTACTGTACTATATTTCTGGCATCTGGGACATCCCACCACAACAACCAAGAGAAATTTGGTTCCTAGTGGAGGACCCCTTGCCCTTTACCCTGCAGCCTGGGGTATTCGCAGCAAAGCCAGATCCTGCACAGGCTCATGAGTATACATGACAAGATGGTTCCCCAAGCCTTCCCCTTAAGCTTGACCATTGTCTGGGATATTTCTGGGTGCAGGAAGGTGTATCTGGCATTGAGACAACATTTGCTAGCCCTACACTTTCTTTGCTTTCAAGGAGAAGTATGGCAAGCCTATTGGATGCTTCTTGTGGTCTGGATAGATCTAAGCCAGGCATGCCAGCTGGGATTCCCTGTCATAACCAATGTATTATTAGTCCTAAGTTGGTGTTAATTGGAAGAGGACTGCAACTGAACAATGAGGTGTGGTATCTGTGTCCAGATTTTCAGATCCACTTTGCATGTTTCAGAGCTCTGCCTGATGTGGGGTAAGTGGAGTGACAAAAGGGTCCTCTGCATGTCTCTGCCATGCTTACGCTGCAGAATTGTTTGAAGTGTTTGCTTATCGGCCACTTTCCAGCTCAGAATTTGCACCTGATTTTAATTTCTCTTAAAACACCAGCCTGTAAACTATAGGACCTGGGGAACTGATTTAAGAACACAGAGGAGTTAGGAAGCCAGAGGTAGCACACTCAAAAGCTACTTTAAATGAAGCCATCTTAGCTTGTTAGTCAGAACCCTCTCTGGTCCTGGGAGATCATCTCAATTCTTCATTTACTTGAAATTCAGAAGGCCTATTGCACAGTGGCTATTCAAGATCAGGGACAAAGATCTAGTTATTTTCGAAAACACCAATGCATGCAAAAACTCACTGATGGTAAGGGTTCATAACATAAGGCATATTTCAATCATGTCCTTGGTCTCTCAACAAAGATACACACATTTACTGAAAACAGCTGACAAATCTTAATTCTTGGCAATTAAAATAGAATGAACTGGGTTTGGGGCCAGCATCAAACTCGTAAAGTGTTTGGTATGGTCACAATTTGGAATTAGTCTCCATTTGACCAACAAGAAATTGGTCTGTTAATAGAAATATTCGAAGGTCAATGCTATATTGTTTCCTGTTTTAGAAGAGAAATAATCACAATGGATTATTGCACAGATATATCAAACAGAAAGCATTTAGAGCTAAGCACAGTGCCTGCCTTCATACACAGATATGGACCCTTAGGATAAGTAAGTTAATGGTAAACATAAACAGGAGAGTTAATATTTGTTCTACTTGATGTTGTTGATTGGTTTAACAAATCCTTTGTGGCCCATCTATGTTGAGCAGTTCTGCACAATACACTTGAGCTAAATTACATAACAGTTTATACAATCACAATCGGTAAATTGTGGCTCAGACTGTAAAGTCCTATCCAGTAATCCTGCCATATTTCTAAAGCAAATTGCTCCTTAATTGAAACCTGCTTCAATATAAAAATACAGCCTTTTCAATGAGTCATCCTTTTTTTTCCCCTTACAGTTTGTAAAGGCTTCCAGCAGTTTAAAGTGAGGGTTAATTTTGCATTAAGACCATTGCCTCCTAGTTTCTTTCAAATAAAGCCAGGGGAAGTTCAGGGGAAGGCTCTTTCCTCTGATAATGAAGCTCCCCATGTTAATGATGCGTGCAGGCTCCCTTGGATCCTCTGAATTAGAAATACTTGTGTGTGCAAGCTCTGCTGTGCTTCATTAACATTAAGGAGAGGTAGATTGGTGGCTATTTAGGGCACAGTGAAATCGCTGGCTATTTAGGGCAAATGGAAATGGTGCTAATTGTAGCTGGTAATTCCATTAGTAGGGTACTTCCATTTTGGTGTCTGTTTGGCATATAGGTGAAAAAAACAAGCACACTGACATCCTTTCAAGGGGAATGTAGTCTCAGGCTTAATGTTGCCTTGTAACAGTTAACTTCTACGCTGAGCTGCAAAGTTTTTCAGGCTTCCCAAATTTTTGTTTTGGTGTGTTGGTGCTCTGTATGTGTTTGTGGGTGGCAACACCTTGAGCAAGGTATGTAAAAGGCAAGGACACAGCATTTCAGGTCAAGGAAACCCCAGAGATTTCAGGCCATAAGATATCTCCTGCTCCCTTTCCTTCCTGAGTCATGAACAAACTTCCAGGTGAAAGTCAGGGAATCCAGACTATCCTGGTATGAAACCATGCAAAGCCTTCTTCCTAAGAAAGACTTTCTGGCACGAAAAAATGGCATTTTCAAACCAAAAATTCACCAGTGAAGATTCCCTGTCTCTCTATCTTAAAGACAGAACAATTCACTGCAAAAGAAAGTTGGTAGTGTCTAAAGCAGTCAAAAATTTATCCTAGGTTTGAAGTCTATGGAGAGAGGGCACGATACAGAGGATTCCCTGCCCTCTCTCCACCTGGGTGAACACAGTGACTCAAGGGACAGGGGCAATGGTGACAAGTCCCTGCCCAGCGCAGCAGGCGCGTCTCCTCTGTGACCGCCCCACCTGCCCAGGTGCCCACGCGTGATAGGTACGGGGCTCGGCAAGGGGAACCCAGCAATAAGGACGATGGTTCATCTAGCTTGGAGGTGTCGCCGAGGTTAGGTCGGCCTATGCCCTGTGTCAAAAGTGCCTCCATAAAAAACCCAGTGGGTCATTGCCATAGCGGTCTGCCTTCCGAAGGGAGCAGAAGGCCCGATGTGCAGGCCAGACCCACTTCTCAGGGAAGCCTGCTGCCTGCCTTGGTCCCGGGTTAACCGTGTGAAGAGAAAGCTGCCTGCCCCGGTACAGCCCTCAGATTATGATCCATTACTGATTTCCAGGTAGGCAGTGATGAATTTGGAACAAGAAGTCTGAGGGCAATCAAGAGAGACTTCAGGCCATGGGACAACTGGTTAAGGGATCAGGAGCACAGCTGTTCTCCTCTGCCTTTCCAGCTGCAGGGAACGATGAGGGGAAAAGCAGGAAGAGCCAGTAGTCAATGCTTGGCTCCAAGCCTGGTATTGCCGGCAGATTTTTGGGTTCTTTGATCATGGCTCAGTTTACACAAGGGCAGGTCTGCTGGCAACAGATGGGGTACACCTGTCTCAAAGGGGGAAAGGGATCCGTACACAGGAGTTAGCAGGCGTCATTGAAAAAGCTTTAAACTAGATTTGAAGGGGGAAGAGATAAAACCAGGCTCGTTGGAGATAAGCCTGTGGATGCCACACCAATGTTTGAGGGATGGCGTGCTAACGAGGTCCTTTGGTCTGCTGTCTTAGTGGAGGATGGGAATGGAGATCCATGTGGCAGCAAAGACACAAGGGTTATTGATGTGTTAGAAACCATGGAAGTGCCTGAGAATGGTCAGGTAGGGATTAGGGCTTGTCCCCCAAAAGGGGTGGCAGGATCAATAACCAAACTGAAGTGCCTCTACACCAACGCACGCACCATGGACAGCAAACAGGAGGAACTGGATGACATTGCGCAGCAGGAAAGCTATGACATAGTTGCCATAATGGAAACATGGTGGCATGACTCGCACAACTGGAGTGCTGCAATGGATGGCTATAAATGCTTCAGAATGGATAGGCAAGGAAGGAGAGGCAGTGGGGTAGCCCTGTATGTTAAGATGAGTTTTGATTGTCTAGAGCTTAATGGTAGATAAGGCAGATATCACGGTGGGAGTCTGTTATAGACCACCCAACAAGGATAAAAAACCAGAAAAAATATTCTATAAGCAGTTGGGAGAAGTCTCACAATCGCTATCCCTTGTTTTCATGAGGTACTTCAACTTGTCATACATCTGCTACAAATACAATACAGCAGAGAGGAAACAGTCTAGGAGGTTCCTGGAGTGTGTGAGAGAGACCTTCTTGACACAGCTGGTCAGTGAGCCCATCAGGGAAGGCGGCCTGCTGGACCTGTTGTTTGTGGACGGAGAAGGACTTGTGGGTGATGTGATGGTTGGAGGACATCTTGGGCATAGCAGTCACAAAATAGTAGTTTTTGATTCTTGGGAAAGTGAGGAAGAGGATCAGTAGAACCGCTACCTTGGACCTCCAGAGGGTCGACTTTGACCTGTTTAGGGGCTTGGCTGACAGAGTCCCTTGGGAGGTAGTTCTGAAGGGAAAGGACTTCAGAAAGGCTGGACATTCTTCAGGAAGGAAATCTTAAAGGTGCTGAAGCAGGCTGTCCCCATGTGCTGAAAGACGAGACAGTGGGGAAGACAACCAGCCTGGCTGAACAGAGCTTTGGCTGGAACTCAGGGGAAAAAAAAGGAAAGTTTATGACCTTTTAAGAAGGGGCAGGCACTCACGAGGACTGCAAAGTTACCATGAGGTTATGCAGGGAGAAAATCAGAAGGGCCAAAACCCAGCTAGAACCTAATCTGTCTACTGCTGTAAAAGACAATAAAAAATGTTTCTATAAATACATTAGTAACAAAAGGAGGGCTAAGGAGAATCTCCATATTTTATGGGATGTGAGGGAAAACATAGTGACAAGGGATGAGGAAAAGCCTGAGGTATTTAATGCTTTCTTTGCCTCATTCTTTAATAGTCAGGCTGATTATTCTTGGGGTACCCAGCCCCCTGAGCTGGAAGACAGGGACAGGGAGCAGAATGAAGCCCCCATAATCTGAGGGGAAATGGTCAGCAAGCTGCTACACTGGTTAGATATACACGAGTCTATGGGGTTGGATGGGACCCACCCAAGGGTACGGAGGGAGCTGGTAAAAGTGCTCACCAAGCCACTTTCCATCATTTATCATCAGTCCTGGCTAACTGAGGAGGTCCCAGTTGACTGGGAGTTGGCAACTATGATGCTCATCTACAAGAAAGGCCGGAAAGAGGATCTGGGAAACTACAGGCCTGCCAGCCTGACCTCGATGCTAGGGAAGGTTATAGAGCAGATCTTCCTAAGTGCTGTCACATGGCATGTACAGGACAATGTGCATGATTACGTACAGGTAATCAGGACCAGCCAGCATGGGCTTATGAAAGACAGGTCCTGCTTGATGAACCTGATCTCTGTCTATGACAAGGTGGCGTGCTTAATGGATGAGGGAAGGCTGTGGATGTTATGGATGAGGGAAGGCTGTGGATGTTGTCTGCCTAGACTTTAGTAAATCCTTTCACATCATTTCCCACAGCATTCTCCTGGAGAAACTGGCTGCTCATGGCTTGGATGGGTGTACTCTTTGCTAGGTAAAATACTGGCTGATTGGCTGAGCCCAAAGAGTGGTGAGGAATGGAGTTACATCCCACTGGCAGCTGGTCACAAGTGGTGTTCCCCAGGGCTCAGCATTAGGGCCAGTTCTGTTTATCATCTTTATCAATGATTTGGACGAGGGAATTGAGTGCACCCTCAGTCAGTTTGCAGATGACACCATGTTGGGGGGGAGTGTTGACATGCTTGAAGGCAGGAAGGTTCTACAGAGAGATCTGGACAGGCTGGATCGATGGGCCAAGGCCAACTGTATGAGATTCAACAAGGCTCAGTGCTGAGTCCTGCACTTGGGTCACAACAACCCACGCAGCGCTACAGGCTGGGGGCAGAGTGGCTGGAAAGGAGCTGGGAGTGTTGGTTGACAACAGCTGAACATGAGCCAGCAATGTGCCCAGATGGCCAAGGTAGCCAACAGCATCGTGGCTTCTATCAGAAACAGTGTGGTCAGCAAGACCAGGGTAGTGATCATCTCCCTGTACTCAGCACTGATGAGGCTGCACCCTGAATACTGTGTTTGGTTTTGGGCCCCTCACTACAAAAAAGACCTTGAGGTGCTGGAGTGTGTCCAGAGACTGGCAACAGGGCTGGTGAAGGGTCTAGAGAAGAAGTCTTATGAGGCACAGCTGAGGGAACTGGGGTTGTTTAGCCTGGAGGAAAAGAGGCTGAGGGGAGACCTTATCACTGTCTACAGCTACCTGAAGGGAGGTTGTACCGAGGTGAGGGTAGATCTCTTCTCCCAACTAGTAACAAGCAATAGGACAAGAGGAAATGGCCTCAAGTTGCACCAGGGAGGTTTAGATTGGATAACAGTAAAAATTTCTTCACTGAAAGGGTTGTCAAGCACTGGAAAAGGCAGCCCAGTGTAGCAGCTGAATTAGCATCCATAAATCAGAGTCACAGAATGGTTTGGGTTGGAAGGGACCTGATAGATAATCTAAGTCCCATCCCCCTGCCATGGGCAGGGACACCTTCCACTAGACCAGGTTGCTCAAACCCACATCCAACCTGGCCTTGAAATAACTACCATCCCTGGAAGTGTTTAAAAAATTCGTAGATGTTGAACTTTGGGAAGTGGTTTAGTGGTGGACTTGGCAGTGCTAGGTTAACTGTTGTAATTGATGATCTTAAAGGTCTTTTCCAACCTAAACAATTCTATGATTCTATGACTTGTCTGTTAGTAGAAGGCATACAGGGAAAGATGTATTTCGCTTAACTGTAGCCATGTGGAAGTTAACTGTCTAGTTGAAGATATTTATTTGGGGTGCCCTTGTAACCTGTCATCGAGACTGGTGTCCGATAGAGTTGGAGTCACACGTAATTCACTAGCTAGTGAATTCACATTCACATTCATTAGTTAGTGAATCTACATGGCTACTGTGGAATTGCCACCTAACTTTCTGATAGATCAGTCAGGTGACTTGTATCCCTCCCTATATCCCAGCAGGATTGCCCCTCCTGGTTTTCTTCTCTGTCTTTAAAACTTCTTGGAAGTACCGGGGAGAAGTCCCTGAGAGAAGTGATTCAAGCTGTCTCATCAGAGTTCGCTAGCAACGAAGAGTAAAATGAGTAAAGAACAAAGCCAGGTGGATTTATGTTGCACAGAGGATGGGTCTGAGTCTCTGTCACTTGCTGTGGCGTTGTGCACCTTTGTAACTTGATAAGGCAATTTCTGATGTGCAGGAGAGTTTAATGCTGTGTAACGTTGCACATTACATCAGGTGTGCTTCTGCTGCTAGAAATGTTTTCCTGAATACCTGTGCAGGTGCTGATAACTGTGGCAATAATGTGCTGCTTGTCATTTACTTGTTTAATTGGCAACCTAATATCCTGGTCCAGTTAATGCCTATAAGAGGAGGTTTATTAGTAGTACAAAAGCTGTTTAATCCTTATAAACTCCTTCCAGTCAGTTTCATTGGTCTGCCAATATCTTATGGTTGAGTGATTCCTTGCTGATTCACACTTCTGTTTGCCATTGCTGTTTCTCAGCTAAATGTTTCTGGGTAACCAGAAAGTTCTTTGCTGAAGTGACAGCCACCAGAATAACAAAAAAACCCCCAGTACTTATTTTAAAAGAGAAAAAAATCTGCAGGCAACCCTCCTCCAAGATCACTGTTATTCTAATTATGTATCATCTCCAAAGCAGCAAGGGAAAAACCAACCGAAAATTACAGATATAAGCAGGATGACATGAGTATTAGCACTGTTCAGTTTTGGTAAGCCACGTCCAGTCTGGAGGGTTGGGTAATATTCTGAGATGTCTGGTTGTAGGGTCATACTCCAATATTCAGGAATATAATTTTCTATATGCTTAAAAGAGGGGTTTTTTAAAGCTTGATGTCAGCTCAAATGCCAAAACTAAGTGGACTAAAGGTGAAACTGCCAACTTGCCTTGATCTTGCAGCAGCACTTGATTCATGTATAAATCTGCTGCATTCATCTTTATGGCAGAATCATGGTCCCAGGGTACCTTGGCAAGCCAGCAAGGCTTCTCCTCAGCTGAGAATTAGATCTGCAGTCCTTGGATGTGTATCCCTCGCAATTGCCCATGTATAATGTGAAGAATGTAAGAAGCACGAAAATAGTTGTGAGTTGCAGTTGTGCAGCTGCAACCCCAATTTTCTTATAAACATGTCTAGTGCTGGCAGGGGCAGGGGTGGGACATGCTGGTGGTGATGGGGTAAAACCCTTGCTAGAATTTTGGACACTTCTATCAGAGCTTCTCCTGTGTCTTTAGTGGCCTAGACAAACCTGTGCCAATCCCTTTGCAAGACAGCTGGGATCATGCTCAGGTTGGGGAATAATCTCTGTCAGTTGCTGTTGAGAAGAGTACCACAACAAGATACATCAAACTCTCAGACAAGCTTAGGCAGTCTGTGCATGTGTGGGCAGTGAGGAGACAGGGAGAGGGTTCTTAGGCTAGGATTCATTCTTCCTGACTTTTGAGATCAAAATGCAATTTCTAATGTGGAAGTCTTGTCACCCAAATTAATTCAGGTCGTGGACAAACATCAGCTCCAGAGAAAACATCTGACATCCTTTGAAGGAGCTAGATGCTCCTTGTCGCCTCCAGAAGGAGAGGCAACTCTCCCAGTCTCATTCCAGACGTGAAGTGGTAACACAGTGTAGCTAACCAGAGCATAGTTTCAACTATGGTATCCATCAGTTTCACGAGCTGTTGTAGAAATGTAAGAGGCTGAGGACCAGAGGGTAGATCTTTGTTTTGAAGAAGTGGCTTATGCTCAGGTGTCCCTGATCAATCAGACACGAAGAGACAATGGATGTTCAATGTTTGAACACTGGAAGAGATAGCTGCATTTCAGCTTTATCTTTTCCTTCATGTAGTTTGCTGCCTTCAACTAAGCAGTTCCTGAAAGCAGAGTATTCTATATTTCTGGACTTTGTTACACAGCCTTCCATCTCAGGGAAACTGGTGATCATGGCAGTAAGACGTTATTCTGGCCAGATGCCCAAATAATCAAGATCAGTTTAGCATAATTTGAAAAAAGTCTGTGTGCTGGAAAAAGACACAGACTGCCCCTGGAGAGGAAGTCAAGGTGGGTGGTTATACCCATCCCAGCTTCACATTGTTACTTCCTATTTTTAGTAAAGGTCTCCAGAGACCTTAAATCTAAAGGGTTTATGTCCACTTGTGATATCATTACTACTGTGGATCTGTTCAGTGAGGGTTTTTTCCTCTGACTAGTTTGCACAGAAATTAGGAGTGCAAAATTCTAGTGAAAAAGGGGTTTGAGTTCTCGTTTGGATGGTCACAAGAACTGCTGTACTAAAAGTTCCCCCATTTCGTGAAGGTTTTCATCAGTCTGCAGCAGCCCCAGCTTCGTGCTGCCTGCTGGCCTGGGTGCAGAGCAGCTTTTTGAATTACACAGGATTTCTGCACCTTCAGCCTCGATGAAACTTTTGACCTCTCAAATGTGAGTGAGTAATCAGTAAACTTATCAGATTTCATGAGGATGAAGGTCCTAAATCTTGAACCTAAGGCTCATGAGTCTGGTGGATGGGGAAATATTCTAACAGTGTAGGAGCTGGTACCCTGGCTGTTGCCATTGACCTCCTCTGGCACAAGCTTTGCTCCTCTGTGCCTTTATTCCTTCACCCTTTCTCTCTCTCTCTCTCTTTCTCTTTTTACAGCATTTCAGCCAGAGATTGTTTCTTACCATATTTGTAGAGAGCTACACAAATGAAGTCACATTCTGAGAGAGAGCCAGCATATACTACTGTAACTCAAATAAAAAGAGAACTGTAAAGGTTGCAAAATGACAGAGTTCAGTGAAAAAATGTGATTATGTTTTTTTCTTCCAGAAAAGAGGCTCCAGCCATTCCCTATAATTTAACTGTGAGTGACAGTAGGAATAAGACAACCACAGTCAATTATGTCCATGATACTTTATCAAACCTGTATGGCTGGATGGTTCTCCTCTTGGATAAAGAGACTTATGCATTGACATTTGACAACCCTTTGGTCAGCAAACAGCTCCAGGTAAGAAGGGAATTTTTTATATTTTCAAAATTATATTTGGAACCGATAATCATGCTTTCATCTTTATGGGCAAGCCGGGGAGGGGGGGAAGTTAAGTGCACTGAGAAAATCTATATATGTATAGGCAGGGTTTAGATATGATGACCTAGTCCCTGAATCTCTCAGTGTAAACTTGGAGCAGGAAGATGATTTTGGATGTCTTACATGAAAGTTCAGTGTGGTGCTTAGGAATCAACAAAATTTTTACTGTCTTAAGACATAATCAAGCAAGGTCTTCAGAAGACATTGTTCCTCTGCACTGTTTAAGGGTGATGAGGGAAGCTGATTTTTCACCATAACCTTTTACTTAATTTTACATCTCTCTTCCACATTTCCAATACACATTTTGTGAAAGAATATGTTGCCTGTGAGGAGCACCATCCTCTATCCCTTTATACTACACTCCATGGAGCTCCAATCACAGGCACAGGCATGTTTATTTTGGTTCTCTCTTCTCCAGTATTCAGTGACATTTAACAACTTCACGACTGGGAATTACTTACTGGTGGAACACAAAGATCTTCCTGCTCATCCTGAGGTTGTGGTGTCCTGCGGGACAAGGACTGGACAGCCACTCCAATCGCTGCCTTCATATGGACATCACAGGAGCTGTGACTGGTATCTTGACAGTAGTCTGAGGAAGCTAACTTACTTGGGTAAGTGCAATATGAGGGATGCAATGTTCAAGAATGGTGGCAGAGCTGATGTCTTTTTAATTTAAACCCCCAGACTACATAAGGCCTTAGATACAAGGCTATCTTTCAATGGTCTTTCAATAAGTGAGAGGTCCTTCAAAAAGATCAATCAAATAGGTAAATGAATTCATATCAGGTCCATCTCTATCTGATCTATCTGATGTCTGATCTATCAACAAAAAGAATGTATCATAAATATTGGGTGATGTGACATCAGTTGCATTTGAATTGGTGTTTTGGAGAGGTAAAGGCATTAAATTCCATTAATGATCTCTGTTGTCAGCTGGTCCCATACCACATGTATCATTAATAAATCATGTGCAATCTATCTAGGCTGAGCCCACCAAAGGCAATAGGATTACTGGGTGAGAATTTTTCCTATAACTAAGCTTCCAAAGACATCATAGACCTTTACAGTTGTTGTATGTTGGCTTTATACGTTATGTCATGAAGTGTGGTGGTATTTCTTTTAAGAAATTCAGATATTTACTGATATGTATTTAAGTTTCAATTATTCTTTAAAATTTGGGACATTTTCCACAATCCCCATTCTCAAGTAAATGATTTTATAAGGGTCCAAGGTCTATGTGTAAAAGGCAAGGTAATGATTGTTGTCATTATTAATAATAGTAGAACCAGGAATCACAAAAATGTTTCAGTGCCTTTGAGAAGCATAGGTTCTCTTTTATGACTGTCATACAGGGAAGATGAAATATAAAGATGCTGATTTCACAGTAACAAAAAAATTATGTAACTGATCTAATCCGTTAGTTTTAATGAATTTCTCTTGATTTGCACTGATGAGATGGCAAGCAAATGGCTTTCTCGTGTAGGATCCATTTAGGAATTAGTAACTACAACAATCAGTGGGACAGTGAAGAGGAAAACACAGCTGGAATGAGGGCAGGCAATCCACTGAGTTTAGTCTAACAGCAATGAAAACCATCCAGTGTACATTTTAGGAGAAATGGGGAAGCCCATACCTTGACCTCAGTCTGAGGGTCATGCTGCATACATCTCTGGTCCTGTGGCCAACTGGCATTGCACAGCTTGTGTCCATACAGCTTAACATTTTATCTCTCAAAACAGGCTGGATGCACCCAGGCTTCAAATTAGGAAAGATCCCTGTCCTGTGCGAACTCCCAAACCGTAATGGTCACCATCTGGGAGAGTGCATTCATCTGGGTCAAAGCTGTGCCAGGAACTTGGTCAGCAATACAGCCATGTAGGTTGTTGGGGTCCAACTCTTAGTTTCATGTCCTGGCCCTGTTTAGATGTACTACAGATATAGATTGGCTAGCATAAATCTAGCTGTTGAGTCTAAGCCTTGCCCAAGATCAGGCCAGGTATCTACTGAAAGAAGAAATATGTTTTGATTATTTCAGTTTACTAACAGTGTAAATTGGTTCCTTCAAATATAAAAGTCAACTGGTTTTTGGTTTGGGTGTCCTGAATTGTGCTTTCATGAATAAGGCAGCATGGTAAAGCTCTGAATGCAACATTTATATCTTGGCCAACTACTGTTGAAAATAGAGCAGGTGGCAGTCTTGGGAAGATTGGGACAAAGTAATCTGGCTGGCATATGTCACTTCTGCACCATAGATACTTTCTTGTCCTCTTCATTTCACCTTGATTATTATAATATGAAGAGCTCATTGTTTTTTCTCATTTTAATAGAGAGAGAAACAATCATCCAAAGTACATGAGGGGAAATTTATGAAAACACCTAGCATGTATAATTCACGCTGTGAACATTTTCAGCAAGGATTTTTATAGGAGTGAGATCAATAATTCAGTGTCAGGTACCCAATATCTGATGCTGTTGGTAGGGTAACAGTCTGAAACAAAGCGAGTGGGTTCCTGGCCCTGGTGTGCCATTTAATTTCTCTCTTAATCTCCGCTGTGCGGGCTGAGAGGGTGAGGATAATTAGCCATCAGAGCAGACTCATGGCATGTGGTGGACTTTCCATCTCTCAGGGTCCTTAGATGATGCCTGGCTGTCTTTTCAGAGAAATATGCTCCAGCTCTATGAGAAGCTATTAGAAACCTCATGAGGCAAGATTCACGCTCTGTAGGAGGTCAGAGAAGGCTGCCACAATAGTCCCTTCTGGCCCTAAAAACCCACCAGTCCACCCACCAACCTGGAGAGGACAACGCTTGAAGGTCTGGCCTTCAGAATGTGTTCCTGCCTAACTCTGCAGGCTGTTTCTTTATTTTTTATTTACATTTAAGTATGTGAAATAATTAGCCAACTAATTAATCCCGTTTACAAGCTTTGTCGGATTCTTCAGCTGTCAGTCATGCCCAAGCCCGGGGCCGGCGTTGAGTCTCAGCTCCCTCCTTCATCTGACTTGGTCTCCATGGCTACAGGCTGCATCTGCTGACACCCCACTCTCTATTTACTGCTTAATTAAGAATTTCACGCTCAGCCCTTATCTGCTGCTAAGAACAAGAACACACTGTTAAGAAACTCCAAATTTAGGCTGCTGCACAAGGAAAGCCTTTCTTGTTGTCCTGACTGCGTGGAGCCTCTTTAACTACCCTCTTGGCAACTGCGCTGCCACCCTTCAATCAAAAATCATTAAATGGGGCAGAGATAATGAGCATGTAGCATATCAAAAGGAGGATGTTTGCTCGGGCTAAGGAGGAAAAGCTGTAAGGGCCTATAAGCAGCCGCCACTTCAAAGGGAGAAGAGGCTGATAAAGAGTCATTTGTTCCTGTTTGACTTATGTAAAAGGTCTGGTATGTCGGAGTCCCGTCTCGCAGACGCGGGTCCCCCCTCTCGATGCTCGTGTGTCAGCAGTCAGGCAGCTGGGCGCAAACAGCATCAGCCCAAGCATATAATCACTTGACTCCGCGCCGACAATGGGCACTTGTAGGGGGTGGCGGAGGGAGGGCTGGGGGACAATGGGAAGACAATTATTGCAGCTGCTCGGGAGGGCCATAATTCTTCCTGCAGAAAGTAGCTGGCTCTTGCAGGGCGGAGGGGAGAGCTCGAGCGTATTAGTCATCCTCTGACTTTTGGAAGCACTTTGCCGTGCCGGTGGGGTTTCGACAGCTGCTGGTGTACCACCTCTTTCCAATAATTGTACATTCTGGCAGGGGTCAACTTACTTTTGACCCTCTGCTTTTGTGCCCGTCAGAAAGCCTTTTAGGGCACACTGTGGGGAAGTGGCAGGGGTGCATTACATCCAAAATTAACGTCAGTAAACACGTATCAGATGCCAGCTCATTCACAAGCAGGCTTCTGAGTTCACACAGCCTTTTGCTCAGGCCTGCATGGGGGAGAAAAGGGGGGAGAAGGGGAGGGAAAACCCCATGATTGAGAAGATATTGTTATTCAAACAAAGCAGGCAGCTGAATGAAGCCACCTTGGCCAGCAGTTTGCATTGGACTCGGGCTTTCTCCATGCCCCCTTCCATCCAAAATTTTCTGGCGTCATACGAGTGTTTGTTTATCTTTGGGGGAGAAAAAAAGGTCTGCCTAACACAAAAGGCAAGAAAATATGCCATATGGAGGGGATTAAAGGAGTTAAGTTGCCCTGATGCTTTGCATGCTTGCAGTTTTTTAAATGAGGCTGGGGCATGGGACAATGCAGGGGATGCTGAATGGGAAGAATTGTAATGGAGAATGTTTCTGCTATGTGGGCTACCTATGCAAGGATCCTGTTAAAGGTACTTACTGCTAAATGCATACCTGAAACCCTGTTAACCAGCCCCTGAGTCCCTTTGAAAATAATCTTTTCAGACCATTTTAAAGGAATTGGCACTGAAGGACCGATAGCACCATATCCCTGCTGGATGCTGGGTGAAAGGGAGACAAGAAAGCTTGAGGCAGCCCATGTCAGTAATTTCTACATCAGCTTTGCTTTGACATTATTTGGTCTTTGGAGCATCATCCTGATTTTCTCTGGGGCACCCCATGTCTTGAGAGAAGTGTTCCTCAGGGGTCACTGATGGGCCCTGAACTTGCTGTGTGGCTCTGAATCTCTGATGGGTTGTGGCTCAACCACGTTTTGGGAGAATGCTGCTAACATGAAGAGACCATGCTGAATCAAAAAAATTTATTGTAACAAGGGATGTGGAAAGAAGTGTCACACTGGGACATCTGGGATTTTTTGGGGAGAAATATCCTGTGTAAATTACAATAATAATATTATGAGCTTTTAAAGTCTGTTACAAATACGAGCATATGGTGCCACAGCATGGTACTGCTCCTTGGTTAAGGTCTCTGGGCAATACCAGAATTGGTTAAAACCCAGAGAGATGTTTCTTTTTTGTTCACTTTTGAAAAGTTAAAGCAATTTTCTTTTGGAATGAAACAAAGTGTTGGCTTGCTTCAGCTCCAGATTTCTCTTGGCTTTTTTCTGAAGTGCTAGACAGAAACATTATTGAAAACATCACTGAAAGGATTATCAAACTTTTTATTTATCCCAAATACATTTTTCAGTAGACACAACTTTTATGGAGACAGGTCATCCTGCTGACTTTGCTCAAGCTACTCATGTGTGAGTTGTTAAGAGGGCCTGAGGCTCAACCTCATATTACTGCTGTGTCAGAAGCAGGTTTACAGTTTCCATAGTTCTTCAGAAAAATAATTTGATTACACTTATTGTCTTTTCTAAATTCCTCAAGAATGATCTCATTTCCATTACACTCTGTGGGTTTCTGTAATTGTTTTGTATAAAAGAAAACACAGGCCCTTAAGAATGTTTGTTTCTAATATTAAAATACAGAAAATAAATAAATATATAAAGATATTTTCTGCAGCCTTATTGCTCAGAGGTAAAGGAGAATCCTAGGTGAAAGACCTAAAGAATGGAATTAATTTGCTGCAGAGGACTGGTTGTACAGGCATGAGTCTTTTCTTCCAGCTAGATAAAACTCACCCTATATCGGTTGTTTCAGAAGGTCAGTTAACCAGATGTCAGCTGCTCAGTGGCCTCCATGGAATGAAACGTCAGTTCTTAGCAAAGAGGTGCCCTTTGTAATGGACACAAAGAGAAGAATCAACCTTCTCCTAGCAGATGAGCTCCTGTCCTTCTGGCATGGCAGCAGAGAGACTAGAGAATGTAACAGTTACAGAAATAAGATGATGAAATGCCCTTAGAATCCTGTCAGGGATGGTCTTTAACTACACCAACCATCTCTGCAGCAGAAATTTCATGCCTTCACCTCTGCCTCTGCAAATATTAATCTGCTGTAAGCAAGAATCTGTGTCCATTAGTCCAAAACTCTTTTTTTTTATTTTTATTTTTTTTTTTTTTTTTTTTTTATTACATCTCCTCTCCTCACTGCAGTGTCCCCATGATACCATATGCCTGGGTACCTCCTGTAACAGATCCTGGTAGAGGATGACAAAACATCCTAGCTCAGGTTCTCCAGTTTCTAGAGGTGTGTCTTACTGTGTTGTTGATTGTGCTGTCTAAAAGTTTTGATTTCCCTGTGATGTATGTTAGCCCAATTGATGTTAAATAGCATGGAGTTGCTTGTTATTTGTAAGTCAGGCTATTGGAATCATTTATCCTAGTTTCAGCCCTTCCTAATATCCACAGGCAAAATTCCCTGTCACTGCAAAGCTGATAAAAGACTAAGTTGCTCCTCCTTACTGTTCACTCAAAGAGCCCTGAACCAGAAGAAAGTTACCGGGAGTATTGTCAAGAAGGCCTATATTTATGATTCGCAGCCCAAATATCCAGGAAGAGCTGTAATAAGACAGAAAATGGATGAGCCTTATAAAGGTTTTATACAACTAAACCCTGGAGCCTTATAACTAAATTTTGTGAAGAGTCACCTCTAATTCAATGTTTACTAATGATGTCCTTCATCTGTATTGCCTGCATCTCTTCCTGTCCTGTACAGAAACAATGATAACATACTCGGCAGCAAAACAAAACAACCAGAAGGACCGTCACTGTAGTCTTGATTATTTCCAAGGCCTGTATCTCTCCTGTTTTGATCAGTTTTTAGGAGTATTTGTGAGAAATGGTGACAAAATGCTGATTCACAACCATTGTGCTTTACATCCCCTTGACACAAATAATTGTACAAGTTGCAGAGCTGTGGAGAATTCAGCTCGGATTCCTGCACTCATGTAGAGGGTATAAATGACTTACAGTGGTTTGAATTGTCATGCTCTGTGGTTGGATGACCCTTCAAATATGAGAAACTTTCATCCTTGCCCTGACTCTGGACATGACTGTACTGAGTTAAGTCTTAATGGTTCCTTTCTTCACTGTATAAGGGAACTGAACCCCTTTATGAGGTCTATATAGCGTATCGATCAAGTTTTATGTCCCTTCGGGATTTAATTAGAACAGCTTTTCTCTGAACAATACAAACATCCTTAATTAGACAATTGTACTGTAGTGTTTACAAAATTAAGCAAAAAAAAAATCCCAACGAACCTGATAAAATATATTTATTGAAAAAAGGATAGTGTCAGGGCTTGGTTCTCTCACTTTTCCTAAGACTGATGAAACTGACTGCTGATTTGCCCTGCTGTAAGTGAGAAGGAAGGCCACCACAACCATAAAGGTACCCATGGAAGACTATTGCCTAAAAGCCACATGAACTCTGTGTCAAAGACTTTAAATTAGCGTCTTCATGTCATTCTTGCTCCTCAGAGGTTCACCTTGTGGCCGCTCAAAGACATGATGCTGTTCAGCTTGAGCTCTCTGGGATGATTTGGGGCAGTTTGTCTTGACTGATATATGGATCAGATCACAGCTACCGTTAAGAGAGAAGGTGTCACTGAAGAACAGGGCTGAGGCACCTGATTACTAATTAATCAGACATGAGAAAAACCTCGTGGAATCAGTTTCTATTTAATTATGGAAGCCTCATTTGGCATAGGAGCATATGCTGCTAACTCAATCGAGTGCTTTCAACTGACATCAAATAGTAATTATCAGAAAGAATCAAGTTTTTTGATTATTCATACTAATTTATTGAACACTTAAAATTAATGAACCTCAGTTATTTTAAATTTGCTCAGTTGCACTGGGAGAAATGGAGGGAGGTAGTGAAGGACGGTTTTCACAATTTAAAAGTACAGAGACTTGTTTAAAGATAAAATAAGTAAATTACAATATGGCATGAAATCCCATCGGTGGGTTGGTATACACATAGGAAAGTTCCCGGCACGTTCTGGAACTGAGGAAAGTTCTGACAATAGCTTCATTTATACAATTCTGCTACCCTCAAAAAATCTTCTAACGACATTATAGGGTCACCGTAAGGGGCTGGGCAGTGGACAGGATTTATCTGTTTGTCAGAGTGTTTCTATTTTAACCTACGGTTGTTCCAGTCTGGTGACTGAAAGGAAGTGCCTTGATATGCCACTGGAGATGAAGAGGAGGTAGCCCTTTAGCTGCGGCTGAAGCAGTTTTCTCCTGCTCCTCTTAGTCTGATTTGCATTATCCTGGCCCTTCTCCTGCTGACAATATATTGGCACAAAGGTTACGACTGTGATAATTGCTTCTGACCTCTTTTCACAGTAGAGAACACAGGGTCCCTGTCTTCAGTCTATAAAGTCTGACTAATTAAAGCATCTCTTTCAGATACCAGATTTGGGGGGGTGGGTGGGGTGGGGGGGAATCAAAACCAAACTACAAAACAAAACCTGTAATTCGTGGTTTGAGCCAGTTAATACATTATGCATTCAATGGTGTGATATCACTTGTGTTAGTGTAACTGCTGTGGATTTATAGTGGGATAAATGAGATTCGTGTTCCAGCCTAGAATTTCTGATAGTTGAATGTTTTCTTTTAGCTGTTTCTAATGAGTTGTCTTGAGACCCTTCATATCTGTAAATTAAAATGTGTTTGTTTAATACTTTCTCAAAGTACAAAAAAGACAAAAATGCTTAAAAACCATGTATAGTTGCTGTTCAAAAAAAAAAAATCTCTTTGTTAGAAATGTAAGATGTTGTCAGAAATTCATATGTAGCAATTGATTCACTATGATTTTTTTGGTGTTAATTTACAAGGCCTTGATGTAACTCCCTAAAATTCTCTGTGTTCAGTCACAGGAGCTGACTTAATTCAGGTCACACTGAAAGAGAAGGAAAGCTCGGCTTCACCTACCCCAGGTGCGTGACAGTCTGTGTCTGAAAAGCTTGGTCTGGGAGTCACACCATTTCTTTTTTACTACTTTTTCAGAAATGGATTGCTGTTTTTCACTTCAATATTTTGTACATCTATCAACCCAAAAGGGATTCTTGGCATTCATTTAAGCATTTCATTGAGCCATATCTACCATTGCTCAAGATAAATGTGTGATTCCACAGTATAAAAGACTATAAACTTTTGCTAAGAAATACCATAGCAGATCAGAAAGGTCATGGAGAATGTAAGACTACAGTGTATTTTAGTGCTCCATGGTGATCTTAGTGTAATAGAGTAACATTACTGCACAGTTACATGTCGAGTCAGACAGAAAAATACACCAGAGACGGGGACACCTCCGAAGTTTGGTCTTAGTTGCATAGCTGCCTTGCTGTGTATTAACAACAACAATCATTTATGCGGCAATAGGGTTTAGAGACCTTTTTGCAGAGCGTTTCCGCCTGAACAAACAAGTGATGGAAAGACAGACTCAGCCTTAAGAATCTCCACCTGGGTTTAATTTCTCTGTGTTTCCTTGTGCTGGCAACAGAGGGGTTTTCGACTCCACAGTGTTACCGAGCTGGGTCTAGCCCCCCACACTTAGGCATGAGTTTGCTCCTGTGTTTTCAATACCTACTGAAGCCCCCCTCAAGAACAAAAAAAATGCTAGAATTTCCTTCAGAGTGGTAGAACAGAAGTAGGTACTTGTAGAGGCCTCCAGAGGGAGGCCCTGCCTGCATTCATTTAGGTTTTACTAAACTTAGTCTATAGGATTTCCCTTTGAAAGCTTTTCCTTTTGAAGGCATCTCCTGGTAGCAGAACAAACTTAGGCAATTAATTTATGAAGACTGCTTCATTAGCTGTCTAAAATACAAGTGCAAGGTAAGCACCTACATTTTGTAAACTTAATTTCTCCCTGACGCTAAGGCTCAGAAATTTCTCTTTGGGTTGAGCTGAAAAATAAATCTTTGGGGAATGAGCAGGAGTTGCCACGTGTCTCAGTCAAGCTGCTTTTCCATGACAGGTCTTAATTACCCCTGCAGTGGGAAGACTCCTGCTTTTCTGAGGGCTAACAAGCTTGTAAGGGCTGATCACTGATTTTTTAAAAATCTTTCACACTTTGTGACATTATGGGAATTCCCATACTCTGGGAATTCAATCTGCTTTCTAGAACACTGGGGGAGAAAAAATGCATGAGAAGAGCTGGCACTTTCTGGTGGGCGTAGTTACCATTTTGGTCAGCTGGTTTTGCCACCAAGCACAGGTGACTGGCTTTTATTTTCATTTGTTCAGCTTAATTTTGTGTTCAAAGTGTTCAGAGCTTTGGATGGCGTAAATAAAAATAATGAAGCAGTTGCTTGTGAAGCATATTCACAAGACATAACACAAGCTAAGTACGACAAACCTCAAGATTTGCTTTGCTTTTGATGGGTCCCAACGAGTTTGAATCTGGTTTTTTACAGTTATCTCCCTGCCCTTTAACTCGGAAAACATTGTCCTGGGAGAGATCTTTTTTCCCATTAGGCAGCTTCCTTTAAGCATGGAAGATAACAAAGAGCAGTTAGTGTTGCTTCATCGGTGACAAAAAGAGGATGTTAATGTCACAGATGCTTGACTATCAAAGAAATGGTAATTCTTCCAGATACTGAAAATAATAATTCTGTCTTTGTATGTCCTGTTTCGTAGTTCCTTCTGATGCTGTCTTGAAATGGTCACACCCAGAGACATGGAATGATGTGGGAAAAGGCTGGGGTGGATTCAACTGCAGCATCCCAGGCCCTGGGGAAGACGTCATCATCTTACCTAGTAAGTAAGGAAGGAAAGTTGTTTAATTTCTGTAGGGGTGCTGGGGTCTATCTATCGTATGATATGTATCTGTGTTGCAACATGGGCTCCTTGGCACTGGTGTCCATTCTAGTGTGTGCAGGACACCACATTTGTTCCTCATCACAATGAAATCTCGGCTGCAGTACAAAAGTGTTATTTTTGGAAGAGAACAAACCATTCTTTTCCATTTACACACACACACAAACACAGACACTTACTCATACTGATATTTAAGCTTAAGTATATGCATGGACTTTATTTCAGGAGCAGAGAATTTGCAAGACCCAGAATCACAGCTCACAAAGAGCTCATCTCTTGACCCACCTCTCTGTGTTTTGTGCAGGGAGCATGTTTTACACTTCCACAATTGTACCACCTTCCATCTTATTTTCCTGTTGCAGTTTCCATTGTTAACGACAATCTCTCAAGCCATTTTCCATGAATGCCTCCGAGACATTTTAGCCTATGCCTGTATTTCAACATCAGACTTGAGTTACATTTAAATCCCAGCTCAGCTTACAACCTCTTTGCCTGAGCAACCTTCTGAGTTCTAGCAAATATATTAGGCAACTTGCAATGAAATCTGGAGGAAAAAACTTGTGAGAGCCATTTTATGTACCAGCTGACCCTGCCCTGATCAGGAAGTTGGACTAGATGAGGTCCTAAGGTCCCTTCCAGACATAATTATTGTATGGTCCTATGAATACTGGGTGGTATGTATTTGACATACTCTAGGACCTGGTGTTGGCTCCTCCTCATTTGTTTGAAACCAGGTAAGCGTCTCTATCTATCACAGCTCTACTTCTTGAAAAGGGGATAACACTGTTCCATGCCTCTTCTTCTTTCACCTGTTTTTGGCTTATGAAGTCTTTGTGGAAGAAAGTTTCTGTTCCTTAATATGGCATTTGGGCATGGAGCCTCAGTCATGGTTAGGGCTTCTCTGTTCTGTGTCATTAAAACTTATGTATTGAGATATATATATATATAATTTCAGATTAAATTAAAAAATATGTTCAGCCTTCAAAGAATATTTAGTTTAATCTTCAGTTTTCTGATAAATGTGAAAAAAAATCTATATTGTTTGAAACAATGCTTTTCTTCACTTCTTTTGGGGAACTTACATTGAGCTGAAGAGTAGATAATTTGCATTTTCTGATTAGATCCCTCTTTCCTGTCAAACAAGCACAATGTGGGATTTTTTTTCAGTTCCACCATCTCTCTAACTGTAACGCATAAATGTTGTGAAGTGTTAGTAAGTTCAGAGGCCAGAGAAGGCACAGAAATGTCCCTTCAGGGGTTTGCTTTGCTCCTGTAGGTCCTGTGTCCTATGTACATTTAAGCTAACAGTAAGCACATAGGTTTAGACATCTTAACCTCTTCCTTGTCATTACAGTCAGTAGAGCTGGAAGGGTTACTGAGCTGACCAAATGTAGGTATCTAATGTGAACTGAATTGCTCTTCACTGATGGTACTATGTGGAGCTGCAGGGCTCAAGTCACTTCATTATAGGAAGATACCTAGTGTTGATTGAAGCACTCCAGGAGCATCCTGCCTAGCCAGGTGAAACCCTAGATGGTCACTGGTGGCCCCAATGTCATATTTGCCAGTCCTGTGTGAGGTCTCAAATATCCAAAGGTATTTCAGACATTACTAAATGTCTAAATGAATTTACTATGGTGGGAGCTTAGACACCTAGCTCCTATCAGACAGCTCGATTCAGGTGCCATAAACTGAGGCCTGAATCTCATTTCTCCAGAGCGTATTCAGCAGCACCTGAGATATGAACCTAGCTTGCAGTTAATGTACGTCCTCTGAACCCTGATGTGAAGGTCTGCTTCTATCTCCCTTGACAGTATAAGCAACACTAAAGTCCATGTAAAGGTCTTGTCAGTGGGAAGTTGTACCAGACGAGGGGATTGACCCTCCATCTCCAAGGTCCAAAAGTAGCACCCAAAATGCTGGACTTGCTTGCCTCTTCCAACAACATTACCCCAGTTGCACCACTAGTACTTCATGTTGAACATGTACCTGCTTGTCATTCAGAAACACAAACAGTGTCCTTTCTGTCCTGGGCTCCCTGGTTCCCACTCCACTTTCACCTTCATTATATCTGACCCCTTTTGCAGGTATTATACAATGGGGCATTTCCCATGTGCTTTGCTCTCTTATAGACCTTCTTGCCATGGTTGGACTTTGCACGCCATTGCGTATTTTGTCCTTCATAGTTCCCTAAGAACAAGGCCAGAGACAAGACCAGATCATCTGTTTCAACTTCTTGTGTACCACATTATAACCAGTTCACCAATATCAGACCATGACTATCATAAGACCAGATCATTTCAGTCTTTAAAATCATGTGTCAGATGCAGATATGAAGAGGCACAGAAGTGCCACTGGTGTCTAAGGGCCCTGCACTCACAATGAGTTAATTATATGGGGTGTGATCAGGTGGTCACAGGAGGTAAATCACAATTTACACAGAAGCAGAAAGTGAAAAATAAATGAATAGAAAGGTTTGGCTAAGGATTTGGAATTCTGTTGTTTAAATTAGATTAAAAGAGTGGAGGTTGGATGCTGAGGTTGTGATGGTCCTTTGGTGCATTGCAAACTTACCTATGAATAAAACTCTTCTGTGCTTCGTGCAAAGGTGAGTGTAAACCTCTTGATAAAATAACTCATTTTAGCTCCCACATGAGATATTGACCATGGCCTTTGTCACATACCAAGGCTCTTCATGGCTAAGGTGTGCCTGAAGCATTGCACATTGCTGTCCACAGCCCAGCCCAACTGATCTAGTTCTAGGACTGCAAACAATACTGCTGCATCAGCATTCTGGTATACCAGAACTAATTAGCTCTCTTGAGAGGCAAAGCTCATTAGCTCAGGCCTGGCGCTGTGCAGCATGACCGCACAGCCTTTGGGGTCAGAACTAACATCTCACAAATTTAGAGCAGTGCTGGTTTGGTCACCTTAACTGGGGAATGTCTGCACTGTGCTGCGGGGTAACATGGTGGTTCTCTCTAGCATACTGGTGCCAACTGGTTGGGAGGCAGCAGAATAAGGATTGGCCTGTTAGACATAATTTGTTGTTTTACCATGGACAGGAATGTTCTCTGCCTATCAAGAACTGAGGGGCCAGGACAATAAAGGTTGTCCAAAACCAGAATGCAAGTTGGTGCCTGGGCAGCAGGATGAGACCCCGTGGGTTCCCAGTTCTGAATCACTGTGTTCAGCTGCTTAGAGCAAGGTGCTCCACAGTGTACAACAAAATTGTCTCTGCTCTTCAGAGACTTCTTGAACTTTTACTAAACAACAAAAAACTAATGGTTGAAAAAGAAAGAGGCAAATGATAAGTGAAAATGCGTTGCTGGCTAGGACCAGTGGAGAACCATACTGTGTGACTGTCTTCTTCCTATCAGTGATAAAATCACTTAGCTCCCATCATTAGAGTAGATATGTGTGTTTAGTTGGCGTGCAGAAACTATTCTTCTCTCCAGTGCCTTTCTGGAATTCTTCTTCAGTTTTTGCCCAAGAACATGAACGCAAACATGAACACAAGCTGTCTATCACCCAATATATTTTGAGAGAGAACTGCTCTTTTGCATGCCCGCCTTTTCTGATCATCCTTCCTCTGCTTTCTTCTTACTCTCCCTCTTCATTCTTGCTGGCTTGGATGTTTTGAGGCACTTATTGGCAGTGCGAGTCATCAGAGTGCAGGGTCTGAAATTGGAGTAATTGTCACCATTGGTGTGATAAGGCCACTGGGTTTGTTGCTCAAATGAAGGCACCTCGAATGTGCTTAGGCAAGATGATTTTTCTGTCCGTTTGTCGTACTTCGCTTTGCTGCCACAAGTGTGTATATGAGTTTCCAGTTACAAGAAAGTCAACCCCTTGCTTGGAAGCAAAATCTAAAATGAAATTGACAATTTTTAAATTTATGTTTAATTGTAGTGCTTTATGGATGTTTCCCTTCCCATTTCCACTAACTTCTGCATATCCTGCTAAACTCAGAATGACTCCAGATGGCTACAGAAAAGTGAGAGTTTGTTCTCGTGAAAACAAACATTCTGCAAACCACCCAAACTTTGTGCTGCTGTACACACCAAAATAAGTTTTTTGCAGTTCACCCCTGCCAAGGTGCAGCTGTGTCTCACTCTTCTACTGTCTTTTAGTTACTTATGATTCTCTTCTGGGAGCCATCCATACTGATTTTCAGGTTGGAAGCCAAGCCATGGGGCTACTTCTGGTATGCTCTGCATTACTGGATCAGTCCTTTCAATCCTCAGAGTGCAGTTTTAGAGTCATATAAAAACAAATAGATGGTTAGTGTTCATTTCTAGTGTGAAGGAATGCAGGGGAAGACTTTGGTCTGGACCTGACACTGTTGAAATCTCTGAATGAACATGTATTCCCAGAGTTCACTGAAGAACTAGGGCACTGCCCAAATTTAGCTATTGAAAGCTTCAATTCGCTTATTTAACAAAACAAAAAAATTGCAGCCCTAGGGCTGCCTCGTGGGCCAAACTCAAGAAAGTTTGAAAAGCTAGAAAACACCTCTATTAACAAAATGTTCATATTAAACCCCAGGTTTTTGTGTTGCTGCTTGGTGCCTGCTTGACATCTACAGGCTGCTTTTTGGAGGGCTGGAAAATTGGACTTGTGTACTAAGTTATTCTTTTTTTGCCTTGTTTTAAAAGCATTGATGAGTCTTCAGGAGTTCATAGACTTCTTTGTACAAGGATGAATTTCACTTGTGACAGCGGTGGGTCCTTCATGTTAAAGTGACTTTAACTGCTGGTGTGTTACAAGCCCCCTCAGCGTCTGGCTCCCTGGCAGATACAAGTCTCTTCCAGCCCCAGCTGGAAATCTTTAGCTGAGGCTGCAATTACTTGTGCTTTTATCTCTGGAGGTTCATCTTCCAGAGCCACAGCCGTCCCACAAGGACCTCTCACATGCATCAGGCTTCAGCAGTCACACCACCTTGAAAAACAAGCTGGATGAGTTTAGTCATGCCATTCTGGCAGCCAGCAGTGGCATTAGCTTCTCAAGCCCTCGGATTTTCAGGGCTTTGGTTTATGGTTTTCAGTGTGACACACTCCTGATGCAGCACGCTCTTGGTGGAAGGAGAATGTGTTATAATTCCAGGCAATGGAATGCTGTTTTGAAGGGTATTGATATGATATCATGTAGCCTCTGGCAATTTCTCTTTTCTTTTTTTTTTTTTTTTGTCTTTTTTTTTTCCAGTGGTGAAATTCACTCTGTTATTCATTTTCTGATTTTGATTTTCTTTGAACTTTTTCTGTTTGAAGAGATGAATGCTGCAGTACTGTATCTCATATAATAGCTCTTCTGTTGTGCCTGATTTCCATTCAATGGTATGCTATGGTGTTTTATACAGCGATGCAGTTGATCAAAGGCATTTTATGTCATTGCTTGAGTCATTAACGACTTCTCAGTATTGTACGTCTGAACATTAAGACTGTGGCATACCTGTGAGCTTTTGTCTGAAGAAAGTATATGTATAACGAAACCTAGCAGTTTTCAGGCTCAAACTATGGTTTCCTGAAAGTGGTTGCTTGCCATTATATGAATGTCTTCATGGGATAAAACCAACTCCAGTTTGTCTTTCCCTGAAGGTAAACCCCTTGAGCTCAGTGACCTAAAATTTATATTTTTAACCACTTAGTCATCATCTCCCTCTACTACGTAAATCAGTGTATTCTGCAAGGACTGCATAAGGAAGTCTCCTTTGAATTTGTTTGCTTTTCTCCTCAAGTGTGGAATGACTTTTTCTTCCACAAAGAAGTGTTCTGTTGTTTTTACAGAGCAACATTTCACCCTCTGAGGACTTCACACCCCAAACATCTCACCCCAGAGTGTTGTTATTTTAAACTGAGGGAACTATAGGTTTGCAGAGATATCTCTGAGTGGGGGAAGTTCTCACTCCTGTGTTTCAAGGCTCACATACATGATGCTACAGATACAGAGCAGTCAGCATTTACTTTATAAAACCTTTTTTAGAAAGATGTGCAACTCAGCAAAAATATCTGTTCTAAACTGAAACTTGACATATAAATGGTATGCCTAGGAGCACTTCTTTTCCTTGTAAAAATGTTTCAGTCTGTGTTTGATGAATATACTTATGGCCTTTGTCAACTGCAGGTTTTTGCCACATTCTTGAGCTGTGATTTCACAAACTAGATTCCCCTTCTGTCTGAGAGAGATCATTTTCACAACATCTTACCCCTTATTCTCTTCTCTGTTTCATATCCTCACATACTGTGCCTTCTCTTCTCAGCTCTGCAGGGCAGAGGACTGTACCTGTCCTGTAAAAAGATTATAGGCAGGAGTTTCTTCACACCTGTAAAAATGTATCAAGTACTAACAGTATGAGATTTAGGGGAAAAAAAGATTGCACTTGCTCCGTAGAGACTTATTACATCTGAATGCTGTGAAAATCTTGCATGCTTGAAAGATGCTTCAGCCCAAGGATGCAGGGAATTTGTTTTGAGATAAGATGTTCAGAGTAACCATGGGTTGCTGCAGTACTTGGAGTTGTCCTAGAGAACAGAGGTCCTGGGCTTTCAGGGTGTCCCTTGCTGATGTCCTGAGAGAAAGAAGAAAAAAACTGGGAAAAGAAGAGGTGGGATGATTGAATTACAAGGATAAAGTAGGAACAGGTATGTAGAAAAGACAAACAAATCTGCAAGCAGACCAAGGACCCCAGACCAAGCAGAAGTTTCCTTTCCCTTGAAGCTGTGAAACTTCAGGGTTGCAAAACCAAAAGGTAAAAACTGGGAAATGCTATTATTAAAGATAGTCTACTCGTATTTTTTTCAGTCTGTTTCTGAGTGTATTTTGTGTGGGGTTTTGGTTATGTTTCCTGCAAACAGGGTTTGGAAAGATTCTTGATCCTTTGTGCCAAAAGGTTTAAATCAGTCCCTCTCTACATGTTTTGGGGAAAGGACTTTGCCTGTGCTACGCATTGCATGGTCATTTGTGTCTTCATCCAAAACAGTTGCTACTGGCTACAGGCAGAAGCAAAACTGTGAAGTAGCTAATCCACTTCCCAAGACACTTCATGGCTCTTCCTATGTTCCACACCAAAACTCTTTATAGTGGCCCATTCTCACCACTCTGTCAAAATCCATTAGAAAATATGTGTGGGCCTTAATCTCTCCAGTTTTGTATATCTGTGCCTCACAATAAACACATATGAGATCAATGAAAGTCACAGCAAATCTCTGGGTAGAATTTGACAGCTGTCACTTTGTTGAAGACTTATTTTGTGCACGCTATTTCTATGGAAGTCACAATTAGATCATCTTATTGAACCCTTTGTTAAGGAAATACCTTGCTTTTCCTTCTTCCAGGGACATACACTGCCTCAGAGATGCACTATACCTGGAAACTGTTAGTCTTGTCAATAATGAAAGGAGATGGAAATCACAATTATAAGGGCCTGAGCTGTTTTCCAGTGCAATCAACCAAAAAGCTCCTAGTGACACCAAAGAGCATTAAATGGGCCCTGAGGGTGGAATTCACCTCTGTGCGGTGGGCTACCTTTAAACGATACACCATCTCCATCCTTCTTCATGTCCTACTTGGAAAGCTTAAGTGGCATTTAAAAGGTTCGCAGGCTGTAGACTTGCAGCTTTAGGAGGCAGCTGTGACGCTGTCGTTGTGCTCAATCAACAACAGTCCCACTCTGTTCTGCAATATGAAAATATGCTCCCTGTTTTGTCCTGAAGTATCTAAGGGCATGGAACTTTCCCTGGTCACTGTTAACCAAATTATTAGTAGGGAATGAGTAGTCCTATGAATACAGAATTGAAGAAGTCTGGCTTCCCACAGATTGTGCTGATGTAAGCAAAGCTTTCCTCTTGGTGGGGAAGAGGTGGGCTTTTATACACAAAACCTGAGAGAGCAAAGCCAAACTGCAGGGAAGGAAAAGCAGTGACAGGGTGTCATTGGAGGCAGGTTATGGTGTGTGGCTTCAGCTTGTCACCCTGATCACTGCTGTTAACAAGGTGCGGACCTGCAGGCGCCTTGTGCCATGAAGCACCTATTTGACACTGTTGGATATTTTCACTTCCATCGATCCTGTTTTCTTCATTGTCATTAGGGAAAAATGATGTCTGGACACAGCTTAGCTTAGTCCTTGTTCATTGCATTGGGTGATCAAGATTTACTTTCATAAACAGAGCCAGCTTCAAGTAGCAAGACTAACATGTCTCTAACTTGCTGTCCTTCACATGCGTTCTTAAAGGTTCAAGCCACATTTGATGAGACTTAAGCATGCAACAGTATCATTGTAAATTTGGTGTTATTGTTCATTTGTCAGATTACAGCCACCCTGTGAAGCCCAGCTGCAGATGAAGTTCTGGTTATAGATGCTGCACTAACACACATGCCCTGCTTCAGTAGTTCTAAGCAGAATACATCCTAAATAAAACAAAACTCAAGCAAAGCTAACGTTCTTCACCTCCACGCCACTCTTTTTGGCAAGTAGTGTTGGTAGGCTGCCATGATTCTAAAAAACCCTCTGCTTTGTTTTTCAGATCGGACCATCCTGGTGGACACGGCTCTTCCCCCTCTGAGAGGCCTCTACATCCTGGGGACTCTCGAGTTCCCCAGCAACTCCAGCAATGTCCTGAGCGCAGCCTGTATCGTGGTGCTGGGAGGTACGCTGAGAGTTGGTAGGTGAGCAGCCTGGGCTCTGGATGCCTGGTGTTTATTTCTGCTCTTGATAGACAGAGGAAGTGGGAAGAAAGACTGCACAGTCTTACTATAAACACGCTGGCCATCATAACGCCCCGCAACTATCTGGACATCTGCAATGTGGACACCCAGAATCCACGTTAAGCACAATGATTATCCACTGGAGCTAATTACCTGTTCATTTAATAGCAACGTATTACAAATACTGCTGTTTTCACTGAAGCTAATGGAGATTTCATCGTAGCTGAGATTTTATCGGATGTGTGTAAAAGTCCTCCCTATGTCATGTGGGGTTGCTTTATGAGACAGTAATTCCTCAGGGCAGGATCTACCTTAGTGTTCAGGCAGTGCCTGGTGTCTGTGGGCATTAGTAAGGCACTTTCTAGGTGACACAAATACTTAAAGCCAACATAAACAGAGTCATAGCGAATCCCCAGAGTGCCTGGAAATCCTGCTGTGGCATAAAACAGGCACAGCTGGATTCAGCACATTTGTTCCTCTCATCCGTCTTTACAGATGAGCACCAGGACTTAAAGGGAGGTACCACCTTGCCCCTACTTCTAGTGGTTTCAGAATCCCCAATGTCACTGGGGCTGTTCCACATTATTTGCAATGGACAGGATCTGTGTTTTTCCACCCACAAGTAATTACTCACATAATTCTCCTTAAATATCAAGGTTCCTAAAGCCAGGCATTGTATTTACTTACAGGAATCCTTAGGACGCTGGGATCACATTGTTGATCACTGCTTGACCTTTCTCAAGATTGGTTTCATGAACTTTAAAAAGAGAATTTGTTTGTGTAATCACCTCCTGAGGAAGTCTGCTTCAATATTTATTTGTGGTTAATCTCAAGGGACTGTTTAGTTAATACAGTACTGGCCAAAAGAGTTATTTCGCAGTCTTGTGTTTTTCTTTGGAAAAAGAGGTTTAAAAGCCTAATCTAGGAGGTTAATATATATATATACTTAAAAGAGTCTCAGTCATTTTTTGCTTACACTCTTTTGTAGTTTAGATATGGCTTCATATTGGTTTTAAGAAAAAGCATGTGTTCATTGCGAAAAACACTTATTAAAAAAACATTGAGGCACCACTTTGCTGCACAAACTCCCCTCCAGCACATCTGTCAGTAGTAATGATATTAAAAGCCAAACAGGTATTTGCAGCTGTTGAATCATAGTCCAGCATCTTCTGGAGAGCGATCTTTGCTCTTGTTGCAGCTGTGAGATGATCGGTGGGTAGACACTCTGCAAGTTTCCCATATCTTATACTGGCTTCTATGCTTGCCTGTAAAACCAGGAGTGCATGTTTTTTTTCCCCTTCCTCTTTCTCTTCCCATGTGTTCAAGGCCTAAAGGTAACTTCTTGGAGCCCATCTGTCCAGTCCTGACTATTCTGTGCCTAAAGGAAGGTTTTGAAGCCCATCTGTCCAATTCTACCACACCCTAAAGAAATCCTGACACAAAATAGATAGTGAGACAGTTTAGTAAACAGATTTAATACATGTGGACAACATTGCCTGAGCAGGATCTGAGGTTGACATCATGTGAGCCAAATCCCCAGGTCCTCCCTGTTGTGTAATTTCTCCATGCCCTGTTTTCAGCATAGCGATCTCTGGTCACATGCCGTTGCTTCCAGTTCAGTGGCCTGGGCCAAAGACTTTCTGGTAGAGCCTGAATGTTTTGTTCACTTAAACTGCTAGAGAACAATGATAAATTCTAGAAAGAAATATGTCCTTTAGAGCACTTGGCATCTTATCTGCAGGGAAAAAGCAAAGTCAGATGGTTAAAACAAGGCTATAAGTATACAGGAACCGAGTGACAATGAGAAATACGTAACAAAGGGGAAAAAAATCCGTGTAAAATTGGAGTTTATGAAACATCAACAAGAATCTAATTAACTTTATTAAAACAATAATTTTCAGGGAAACTAAGATGAGAAATACAGTGATTGTTGGGAGATCAGAATTCTATGGACACCTTTGATCCTACAGGGTCTGTCATCACTTTCCTTTTCAATGTATGATCACAATCCAGTGTTAATTATGATCAAGAGAATGACTGAGAGATGTGAGATGATTAAAGAGATGTAAAGGATTGCAAGAACTCTGTCAGAGCCCTTGGACAACCCAGAAATAAAATGTGTGGATCTATCCCCACAATAATTTCTCTGGGTTCTCCCATGCCTTCAGTGTTGTTGGACCCAGGGAGACTTTCTGATGACTTCTTCTCTAGTAGGCGCTCCCAGATAAAGAGCTGCTTTTTTTCACTTAAACTTTCAACGTCTCTTCTTTGATGGTGGCATTTGTAATAGCATTTTTAGAAACATCATTTATTTCTACCTCCCTGTGTTACCATGCTGAAAAAAAATATGTATTTTTCCAGTTTATAGAAGGAGAGTTTGAGGTTCAGAGAGATTAAGCAATTTGCTAAATATCATTAGCACACCTGTGTCATAAGAAGAAAAGAAATGTTAGGCTCAACATCTCAGCATGTTTTTCAGTTCTCGACTAGGATCATTCCATTCATTTTAACCCATACATCAGCATTCAAAGAAATGTGCAGAAAGTGCTCTGTTCCACTGCTGAACAAAGCCCTCAGCTCCTGATAAGGCTGCAGAAAATGCTGAAGTTTGTTTTGCATGAATTCACCCGTTGGACTCATCCTGAACTCCACTGTATTCAGCTGCTCTTTGCTGGCAGGCTATTTTTGCTTTTTATAGTAGAACTAGCCAAGTAATTATCCAGATAGGATTTCTCTTTTTAGTCTCAACTTGTCACATTATTTTTTCGCATATCTCATGATGGCTGCTTGTCATTCATGTCACTCAGTTGAGGCAAGAAGCCTAAGGTCATCATTAGCTCATGGCTTGATCGTCTGGAGATGAAACCCCAGACATTTGTGAAGTCTCTTATCTTGCTTGTGGTAACAGCTCTACTACATTCATTCGCTTTCTTTGCAGTACTAGTAAGAACCCCATATTGACTTCCCAAAGGGTAAATCACTGTACCTCATGAAATGGCCATGTGTTAGTGATGGTTAATGCTCAGTGTTATAATGGCAATTAGCACACAAGTGAGTTTCACCAATTGTCTGTCTTTTCCAGCTTCTCCAGTACCTGTTTTGTGGGTCCCATCTTCTTCAGCTGTCAGCTGACTCCTATCTTGCAGTCCCATAGCATCCCCGCACAGCTATTCAGCTTGTATGAAGTTGGAATACTGTTGATGTATTGAGAGCAATTTCTCATCCCTGATCACAGAAAAAGTGGTTTGAAAAGTTCATTGTGCCATCTGCATACCCTCCAATTAATCTCTCGGCCTTTGCCTGTTTGGTTTTTACCCTTTCCAAGCCACTTGGTTTCTTTTAACTGATTGTACCATCTAGGGAAGGGGTTTGGTTCACATGCTTAAGGCACCTGAATTTAGGCATAACGTGTGGACATCAGCATGTGAGCTGGCTGTTTCAGTAGAGATCTAATCAATACAGTTAATGGACCCGCTGCAGTCAGTGGGACTAGCCAGTACAGGTATCTAGAGCAAATTGTAGCCTATGCTGTATTGTCTGATCTTTGTTGGCTCAGATAGCCACAGAACACGGAAATATCTGCATTAGGAAACCTAAATGTAGGTATATGAATCTCCCTGGAAACACAGTTCAGTTGCCTCACTATAAGGATTTTGTATCACTTTGGGCATCCTCTGTGTCCCACCTGGCCTCCAGCTTCTATTTAAAAAGCCACTGTTCCACCCTTGAACTGTTCTGTCTTGTACCTGCTAACCTCACATAGTGGATTTGGAGGGCACTAGGACTCTCAGATGGGATTAGACATCTATATTTAGGCAGCTGAATCTTATCCTATGTGTCTCCTTGGACATTCATCTCACTTCTGGCTGCTGGTTCTTACTCCATAGTTGTCTGTCTCTCATCTCTTCTGCTTCTTTGGCAGCACCAGCTGTAAGAGGCAACCCATGTGATGTCTCCTTGTTTACAGCTTGCTTTTACAGGCTTCTTTGCAGAGTGCAGTCTGAACACCTGAACGAACAGCTTGGGAAAGAGAACCCACACTAGGTGACTGTCCAGTTGTGTACTGACCACAAATAAAAAGTCTTCAGGCTTTCTGGTGACAATATGCTACGGTTTTCAAAACAGCTGAGTAGCTAGAGTCCAAGAAGTTTTGGATTCAGGAAACACAGAGCTGACACTGGACATGGTCACAGCAAGATACTTAGCAAAATCTATTCGCCAATGGAAGGGAGAGGATCTTATCGCAGAGATTTCCTTGCTCTTATATACAACAGCTGTTGCAGAGTGTTATGTTGTAAAGAAAGAAAAGGCTAGAAGGGAGGAAACACCCACTATTCTAGGAAAGAATTGAATGAGTTTTGCTATGGAAAAAGAAAAAAAACACAACAAAAGTCTGTTGGGAAGAACATCTGGAATAAACTGAAATATCAAAACAACGGAAAATTCTTTTGAAACTCGACAGCAAACTAGATCCAGGCTGCAGTCCAGAATAAGTGAAAATCTGCATAGAAAAAACACACCTCACCCTCTGTTCACTCTTCCCCTCCCCGTATATTTGCATAGTAGGGTTTTACCCTCTCCAGAGGTTAGGCCTGTTGAAGGTTTATGAACCAGCTGTAACCACTGTGCTAATAGATCTGTGTTGCAATCCAGGCAGCTGGATCTCACACTTCTTCAGGAAAGTATGTAATCAGTGATTAATTTATCAGCAGAATAGGTTGTTTCTTATACGTAGGATTATCATATATGTGGGGTTTTTGCACTGTATAGTACATGCATTGTGGTGCCAGCACTCCCTGGAAGAACATCAGCTTTAGATACCCCTTGTAGAAGGTCACACACCTGCAGTGAGGCCAGCTGATGTGATATCTATCATCAGACAGACAGTGAAGACATCAAAGTGACCGTGCAGTGCCTGTGCAGAAAGCCCAGCTCGTAGGAAGTTGTGCAGCTGCTACGTACGCACCAGCAGATTGACCTGTGTCTGCACTGAAGGAATACCTGAGACGTCCAGAGTGGACGAAACACTGCTCAGGCTGGCAGATATGTGTTGTATCTGGACAGATGAGAAAGGCCTTCAAATTGCAGATAAACCTTCCAGCTGGAAGAACATGTGTTTGAGGAAACGCTGCCTGTTTTCTGCATATGCTCTCTGAAGTCCCTCCTGACCTTTTCAGTACATCTCACCAGACACTTCTGCCAGCTTCTGGTTGCAATTACATTTTTCTTGTTCTCTGCCAGAAGTGCCTTATTATTGTACCTTATGATCAATCAGGTTGCTCATCAAATTGGTAAGCCTTCCAGTTGTAGTAGGAGTATGAAGTGGGATCCATTTCTGTGCATCTCATGTGCAGGGTGGGTAATTTGACAATTGATGTAATCATATGTAGAACTTGTTCACCACAATAAAGTGGGGCAAGTAACCTGAAGTTTTCACATCCAGAGTTCAAAGACAGAGACTTAAAGCCCAGATCCTTCACATATGTGTTGCTGAGATTACGATTCCGGTGTTTATGGCACCTTGGTAGTTTTAATAAAACTGCTTATTACAAGAGCTGCAATTTCATAGTACTTCGTAAGGTGATGAAATTTATCCAGCCCCAGTGACTTGTGTGCACTGTTTTGGATTTCCCTGTGAGTAAGCTGAGGTAGCTGCCATTTCCATAGGTTCATTTTCATGAGCCATTCTGTAGGGCTGTGTTTAGACTAAGCCAAAGTGCGTATCTCAGACATGTCTCAGACAAAGCTTTTCCCTTTGTTTTCCCTTGACCTCCATCCATTCACAGAGAGAGCATTACTTTTCCAAGACCTCCCATCTTATATTTTGAACATTCTTCACTTTCTTTCCTAATTCTTCAATTCCAAATTATTGCTGACTTTGCTGGCCCATCTTTTTTTCTTTTTCTTTTTCTTTTTCTTTTTCTTTTTCTTTTTCTTTTTCTTTTTTTTTCTTTTTTTTTTAAAACTTGTGTTAGTTTATCTGCTTGCTTTCAGTATCTTCACACTCCTCTGGGCCATTGATAAAACATTGCATACCACAAAGGCTTGCAAGACCAGACTTGTTTGAGTCAATGCCCTATTCTAGTCAGTCAGCCTGTAAATTAATGTGTGCCATGTTTGTGTTGTACCAGTGTAGTTTGTTAATCAGAAAGTTTTTTGCTACTAATTCAGGTGCCTTGAAGAAGCCAATTATATTATATCAAAGCCATTATCTTTATCAACTAAACCTGTAATCTCATTAGAAGGTGATAGCAAGGAAGTTTCACAGGACCTTTTTTCTATAAAACCAGGTTGATTGGCATTAATTATATCATCCACCTTTAATGATTTATTAATTGTGTTCAGAGTTGGACATTACGTTTTTATTTATTTTTCCCCTAGAATCAGTGTCAAGTTGACAGGCCTGTAATTACCTGGGGCTCTTACTTTTATCTTTGTTTGAAATATTGGCACAATATTAGCTTTCTTCAAGTACTCTGAGACATCATGAGTGATCACAAACTTACTGAAAAGGCCACCTTAATAGTCCATCTAGTTTCTGGATCAACTCAACTGTAGCACTTGCATTCAGTTGTACATACCAGTGATTTAAAGCTATGGAACTATTAACGGAAATAAGCAAGTATTAAGATTATTTTTTTTCTAAATGTACTTAAACCAAGTCTAACTTTTCTGCTTATAGATATCTTATGTTCTGTTCTGTCATATACCATTTACAGTTTACAGGCACTGAAGCATTTCTGTGAACATTATCATCCTATTTTTTTCTTTCTTTTCTAAGATTTTAATATGGCGATGAGCTATTATGAATAGTTTTATTATAACATCTTTGCTTCACACTCTGATTACATTTTTGTTTTGTGTGGGGTTTTTTTCTTTAATAAGGTTAAACTTCCTTAACCTATTGTCACACTTTTTCAGATTAAAAATCACGAATTTTTGCTAAATGTACATGTAATTCTTTTGAAGGAGTGATAACTTCCAGTTCAAGCCTTTAGAATTCACATTTCCAAGCATTTCTGTGAGATTGCTAAACATGGAGGCCTACTTAAAAATGATTTTAAAATCGAGCTGAGAATTGGATATATCACATCGCTATTTTTAACTGACTTAACTAGAAGAAATAGTAAAAACTTTGTAACCAGGAGTCAAATAACAACACCAATAATAACACCAAAAGTAATTCATAATGATAATTAATAATAACCCCCCACTTTAAGGGGACATCATCATGATTAGGAAATGGTAATTATGGATAACATTGTCAGATCAATATAAAGGTCTCCAAATATTTTTGCTGAGTCTTTCTTTGGTCTGCAGTGTAGCTAATAACTTTATCCCAGGGGGTAAAGGCTGACCCGAGGACTGGGAAAGGTATGTTCAGGCTGAGTATTTTAAATCACAACTTGCTGTGAGGGTGAAGCAGGAAAACAATCATTCTGCGTACAAAAATAGACACAAATGTCTACATAACTCTTCTGCTGCTCTAGGTGGATATTTGTTTAACCTAGTGTGTCAGTGGTGAAAGCACTTATCACTAGTTCTTTGTGAAAGTAGTATTTAGTTACAACACAATTCCTGGTTTTCTTCTGTTCAAACCACACTTAGGCGAGTTTAAACAAGAAAGTCACAGATGGTTTGAATGGGCGATGGACACTGTAAGATTGAATTCCCTCCACGTCCCCAGAGAAGATATGAGCTCACTGGTGTGAGATATATTAGATGGGGAGCATGCAAGTCTCGTACTCTTTGTCTTTTGCCCATTTAAAAGCCATACAGAGAATTTGAATATCCACAGATATCAGTCAGACACTGGTGGGGAACAATGCGTTTATTTATTGATTTCACTTAATTTAAAAATGCTCTTAAAGAGGAAAGTTCTTTAGGATACAAAATCAGCTCTCTTTTCCAAACTAGTAATTTTTAAATATTAAAAGAACATGACAGGCCAGCTAATTTTGTACAGATATGTATATATTTTTTAGTTCTACATCTGCTGCAGTTTTCTGTTGCATAATTGATTTAATCTCTAATTTTAAAGGAACGCTGAACTCTTTTACTGGACTCCACATACATTTCTCCAGGGCAAAAACTGTCCTACTTTTCCCTCCTTAGTATCTGTTTAGTGCTGGGCCATTTTCTTCTGAAACTGTAAACTACCCTTAGTGAAATAAATGAAGTCAAAATTGGAATACAGTTTACTGTACAGACTTATCACCACAAGATAAGAGCACCATCATACTCAGCAAAACTTCTTCAACATTTTCTTTTCCCCTGTTCTTTTCCCTCAATCTTTCCATTGGTCTGAAAAACCATTTGCCCATCCTGGCTGCACAGCTCGTGACTGGGAACTGGTGAAATTGTAAAGGATCAGAATGGCAAAAATAGACTGAGGAGGGAGATATTAGTTCAGACATTTAGACCTTTAAATTTGGATTCAAGCACCTCACTTCTCCCCCACCCCCCCCCAGTTTCAACATTACAAAAGCCATTGATGCCTCTGTGGTGGGTTATTGCTGTTTTGTCTTTATTGCAGGTTCTTTTCAACATCCCCTAGAAAAGGATTTAAAGCTGCTGATCCTTCTTCGGGCATCTGAAGGGATTTACTGTGATCGTCTGGATGAAATAGATGTCCACCCAGGGAATATTGGTATGAAATATGTGCTCACCTTTTCATAGCAAACCAATTTTAGGTAACAGTCAGATCTACTGCTGTTGAGCCTATATCATACAGGAAAACATCTAACAAAAGTACACATATTTTTTGAGCTAAAATTTTTAACTTTCACCAGCTCAATTCCTGGTTTTTCTGTGGAGATTTTGTTTAGGCAAACTTTGTGACAGAAGTGAGCAACTAGGTGTCAAATCCTGAGGTTTCATATGAGAAACTACAGAGGACTTTAAAAGACTTACACACATGTACAAGGGGGTTTCTTGGTTCTAGATATGAGATTTGTAAAGGGTAGTTGTCAGAATTGAAGTTATTAAAAATAAGATAACCTTGCTGAGTGGAGAGAGATTAATATTGCCACAGGGCATTTGGTCTCAGTTATCTTTGGTCTCTCTCAGGATGAAACAAACGGTCCTCAAGTTTCCAGACTAGTATTATGTTTAAACTCATATCACTATTTTTAAATGCCTCACTTAAGTAAGATTAATTAAATCCAAGAGCTACACATTTAAATGTTTCCAAGCATTTGGACCCATATGAAGATTGACAAATGGAGTTTTCTATTAACTTTTACATGTCCTCACATAATTATGGTTAAAGAAATAAGTTAACTTTTCTGTTCTACATGCTTTAAAATATGTTTTAAACAATACTTGAGTATTGCAAGACATTGTTCATTGCTGAACTTTTGTAAAGATAGTAGAAATTCAAACTGCTATCAAGACAAGTTGCCTGGATCAAGATTTGTAGACTATTAAAGAAATTCAGGGAAAAAAAAAAGAAATGAAGAAACAAACAAAACCACCCAATTTGTTTCTGATAGTGACATTGAGAAACTACTGCACACATTGATCAAGTGATTACAAACCTAGCAAGACGCTAAGTGGAATGTTTGGAAGGCAGGACAGAAACCTACTTGACAGAGGAAACTTGACAGAGGATTCTGAGGGGTATTTTAAGTCTACATTACTTAGGAGTTGAAATATAACAAGAGCTAGCAATTTGACTTCCTATGATTTTAGGAGCTGGAAGAGACGATAGAATCATTGCTGCGGTTTAGCACACTATGATGGATCAAATGAGACTTCATAACTGTTCATGCTAGCCTCTTAAACCACAGCAAATGCAAGATCATGGAAGTTATTTTGAATGCCTGTCTTGGTGGGATAATCAGGGTTGTATTACCAATGCTTGCCATGGTCTTCTTTTGGACCATAAGTGACGCAATGTATCATGGAAGAAGTTGTCGAGGCAGCAGATCAGCCCAAGCAGTAAAACGGGTTCACTAAATACTGGAAGCACAACTCCTCTGAAGCAATGTGTCACTATTAGAGTTGCAGAACGAATCTTGAACTGACTCAAACCGAAAGATTTTAGATCAGGTCAGCAAATTGAAATAAAACATTTCAATGCAGGAAATCGTATTTTTTTTTCACGTTTCAAATGTAATCTTATTGAAAATGACACCTATGTGAACAGTTCTTTATTTTGGCTTTTTGGCCTTGCTTTGGATCCCCTTTCCAGAATAAAATAGTGAATTATTCACAGATCAGAAATATAAATAATAGCTGCATATTTTTTTGTATTTTTCATTCCTGGATTTTTACTTAATTTGTTTCTTTAAGGTAGACTTTTTTTTTTAAGGTAGATACCTTTGTCTGCAATTCTAATTTGAGTTAATGAGACTTCTATGGTACAATACCCTTTCTTGGCTTTACACGTGGTGGTCATTTTACTTTATTATTTATTTCTAGTTCACTTTGTATTTCAAGTGGAGGCTGTGTGCTGTTCTTACACTTTTCATAAAATATAGAAACATGCTTTAATAAATATAAAGATTTCCATGTACTTAGTTATTGGTTCAGTTATTCTCAAGTCTCTCTTTCCCCTAAGTTTTGAACTCCTGCATCTGTTTTTTTCCAGGGGTTTATGGACACGTGCAAATTTATAGTGCTTATCCTAAGATGTCTTGGACACATCTGGGAACTACTGTTGCTCCTGGCAATGAAAGGTAGTATTTTGCCCAAATATGTCTGCAAATATTAAATTTTGGATCCTGCTCCTATGACTTGTATTAATGTTCCTATGAGTTGTATTACTCTTTGTGATAGGCTCTGTTTAAACTATGTCTAGGGAGAGAAAGAACAACTATGCTACGCCTTGCAAGAAAATTATACTATTTTAAGATTAATTTTAATTCTAAGGAAGAACAAAGCTGAGATTTTCTTCTTTCCTTCTGTCCTTCCTTCTTTGCTTGCCTCTGCCCTTCTGTCCTCCTTCCTTCCTTCTTTCCGTCCCTTTCTCCATCTCTCCCTCCACTTTTTTCTTTGTAGAACGAAGAGATGTACTCAAAAGTGGCTAGTATCTTGGTGATTAGGATGTTTGTTTTGTTTTAAGAGACCTACATTAAAATCTCATCTCTGAATTAAACAAAACTGGGATAGGAACCATGTTCTTCAACATCTTAGATCAGTCCTTTGCCAGGTGGTTTCTGGAGTGAATGTCTTAATTTCTCCTGTTAGAGTCAATCTTTTTTGTATATGTAATTACTGTCAATTGGCTCAAAGAACATAAGGTTGCCTGTATAACCTGATGAGTAAGTTTTTGTCTGGGATGTGAGTCTTCCAAGGTATAAATGCATTTTCACTTAACCTTGGCAAAAATACCTTTGAAATGCTACCTTCTCTTTCCCCTAATGCTGCCCATTCATAAGCTTTTACAGTCCCTGCAGCAGACTCATCTTCATCATCACTTACCCATGAATTCAGTCTGAAGGCTTGGTGAAAACCATCACCTAAGGCAGGTTAAGTGGAGTTGCCACAGATGCTTGTTAAGTGAATAGGTGTCTATGGCCTGAAGTTCAAACCTTTCATCTGAACCAGAGAACATGTCTGCATAAGGTTCTCCCCTCTACATGCACTGACCGTTAGTTGGTGTGGAGTGGGCACCTACCTAGCTGTCACTGGAGCTCTCATTCTTGATTTTGTGTTACAGAAAATTTTTATTGTCTTTTTGCTCTAATTCTTCCAGGTGCTTCATTTTAAACCAAACTATGTGTATTCAAAGAAAAAAATTGTATCAGTCAGGCCTAACAAAAACTCATCGGAAGAGTTCCAGGCTGGGTAGAGGTGAAACATCAGCATTTAGGGAAGGAATTATTTGGAAACTCATTGTAAAGATAGGCAATGGAAGCACAAAGACCTCACAAGTAGAATTTGTTTGTTGTTAGCTCTCACACAGTTCAGTGTCTAGTGTAGATTAATTGTTTAGGCTTGCTAGATAGTCAGTGGAGAGACAGATACTTCCAGATGCTGATTCAAACCATGTAACATTAGAATCACCCTCTGGAAATTCTTCTCTTTCCCTGATTAGAATGGGAGCTCAGAGCGAGCAGATTCTTGACTGAAGCATGCCAGTGAAATACTTGGATGAAATGGATCCAGGCTAGTATTGGTCTGCTGCCCAGATGTTTTATATGAAATATCATGAGGTGCTAAGATACAAATATTTGGAGGTCATTCATTGACCTTGAATATGGCACTAAGAGTTGTTTCCATTGTTAAGAAAAAGAAAGGAAAAAAAGCTACTTATCGTGAAAAGTCTACTAATAGCCAGCTAAGAGTTAACGTGGTTAGACACAGGAAATAGGCAAGTCAGTGCTAGAACATGAAAGCTGAAGGAAGTGGCTTTTTTATTGACTGAGAGAAGCTGCTGTATTTATTTTCTGGCACAAACGTACACAGGAGTTAGGGAAGAACTTGTGTTGTCAAGGAGGAGGAAAAAAAATAATAAAAAGGAAAGTATGTATTTACTTACACTGAAAACCTAAATCAGTATTTCAATAGATTAGTATCTTAGATGGCGTCTCTTAGAAACCCTGTTTTCTTTTCCTCTCATTAGACTTCTTGGAAATGCAAAAGCCAAAAGAGTTATGTTTGGGTCCACAGGACGTAAATTAGAGTCTATGTTTGAGACTGGACTTAAGATTCAACTTCTAGTATGGGTTACATGTAAACTGTCAAAAATCCCAAGCATATGCCACAATTATTCCTACTCTGTGTAGTTTTGCTTCCTCTTTGCCAGTGCATTTATCCTTGAACAGTATGCAGTTCTCAGTCACACCAGCACTTTCCTGCCATTTCAGAAGGTATCCAGTGCTTCCTCTAAGCAAAAAGAGAAATCAAAGTTTCGATAGACTTCTCTATTGAATGCTCACAGGTGTTCAAAATTGGAAGTACTCGTCTTAAGCCTGCTCATACTTGAAAAAAACTGTGAGAAAAGACGCTACAAAAACTTGGCAACATAGCTTGCTAGCTACATCCCTTTAGGACTTTCCTTTCTCTCTGCATTTCTGTCACTCTTAAGTGCATGATGAGGCATTTTCTCAATTCATTTGGTGGTCTTTTTTCTCAACAGTTACCTGAGGAATATAGATCATCACCTGGCCAGCACAAATAATAGGACACCTGGCCAGCACCAATAATAGGACACCTGGCCACCACCTGTAATAGGACAAGGTGTTTTTCAAATATATATAAAAACTGATCATTATCCATTTTGCTTCTATTAAATGCTTTGGTTTTCTATATGTGAAGCTAAACCCCTATTGACCTCCAGATACAACTTTGAATGCAAATGGGGATCTTTAGTTGAAGATTGAAACAGATAAATGTAGGTGTCTGTGTAATGTTTAAAAAGGTAACTAAGCTCCCGTTAAGAGTCAGCAGAGTTCTAGGTGCTGGAGCCTAGAGGGCTATGCCACTGCCAAGGGCAGGATTCAGGTACCTAAACATAGGTTTGGGGCTCATCTGAGGTGCCTCTAAGTCCCCTCCATGGCTTCCACTGGCATCTCCAGGAACATTCTCCATGAGCAACTCCTATCATATCTACCAGCTGATGCCTTAGGTATCCTGGAACTTGTCAGGTGACAAGAGCTGCTCCTGTTAGGGAATCAAATCGTGATCTATGTGCCCAGTTCAGAGAGAGCCAAATTGCCTTCCATCCAATACTGACTGTATCCATCAACTATAGTGGAAGCTCAAATGCCAAGTGCACATACGCACAACCCTACACATGGACACCTACATTTTGTTGTCTAAGTCCAAAGCTGACTTTCAGCTCTAGGGTATTCCTGGCACAGAAAATAGCCTGACACATCTTTAGTAGGCAACTTAATTGAGCCCTGCAACTCCGTACTGGAACAGCATACCTTGTAAATCAGTGGTGTGAAATACACATTTCAGGATTAATTTCCTCTCACATATTTTAGACATCTGTTTTTGCAGAAAGCCCTAAAGGAGCTTTTCCTAGAGCATAGCCTGTGGATTCTTTCTGAAAGCTGCCTAGGCAAAACTGTTGTTCCTTTTTTAGGAAATCTGAGAGCATAACTTTCATAAATGTAATGACTTTAACTTAATATCTTGCTGTAACAGGATTTTTGTGGAGGACGATGTAGATTGGAATTCTGGTGGAAATATTGTGATCAGTTCTTCCTCCTATGAAGCCCACCAAGCTGAAGTAGTTACACTTAAAGAAGTCAATGGTCATAGCATAAGAATTCATGAACGTCTTCTGCACAGGCATGTTGGTAAGGAATCTGTCTTTCCATTTGAGAGTTTTCTTCTGAAGTATTGACTTTCCATTTGATACCTCACCAAGATCAATTCTACTTTACTGAGGTATTTTCATGTCTTTCTCCATATGCTTTTTTCTTACTGTTTTGATCTGCTGAAAACATGATTCTCAATATCACACAGAATAACTGATTCTAACACGAAATTCTGGAAATAAAATCAATGCTGAATTCAGTGCTGAATAATTTTGGAAAACTTCCTGGTGTTTCATGTTTTAAGTAGAACTGATTAACAAAGAAAGTAACTGAAAGTAATGGGAAAAAAATGCAGATTTTTTTAAAGGCCATTTGCACAATTTCTGTGGTGTGTCAAAACCTGAAAAATTTTAAAAAATCCTTTTTTTAAAATTTCAAATTAGTTAGATCCATGGAGTTTTAAGTGCAAAATTTTACCAATTCCATGGCATGAAATGAATATATTTGTAATCCAATATGTAAATAAACATAAAATCGTATATAACTCTATTTCCTGTGTAGATTATGTGGGAGCTGTATTTAAGTGGAAAAATAGTTTATTTAATTTTATTTCAGCTTATAAAGTAAATTCATCACCATCTATTTAACAAAATAAAAAGCTTCTATTAACAGGTCAAATTCTGAAGTTCCAAAACCAGGATTTTTCCTGTTTATAGCAATATATTTTTTAATTCAGCCTTTAGTCAAGCTAGTAGGCATGGAAGTTAGTAGGATGGATAAAAAGGTTCAGAAATAATGTGTGGTTTAATTGGCTGTACCTGTGCTAATAAACAAAGCTTCACTTGGAACTGAGCCCTGTTCTACAATTATCCGTAGTGTTAATTGCTGGTAGCCTCCATGGCACATTTTGTATGACAGTTACATTTAAAAAAAAAAAAAAAAGGCAGTTCAAAAGATAACACATACCTAGACCCCATTTCCAGTAGTTTTTACATTACTTTTCTTTTTTTTTGTGAGAGAAGGAAGAACATTGCCAGTCAGTCTTGGGGCCAGAGAATGGTTCTTAACCTATTTTCTCAGCTAATATAGATATAATCAGTGTATCCTGAGATGAAATGATTGCATACACATTGAGTACTGCAGCTGTTGTTAGATATAGCTGAAAAAAAAAGAAAAAAAGGACTCATGGGAGAACTAAGAGCTACATAAATACTGGGATTCACCTGGGCAAATGTAGATATCTACAGTAAATGTTCACACATGAGCTAGTCAGTCTCAGCTCCCTTGATAATCAAAGCAGAAAAACACGTACTGCTGGTTTCTATTTAATCTCCCCCTAAAGCAGATGTATAAAATAGATAACAAATCGCACTTGAGGATTGCCTGTTGCTCTCCATTGTGCATAAAACCAGTTTGGATAACTAAATCATATCTGTAGGTATCTGAAGTCACCTGAGTTTAATTCCAAGCTAGACATCTGCATAAACTCTCTCAAAAGTCTCGTTTAAAAAGTCTTTGTTTAGAAAACGCACACAAAAGACTCTGTAGCAAATTGTTTTTAGCATTGTCATTGGTCTGATCCTAATGAGAATTCGTGGAGATCAGCTCTGCAGTGTACTGAAGAATAACTCCAGCACATATAGCTTAGAAAAAATGAAGTGTGAATCTGTTCATTGATTTGGCGTCTGCACACTGCAGGGAAAAGGTTTAGCACCTTCTTTTTCTAAAAATGAAACATGTTGGTAAAATATAAGCGCATGGTGAATATTTGATGGGCAGGTGGCCTTTCTGGTTTTGTGTTGATGCATGTAGATTGTGCTGGAGGAAAAACACACCTGAATGTCAGCGCAGATTCTGCAGAGAAGCTGTGCATAAGCTGGCAGGCTTTATGTCCCTCAAAGCACTGGTTTATAGGTATGATAGACACTTATCACATTTTCTTTCTTGAAACTCTCCAGGGCATTCCCATGACACAGAAGACGGTAGACGCATCCCTTTGGCTGCGGAGGTTGGAATCTTAACACGGAACATACAGATAAAATCTGATGTGGTTTGCACTGGGAGGATGCTGGTGGGACGTTTTACAGACTCCAGTGGAACAGAGTTTGAAGGTACTTGAGATTCACCTGTCCTCATCGACCAGACCAGTTCTGACCAAGAAAGTAGAGTCTAACAACAGATGTATCCATTCACATGCGCTATGCAACTCTAAGCGAACTGTGACTGTGCAACGTGTATGAAACTGTTAATAATATTTCACAAATAATGGGATATATTTTAGGAGGGTCAGTTCTGTGGTTAAGTGTTTTCTACTGTAACATGATATATATTTATGAACAAATATCCATTGCTGGCAATACACTGGCAAAGATTGCCTGCTATTATATGCCTGAGTACTGCTTAAATGAATGTCAGCCTTACCAGTTCACAGGTAATTTCGTAAGCTTCTATTTTACTATAGTTATCTCATTGCAGGTGTCCTTCAAATCTTAAATACTGAATTTTTGAACTTTGGGCCTCCTCAGCTTTCTGCCATCGAATTCAGGAACACATCCCGAAAGTCCTCGGTGGTGTCATCCAGCATTAATAGTAGCTGTGGAGCTGGCATTAAAGCAGTCACGAGCAGCTGGATCTTGTTGCATGATAACATGGTGTTCAACACAGTTGGGCCTGGCATTGATTTGGAAGGGCAAAATCATTCTCTTATCAGGAACCTTGTTATTCTGAGCAGGCAGCCAGAAGGCTTATTAAACTGGGTTGCTGCCATCAAGGTGAACCTTGTAATTGGTGTCTCCCTCTGTGGCAATGCTGTGGCAGGGTCTGAGCGAATTGGGTTCCACGTCAGGGGCCAAGAGTGTTTGCTAGATAGAGAGTACTGCAGTGAAAATGTGGCTCATTCATGTCTCCATGGTATTCATCTCTATCAGGAAGATGGATTTCAGACCTGCACTAGAATCACAGGTTTTCTGTCCTATAAGAATTATGACTATGGTGTCATGTTCCATCTTGGAAGCAGTGTCATTGTGGACAATGTGGTGCTGGTGGACAACACCATAGGTCTCATGCCAGTAGTGTACTGCCTCTACGCCATGCAATGCCACACGGGGAAAAGATTCATAGAACTTAGAAACTCCATCATTGTGGCAACAAGCTCAACTTTTGACTGCATCAGGGACAGGATCAAGCCTCACTCCGCTGATCTAACAGCCAAGGATCGACCACCATACTACCCTCTAAGAGGCCGTGTTGGAATTTTATGGCCTACGTTTACCACTGTTCTCAGCCAAAGACCAGATAACCCATGGCACAAGACTGGGCATTGTCCAAAAGTCCTGGGGCTCATGAAGCTGAAAGGTTGGTCTTCCATGTCCACTAGACAGACTATTCTGTCACTGTTTTTCTTGACTAATTAAATTTTCCCAGTTGAAGTTACAGCTTTCCACACCACAAATGGGCATGGTGGGGAAATCCAAGTCTCAGTGGAATTAATAACAGAATTCTTAATCAGTTTGATAAAATTAATTAAAAAAAAAGAATTATTTGGTATTTTTCACTTCCTGAATCTACGGCAGGATAATTATGTCATGTGCTAATGCATACATTTTACCTCAAACATGCCTGCCTTCTGTGCTATCTATTTTTCCACCTGATTCATCTCTCTGATATACAGTTACCTCTAGCTAAATAAAGATAACAAGTTTGAGAAGTGAATAGCACACTTTGTATAGAATTTGCGTAGAACATAATGACTACAGCTGCACAGTAACCGTTATGGCTTTTATTGTTATAAGGGATTGCACAAGAGGGATAAAAGTCGGTTATGTATCCCACGTCTTGGTTCAAATGAATTTTACAGTCCCCAGAGTAGTATTTGCATGTAGCAGAACCTAAATAGCTGGTTGCCGTGGTGGGATCTAAATACCTCAGTTTTTCATGCCTTTATCCCTCACTGCTACCTACTTTTGTAAGAAAATACATTATCCTCTTTTTACTGAAGAATAAGGGAAACAGAAAGACAAACAGACTTGCTCAGGGTCTCCCAGAAAACTTGTGGCAAAACATGGATTTTGTATCTGCATAACAGTTCAGTGCCAGAGCCAAGCATGTGTCACCAGACCCAGCTCATCTTATGTTCTTATCTGGCAAGTGGATAAACTGTCCAAGGCACGTTGTCATTAGACTGGTTCTTACTGATTCAGATGAAAATTTATTAATCTTTCTTGCTTTTGTTTCTTTCTCAGTTACTATTTCCTTTGACTTCATTTCATATGGGTACGACTTAGTTTGTGTCAACTGAAGATGTAACTTGGCTACAAAATTTTCTAAAGCCAACTGAGGATCTATGATCAATGCCATTATTCTGATTTAAAAATTATTTGAACATATATATATGTATATATACACACACCAACACACATATGGGAGCAATTTAACATGGAGAATGTCATAGAACAGAGCCTTTCTTTCTCTAGTTCTAGCACTCCCCCAACCACTTTTCCTCACTTGATCTTCTCTTAATCCCTGGCAGAAGTCACCTTTACTGGTTTTACAAAGAGCTGCTACAGTGAAGACAGGGATGTCTGCATCATGTCAAATGCTGACCATTTAGGCATCATGCCTCTTATCACAGCAGAGACATCAAGGATGTTACATGTCAATGAGAAGGACAAGTTCTACTTTCACCCAACAAGGTAATATGCTTCATTTTGAACTATATTTTGCAATGGTTTGTGGGGAAAAAAAAAAGAAAAAAAGAGAGCACCTGCAGTTTTGGGCCTATTCTCACCTCTGTATCAGCTTTTTGTATTGCCTTACAAAGAGTTTAAGCAATTAGTTTAGACTGGATGTCTCGCTGCAGTGCAGTCCCATTCTTTGTCTGTCTCTGCTTTTGTACTGCTCCTGTCTGTCAAAAATTAACAAGCTCAGACATCAAACAAACATGTACAGAAAAACTGAAATCCAGAAAAAGAAAAAGAAGAAAAAAAAAGAAGAAGAAGAAAAACCTTACCTGTAGAGGAACTGTAGAGGGTTAATTAACATTGATAATATACAGTTGTGGGCTTGCTTCTGGGGCAGTGGATTGACTGAGGTAGATAATGTACAGCTGTGGCTTGTTCGGACTAAGTAGCTAAATAGCACGGAGGAGCCTGGAAGGGAAGGAGCACCAGTGGAAAAGGAGCACTGGGTGAAGAGAGAGGAGACCAGATGAAAAAGAGCCCAGGGATGTAGGAGAGGCCCTGGGAGAAGCTGAGAGAAGAAGGGGGCCCAGATGAGGAGAGGCTGGCTGG
>JAVJGI010000062.1:75818666-75899639 GCA_035590275.1 Ibycter americanus
GCAGCCTCTGCCAGGGCCTCGTCGCCCTCACAGCAAAGAATTTCTTCCTAATACCTAATCTAAGTCTCCCCTCTTTCAGTTTAAAACCATTCCCCGTTGTCCTACTGCTTCAGGCCCTACTAAAAAGCCCCTCCCCAGCTTTCTTGTCAGCCCCTTTAGGCACTGGCAGGTGCTGTAAGGTCTCCCTGGAGCCTTCTCTCCTCCAGGCTGAACAACCCCAGCTCTCTCAGCTTCTTCACAGGAGAGGTGCTCCAGCCCTCTGATCATCTTCATGCCCTCCTCTGGACTTGCTCCAATACATATATATACAAACATACAGATTTATAAGTCTATCAAATTTATCTGCTTGTTCCCATGGAGAGCATCAAATGCTTTTCTCACGATGAATTAAAAAAACCTTGGGCAACCCCACCCATTTTGCACATTCACTGCTGTAAATGGAGTTTAGCTTTTTGTACCGCCCTTTCTACTTTTCTAAATTCCTCAGGTACTTTTACAGAGGCATGCACCAGTGTTCAGTTGCATAAAATGTGAAATACGTGTACATATCTATTAGAAATAATGAAATTTGAAAAAAGTGATTGCAAAGTCAGGTCCCTGACTATGGGAGATAACCTTGGCCCTTAGGACAGCAATTGTTTTTGACGACGTGCCGGCAAATAGTTTGCGCTTACAATTGCTATCAGAAATTCTTGGCTTCTCCTTTTAGCCTGAATCCCTGAGGATAAAACAACAGGTTTGTCCTTTTCAAAACTGAACTCCTGTATTTAAGAAGTTATTTAGAATAATGACACCTTTTTTAGAGTCTGTGAAATCTTGGAGAGCCTATTTGTTTCCCTGTGAGCTAAAAAATAGCTCAGTGCCTGCAAAATACCACGTTATCTTAATTTAAGAGTGTAGTTACAGATCTGATATCCACCTGTCTACCTTTCTGTATATAAATGTCTTCTGTGATCTGAGCATAAGCTTTTTTATCATTGACATGATGAGGCTGCTATTTCAGGGTAGTGGTTCTTAATTTGTGAGTTATAAAGCATTGGTGGTCCATGAAACCTGAGTAACTGATGCACACATCACCCATGGATTAATTTAGGAGCCAAACGGTTAAAGGTGAAAAGAATTGTTAGGCATCTGGAAAACAGAAGCTATGAAGAATGACTGGCAAAATTGGATGACTGTCTTGAGGAGAAGAGGTTGATGAGAGATTTGAGAACTGCCTTCAAAAATATGGAAGGCTTCTCTGGAGTAGAGAGAAATAAATGGCTCCTGAAGTCTATATAATCAGAAACATTGGGCTGAAATTTCATCAAGATACTTTTAGATGGGGGAGGAAATGTTAGAATAAAGACAGTAAAACACTGGAACAGGTTGTGGAGTCCCTATCAGTGGAAGCTACGCAAACATGCTTATGTGATCCAGATAGAGCTGATCTTTTCCTGAGGTGGGGAGAGAGTGGATCAAATAACTTCAGAAGGCCCTTTCTGGACCTATTTTCAAAATTCTGTAAGGATGCTCAGTCATTTGCAGGAACCTTTGAGGTCTGACAGTGATTTATGGGTCCAAAGATCAGAGTGTTGTAGTAGGAAGGTCTGGTAATTAGGACTTTCTAAATACTGCTGATGAAGACAGAGAGTAACTACTAGAGAGGTAATTAGTACAGAGAGATTCTCTCCCAACCCATGTGCTTGATCCTTCTCAGCCAGTTTGTCTGTTCTTGCGGAATGCTAATGCACTTGAAAGGTTGTGCAATATGTAAGTGTAGAGGTTAGTCCCATGGAAAATGGTGTGCAGGGTCAGAGCAGAGTTTACAGCACCAGGGAACCAAAACTGAGGCAGGTTCCTTATCTGGAACCTCTCTTCAAAGCTCAGTAGCTCAGACATCAGACCTTTCCTCCTAAGAAACTGTTTCACTCTTGTTTATCATTCCTGCTTCAGCGATGTCCACAAATCTGAGTGAGTAGTCGGGTTTTATTACTACTACATACTGTTACTACTAGATACCATACAGCAACTTTTCTGGTACCTTCTGGAAGAAGCTGCTGCTTTTAATAGTCAGCCCAGAAGGCTTCAGGAGAAACAGAGGAAAGTGGAGAAGTGAGCTTCTCCAGAGGGAGTCAGTGACAGAGCTGAGGACAGCAGCCTACAGCGTACATCCTCTCTAGGCTCGACGGCTGTTACCTTTAAGTAGACAAGATGGCTGTGTTTATGCAATTAAAAAAAGAAATGTGGATTGCGTCCTGCAAGTATATTATTTTCCTTAGATCTTAGAGGCGTATCTATAATCCAACCAAACTGCTGAGTGTTAGTTTGCAGAGCTTTACAGGGGAAGCACTGCATTTTGCAACAATTAATTTTGCAGAGGAAGCAGCCTGTTTAAAGACGCCTGCAGCAGTCACTAAAATATGTGTTGTTTTTCAAGGCCACCAGACACACAGTTGGCTAGGTTGGCTAATAAACAAAACAACAATGCAAAACCCCAGCCTCGTGGGGTTTGCTGGAAGAAGGGATGAGAAATAAAATGAGTAATGCTTACCTGCTAGGGGTGGGTGAAGACTATAATTGTTTAGCCCCCAGCAGATCCCTGCAAGGGTTAAAAATGACAAAGATATTAGTTGGTGACTGCTAAGATTGTTGGTTTCAAGCTCTGGGCAAAACACAGACTGTTATTTACCGGACTTGGTCGATTTACTTCTTAATGCAATAATGACCTGTGAAATGAAACGTGAGCTAGACAATTGTTCCTCATTGTTTCCAGTAAAACATCCTTTCATACCCCATTAAACCACCATTAATTCCATTTGAAAGAGAAGCAGGCACAAACACGAAGGAATATCTCTCTTTTCCTCTTTTCCTGTCTTTGTGGGACTGATCAAGGCCTCTGCATAGCAAACAGCTTTCTTATCCATTTTAGAGGGTGTTGGGCAGCCTATGGGGGACACATTTCTGAATTAGCACCACAGAGATCTACTGGATTGGCGCTCAGCGGATCACATTCCTGAATTTTGCAGAAAAGCATATCAGCTAACCTGGCAAACAAAGTCAATTTATTGATGTTAATACATCTTGTTTTTCTCTCTTTTTCAGTTCGGCTTTCTTTAAGCATAAGATTTAGGTCATCATGCAGTGTATGTGCATATGTATGTGTGTGCCATTCCCACCCAGTAATCTTTAACACATTTTCAATTTCGATCAAAAGTAGTAGATGGATCAGTTCTCAAAGGTAATAGACTCCTACAGGTTTTAAAAAAAATTGGGGTTAAAAGGGAGATACCCCTTGTATCCATTTATTGGATACCAAGAAATGTTCTCTGGAGAGAAACTCCTGTTTTGTGTCCCAGCTAAAGGAAAAACTTTTTCACATTGGTAAACACCAGAGAACCCAGCCACAGCTCTGTAGTAAAGCACTCGCTCCACTTTGCATGAAATTGGTTTCTCTCATGCCTGATTCTCCTCTGCTGTAGCATTAAAAGATGTGTAGGTGTGACGCTTAGGGACATGGCTTAGCGGGGCTTGGCAGTGCTGGGTTAAAAGTTGGACTCAGTGATCTTAAAGGTCTCTTCCAAACTAGATGATTCTATGATTCTGTATTATTGAAGAACTACAAACCCATGAAAATACAAAACTGGAACATTAAAGATGTTCAGATTTTATCCAATGATACCAGACCAAAAAACAAAACCCCAAGATTATTTCCCCCACACACACCTACCCCCACCCACCCCCTTAACTGGAGCTCTAACACAAGGAAGAAAAGCAACAAGCCTTCTGAATGATGAGATATAAATTCTTCTTTTCTTCTGGAAAATATTGGTGAATAAAAGCAGACAGAGACTGTTTTCCTGCTAGAGTTTCCTGAGAAATTTTTTTTCCATGGGCAAAGAAAAAAAAAAAAAAGAAATGTTTAACACTTCAAATATTTCAGCCAAATTAATTTTTGTTTTCCTCCTTTTTTTGAGGGGGACACACATGACCTGATTTTAATAAAAAAACAGTTTTCTTTTAATTACAACACAGAAACCCAACTTCCAGAATTAATTTTCAGTTAGCTCTAGTCACTGTGAATAACTCAGAAATATTTAGGACAAATTGTCCCTCAGTTAATCCCTCATTCTATCTGAAGTTATAAAACCAGGGTTATAACATTTTCCATTCATGCATGAGTTGTTACTGGGCAGGCAATATTTCTGGAGGTGAGGGATTGATTGATTTATAATCTCCAGCATAAGGAACAGAGGAGACACTTGGGTGGGATGTTGTGTTGGGGATGTCTGTTGCTGAGAGGGCTTTGGTAATGCCCGTTTCACACAACAGAGTGATAAAGTCTCCTTGAATCCAGCATATCTGCATGTTGAGTGGTGTGTTACATGCTACACAAAAGGAGGGGAGAGCTGGAAGGGATAAAAGTAAGGACAGTTCTGATGAAGCCCAAGGTCTGGCACAAGAAAGTCAAAATCTCCTGACACTAAGTTAGCCACCATATCACCAATGACCCCCAGGACCTTCTCAGCGCACTTCCTTTTCTATATTTTCATTCTGCCTGACCTGTCTGGGATCTCCAGTCCCAACACACATTTCTACCTCCAGAAGCCAGGACCCCACACCTTCTCTGTCTCCCAGGACCCCCAAGATCCTCCTGTTTCCAAACGAAAACTGATTCTGTGTCACTTCTTTCTTTCTTTCTGCTATTATTTACCACATTCTCCATGAATTGGAGGTCTAATACCAAACCTTATACCTCCACAGCCTGCCCAATTAGCAACCAAACAGTCTCCTTGCTGCCTTGTAACCGTACCTGAAAGCTAGATCATGGCATTTAAGTAGTTCCTTGGCAGGTGTTGTCCACCTACTAGGAGGTTACCATGGATCGATGGTTTTTACCCAAGAGTACCACTGAATTTCATGCAAGCCATGGTTTGACAGCCTGTATTGTAATACGTTCCATCATCATCCCTGTTCTCCAGTTGCTTCTATTTTTGTATTTTCTTTTGATTCTATTAAATTTTTTAATACTGTATACATTTATGTTATTTGCTACACTTGTTACCTTTGTTTTCCCATGCTAGGTTTATGCCTGGAGTAAGATTTTGTCCACAAGTTTGCTCAGAAATGGTTCAGCTGCAAATAACAAAATGAATCCTTTCTTTGGTGTGTGTTATAAAACAAATCTCTGAACTCTAGAACCTATGGGCTTACAGTAAAGAATTGAAGGCTAGCATGGAAACAATTCTGAAGGCCAGTGAAAGGTTTTCTATCCACTGTCCCCACAAAAAAAATAACTCTGTCTGGAATTATCTATGAAAATAATCTGTAGAGATTCATTATCTTCTGATGCGCTGTGAAAGATCTAAGCTTTGGCTATCGGCTGTGAAATTTTTTGTTCCTGCTCTGCTGCATCGTTTGAAGCACAAACATCAAATGCTCCCCTTCTTTCCACTGTCTTCAAAATACCTGAGTATATGGAGCCTTAAATCCCATGTTCTAGTTCCCTTGCATTGGGTCTACTAATTAACAAAAGAATTCTGGGCACTTCATGACCCTCGTTGCTGCCCAAGGCGCTGTGTCCCTAGGAGGCAAACACGTGTTATGTCCTAACTTTACAGACTGGGTTGGTTAGAAGCCAAGGGATTACGAGGAGTCATCTGTAGTGGAACAGAGAAGAGACTGCAAAGTTTAACCATCAACAAGTATGCCATCAACCGGGAACAAGCTGGTTAGATTTTGATTAACTAGCCTTATTATCGAGGCACCTAGCACAGTTTGTTTTGTGTAGGATTGAGTTGGGTTTTTTTATACATGCCTATATATGTCTCAATGACTCTTTATAAGATCAAGTCTCATTCGCAAAAAAATGTATCCTTGTGAAAGGATTCAATTGCAGGTCTGAAAAGAGACAGAGAATGAGAAGTGCAAAAACTCTTGCCACGCACATGAAGAGCAATAATCTGGGAAAATAAGTGCCTTTTTTCGTCTCCCCTGTAATTCTTCTTACATGGCAGTATTCTGAATTGGAGAGGATCACGACTGTATGTTTGTGCGTATGCCAGCATGTGTGTTTATACGCACACACACAGGCACTGTCTTCACAACTGAGCTTGGAAGCATTTCATCATTTTTTCCCTCTTATCTTCAAAATATTAGCATTTAATGAAATACACATTTCCTTCATTTATTTTGAACCTACTCCAAGGCCAGCAAATACCAGAACCTCAAATGTTATGACAGGATAGATTCTTTATTGGTTTGTTTTCTTTTCATTCTTTCTGTTTTCATTGTGATTTTTTTTTATTTTTTTTTTTAAAAGATTATAGACCCTTATGTTCTAACTCAAGGAGCCTGGCTTCCAACCGAGGTACACAAATATGTCCAAAAAATGTCCCTGAGACCCATCCAATGCAGACAGCTGTGCAGCAAACAGGAAATTGAGGAAGTCAGGTTCATCAGAGGCACAGGATTTCCTTCATGGATGTTTCAGATAAAGCATCTTTAATTTTTCCATGCTGATTCAGTGCTGTAAAAGAACCATGAGAAAGGCAGGGAAAATATCGCCTTGTGGCTTGAAGATGGTGATGTAAAAGCAGAACTGAAAGGCAAGGTCTTGTGGGGACCATTGTACCTTGGCAGTGTTGACATGACCTCTTCCAAGCAAACTCACGCTTGCCTGTCTGATCCAGGCTGGCAGGACATGAGCCAGCTCTGAACCACATGCTGCATCAGAGACACAAAAGAGCAGGACTGGTGAGGATGGGGTCATTTCCATACTAATGTTGTTACACTTCAAGTTGGGCATGGTCCTTCTAGTTTGACTTCTGGGCAGAGCAATCTCAGGTCTATCTGCACAGGGCAATGCAAGTATCCTCCTAATTTACAAGCCATGCTGGAGGTTTCACTGCTGGCAGACTTATATCACAGGAGCTGGCAGTTTCAACCATCAGCATGCGAGGAGTTGATTTAATGTGAGTGACAGGGAAACAGGCTGCTGCTGCAGAATCACTGAGGAGGTCTGAGTTCATTGCAGAACTCTGCTAAAACCTTGTCCTGTGACTTTGAAGAAGTCATTTGATTATTCTGTGAAATGAGGTTAATTCTTTTTTTTCCCTCCGCTCATTGGTTTGTGATAGCTCTCAACATGTCAGTGTTGCGACTAAAAATGTGTCTATGTAGCATCTGGTATGATGTGATCCCAAACTAGTTTGAGGTTCCTATGAAACACTGGGAAAAATTACATACCAGTAACTAACAATGTCCATGTGGCATTACTAAAGCAGGCAAGCATTTAGACGTCTGCCTGTATGACCTTAATTTGCCTTGTTCTCCTATTTGTGCTTTCAGGTTTTGACAGTCTTGCATTACATGATCATAGTAACGAGCAAGCAATTTTGACTCACTTGGTCCAAGATGTGACTGCTCAGGAGATGGCTCAGGGCTGTGTAGTACTACTTGTTTGTATAAAAGAATTCTGCCTTATCTCCTGGAGAAACTGAAACATGTGGGATAAATAAGGACTGGATGAGAAGGGTAGGTTTCACAGCACAGGTGGTTACTGAAACCCATCTGAGTAACAGATCAACTCTAAACAAGTCTTTCAAACCAAACCATTTGCCTATGACCTTGTTCATGTCCCCATAGTATTTCCCCTCTTGCCTGGATCCAGCCATGCCTGAGCGTGACGATGGAGAGTGCTAGTTGCAGGGACCAAAACTTCTCTGGGAAATGTACTAATGGTTAAAGTGTATGGGTGATCATGAGCTGATGTGTGAGATCATGTGCTGACACTATTTGGTTTACTGGTGTAGATGTAGTCTGGGTGATATGCACAGGAAAAAAAAAGCGTAAGTGCAGAAACCATCCATCTCAGTTTCAGCTTGGGTGCGCTCAGGACAGGGACTGAATAGGGCATTTTAGCTAAAGAAACTGCAAATGTTGACTAAGTTTGGACCAAGAGGTTGGTACGCCCAAAGGCAACTTTTCACAAGATAATTACTGAGTCAAAACATGCAAGATCTTCATTTGTAAAACGTATTGTTGGTATGGATGTCATCACTCTGTCAAGTTAAAAGCGCATGTGGCAGACACAATGAGCACCTTGGGGTTCTCAGGATATGTAGCACGAGTATTAATACAATTATTAGTCAAAATAATTAGTTGAAAATAACATATTAATTTCCTAATGCGCTTTTGGAAAAATGTATCAGTGCTTTGGATAAAAAAGTAAATTCACTGGCATTACGTTTAAGAAACTGGAAAATAGATGTTTGCATCTGGGGTAGTTACACTGAAGACCAAGTCTAAGATCATGCCAAGAACATAGTTATTAACTTACCGTATAAAACTTTATAGTAATTTTAATGTACAAATACATAAATATATATGATTATAAAATCATCCTGCATTCTCCACTTGCTGAGAAAAGACAGACACAGCTGGTGAGGCAGCTATTATACTGAAGCATCATAAGCTGTCTGGAACAACTTTACTTTTCAAAGAAAAGTTGGTTTGTTGTTGGTTTTGGGGTTTTTTTTTTCCTTTTCTTTTTTCTTCTGTCTTGTAGGCACATTAAATTGGCAACAGTACCTCAACCTGTCTTAGAAAACAGGTTGTAAAGACGAGGTAACCTTGTAACTGTAATCTATCCCAGAATGGGGGTCATGGACCTGAGTCAGATATTGGCCCTGCTCGGGACTTCAGTGTCCTTGGGTTTTTCCGTTGCCTCTTCTATTCTTTTTTACAGTTCTGGGTAACTGCCCACTAATTTTAGTTTCAAGAGGCCCTGTTCTCTGGTGTCTTGGATAAGGCAAGTTGAATTAAAACTTTGGCACAGCCCTTACTTAAGAAACCAATAGAGAATTTAACTTCAGTGTTTGACAAGTTAATTGGCCAAGGTTTAAAACCATCAGTTATGCAATAAAACTGCATGCAATTAATTAAAGGGAGCTGATTATTTTCAGTCAGGCTCTGTTCCTGAAACATCCTCCTACTCACTAATAAACTTTGTTCCTGCGGTGGTTTTTCTGAAATTAATAAACACATTGCAAAACTGGAGTGAGTCTGCCTCATTGTTTTCTTCCCATGCTCACTAAGATGCAACAGTTACTGGACTGAAAACGAAGTTTCATCCCTATAAGGTCCACATGCAAGAACACTTTTTCCCCTCTGTGGGATTAATAGGACATTATTATAGCAACAGCTGATCAAAGGTGCCAGCTGGGTTCAAGGCTGTACCAAAATTAAATATGAAAGAAGTAGAGGGTACAGCTCTACTGGATAAATATTCAGTTGAAGAATATAGTTTGTAAAAATTATTTCCTTTATAGCTGAGGAGAGTCCTTGGCTTTTTTGGAACCTCTACAACTCATTTGGTGCACTTTGTGACAAATTGCTTAAACCTTCTGTCTGCATCTTACTCTGAGCAGTGACCACGGTTGGAAGCATACCTCACATTGGAGCAGGGCTGGAGGGTAATGTCTCTGGTCTCTGTGCCTTAGGAGGTGGGCACAACTGCCTCTTCCATCTCTGGAGAGGGAGCTAAGTGATAAAGAAATAGCAGGACCTCTCAGGAATGAAACCTGGCCGAGCATAACTTGCTGTGGGGCAGAGGAATAGGCTGTCACTTGTTGAGGACTTTTCCAGGCCTCTGATTCTAACTGCTACATGTTATTATTATAAACTATTACATGTGTAAGTAGAACCAATAAAAGTCTTTTTCTCATTGCAGGGAAATTATATATCTCCCTTACTGTTCAAAACCACAGTGTAAGACATCTAAACCAGCTTTAGAGAAAGTATTTTGTCCAGCTCCCTGTGCAGTCTGCTCCAGGTGGCTGGTTTGGACCATTGTGAAGTGAGGGAAACCTGCTTGCTCCTTTGCTTCTCCAGGGCCCAGGGAGAGAAACGTTCTCAGTCACTCAAATTTGTGTCTGAAGAAGGAAGCCTAACGGGAGTCAGCGACCACACATAACGAAAAACATCCCTTGCTCATGGAGAGCCTGAGGCTCCCTGGAGAAACGATCTGGCTCCGTACATGCCTGTATAACACTCCAGGGAAAAGAGCCCCAAACCAGCCAGAGCCCAGGCACAAGTGCAGTGCTGCCCACAAGGGTCACGCAAACAGGAGTCCTACAGAACTCCGAGGCTGGCTTAAAAATCACGGTCAAGGTTTAGCGTGTTTCTAGTGTCTTGGTGAAGGTGGTGATTGCTTTGGGAAGAGTATTCAGCATTTAGAGACTGGCATTTTTCTCATACCCATGTCTTCCAAAGCAGCCATTAGACAGTTTGACCTGAAAGCAGACCCAATCCCTGTGCTATTTGTTGATGTATCTTGTCTCATCCACTCTTTTAGCCATCCTAACCTCCAGTGATGAGATGTCCCAGAAGTTGTCTGACTGACAACTTCTGGGCACAAGGTCACCCTTAGGGATTACTGTTAATAGCAAACACTACCTCCATGTATGGCAGACTAAACAAGTCACTCTTGTTCTCGAAAATATTAATGTGTCAATGTTGGATGTTTGCAGGGGGTTTTTTTACTGTTCTCTCTGCAAAGTGAGTGTGGGGCCTGATTCAGTAGAAGGCAGCATAGAAGTTAACTTGTTTACTTTGACCGATTTTACTTGTAGATTATGTTTCCAGAGAAGCCCTTTGTAACTAATAACTTTTCGCTGCAACCCTGGAGGGCTCACAGGTTATGGGATGGTGGATTATGGAAGAGAGTGGGTGGGAAAAAGTCAATAATAATACCAATAAAAAAGCCATCTTTCTGATCAAAGGAGAAAATGCTTGAATAAAGATTATATTAAAAAGAAAAATGTAAAGGTCTTGTTAAAACCTTTGGGTTACTGTCCAGTTATGTGGATTTTCCCTCTAGTGCTTATTCTGGCATTCATTAAACCCTGATAAGTTACATAGAAACACTTGAAAGAATGATTAGAAATGCTATGTGTGAATAATAGAATTGCTTAAAGGGAAATGGAAATTCTTAAAGGGAAATGCATACTGACATGGAAAGTGAACTCCTGTAATTTTCTCATTGTCCAGGGTTATTATCTTATTCCTCTTTTTTGTGGGTGTTGAATTTGTATGCTTTTATATTCACAGTTTGGGGCTGCTTAGGAAAATAGTATTGCCTTTTGCTTAGCTCCAGTGGGAGGCAGATGTGCTGACGGTCTTTTGAAAAGCAAGCTCTCTTTTTTCAGGTGCCTTTCTTTGAGAGGGTTAGGCTAGAGTTTGGAGTGGAAGAAAAAAAAAAAACCAAAACAACCAAAAAAATAACCCCAGAACAACCCAACAGACCTAACCCAAGTCCAACCTAGACCCTTCCTCAAAGCTGTGTGCCCTTTTCCAAGGAGCACATGGTGGCTTTGCCTGGGCTGCCAGTATGTAGTGACCATGAAGCCACATCTCCTTGGCTGTTTCATGTCTTTACCTCGATGTGACGACGTACTAGAACTCAATGCCAGGCTAAGCTCAGCTGCTACAGTTGTGACCATCTACAAGTGAAGCCAGGGTGGCCTTGGGTCTGTTGGCAAAAGACCATATGAATGTGCCCTGGGAAAGGATATGTCTAACTCTTTAATAACTTTGTTAGGAGTTGGACATCAGGCACCCAGCTCCTTGTGTCACTCTGGAAATCTCAGTCTCTGACTTGGAGTGTCTGGGGAAGGCACCTGGGATCTGCAAAAGGAAAAGGTGAAGTTGAAGATCAAAGGACAATAAATACTTCTGGTTTAGTCCTTGAGGTTTCTTGTAGCCACCATCACCCAAGTGCTTTCTCTGCAAAGCAGCTTCCTTCCACCAGTTAGATGTGTCCAAGAGCTCGAACATATTAGCAGAAGCATGGTAGAGGGCCTAGGAGAAAAAGAAGTTTTGAAGTGAGAAGTTGAAGTGGATTGTACCACCAGCTGAGCAATCTTAGTGCTGGATTGCTTGAACTGTAAGAGAACAACTCTGGCATGCAACTCCTTTTAGTCCTGCTATCCCCAGCAGTGCCTCAGCCTCTGTGCATTTGCAGTTAAGAGCTATCATACTGTAGCAGATGGGACTAGAGACCCTAGGCACCATCATACAGACAGAGATTACCCTGTTGTGAGGAATTAAAGCCCTGAGAGTAAAAGAAAGGGCGGGAGGGGAAGCTGAGGCACAGCCGGGTCTGTGGGTTTTGAGCAAGTCCATGGCAGAGCCAGAAGCCTTACTGTGGCTGGTCTGGACTTGGACACAGTGCTTTTCTCTCCATCCTCCAGTGCTCCTAGGGTGAAAGTCCTCATAATTCAGCTTCAGACCCCTTTCCACAGGTTAGCTGTTCCATGGTTAACAGGTCCAATAGGGTCCACCTTGGCATGGAAAGGGCACAACCTTATCTTGCCAACCGGGACTGAAAGGGGACCACTTTGTGTTGCAGGGAACAAGGCAGCCAGCACCTTCAGGAGGCTTTTTGCTTGAGTAAGCATTTATCGCTTGCTGACTTGGTGTGTCTCTTTAAACAACCAAAGTGTTAGTGCCCGCAATGTCAAGCACTGGAAGGTTAAATCTAAGTTAACTTGTTGCTGCAAGAACATGTTATATTCCTTTTCTTTGCTCTTCATGTTACAGAAATAACATATTAGCACCGCAAAGGCTTGGGCAGAGGGGAACAGAGCTGATCCTGTGGTTAAATTATGAAGTCAAGCTATAAAAGCCCTAATCTAAACTGTGGGATAATGAGATGTGAGAGGATTTTCTGAGGTCCACTGCTGATCACATCATGTTTGTTTAGTAAGATGGGAGTGTTTTCACTGAGATAAAAGCATAGATTTCATTGAGAGAAGTTTCAAAAATGACCTTCAATACTTTAAGCCACGGTGATTTAATGGGACATGGACAAGAATTTTTTAAGCCATTCTGAGGTTTTTTGCTCTACCTAAGCTATATGTGGGGATAACGTTGACATGTCTGTCTGTGCCAATATTATCCAATGGAATTTGAGAAGTGTCTTTTCCTTGTATTTTCTTTCTCAACAGTGCGGTCAAAAAAATCTCTAATTCAGAGGACGAAACCCTGCACCTCTGAACTCAATGTCTGTGTTGACACAACTCTCAAAGAAGCATCTGTGGAGAAACTTAGGTCTTGATGAGCTCCCAGATCCATCTACCTTTCACCCCCACAAAGACCACACAGGTAGGTGATGGCAGTATAGAAATACCTGCTGTCACCCATGGAGAGCCAGTCCATGTAAGCCTCACTGTCTGTGAAGCTTTCAAGCAGAACAAGGATCACCCCATCACATGTGCTCTGAAAGTTGGTTTTCCCTTTTTCCTGAGGCCTGTAATTGCTGGTTTATAATTGCTGTGGGTCAGGTCTTGAGGGAGACCTTGTGGTGCGCTAAGGAGAAGGCATAGATGTGTCTTGAATGTCATGGTTAAGGTTAGATTAGGTTGCTTTTTCAAGGAGACATTCAAATTACACTCAAAAGATTCATCTTGCTTAACTGAAATAATTTATCTCACCCTAAAACTGGTGTCTAAGATGCATAAATTTCCCTTGCAAGGTGTTGATATCTCTCAGCTGAAGGAGCCAAGCTTGGACTTAGATGGTCATGTCTAAACATATAAACATGTAAGCCAGATAAGAAACCAGACCTAGGGGACTCAAAAATAATTGCATGGAGACTATTTCCTATGTGGTCAGTGGAGATGCTCTCTGAACTGGTTTTCTAAGACTCCGTCATAATTCAGTTGATGAAAATATATAATACAAAACTATGGCCTTCTAAACATGGCACTAGGCATCAGGGTTGGGTTTTACAATGAGATCTAGAAGAAAGCTTCAGCTGCCTTTGACTGAAATTTCCTGACAGTAGGGAGTTGTCATTAAAACCTTGTCAGACTCACTGTTAGATCTCTGATCTAGCAGATGATGTGGAAGAAAATGTATATGGGTGATATAGCAGTTGTTCTGATTCTTTGCCTCAACCATTATGTGGCCTCTATGTTTTGTGTAGTATGCCAATACCTAGAGTTGCTTCATTTTAGTTTTGGGGTTGTATTTTTACATCTTTTACAAGTCTCTGAGAAAAAAATTATTTTTTTCCAGTTTTATCTAGAAAAACCTGTCTATTTCGATTTCACATGTAAACTTGAGTTTTCATTTTTGGTTTTAAAGGACCTTTTTCATCTTTCTGTGTTTCCTTTGTCATTCTTTTTTTCATTGGAAGCAATATTAAAAGGAATGCAAAGATAGCAGTCTCACAAATATTTGAAATTAGACAGTGATGATTTTAAAATACTTACTCTGTTAGAAAAATCAGGAAGTTGAATATTGATGTAAATTTTTTCAATTTTCTGAACTAGGAGATGGTCCTATGAGCATGAATAATTGGGAACTGTCATTTCCTATGGCTTTTTAATTTGTGACTGATAGATGTTGAGGAAATCAAAAGCTCTGAAAGAAGTATTTTCTTCAGCTTAAGGACTTGAGGATAGAAGGGTTTTGCAATCAAAAGACATCTCTAAACATCTCCTCTAACCCCTTTAAGTGAAGATGGTGAGTGAAATAAAAAATGCTAGGCGCGGGTAGAGGGACACATGCGTAGTGCAACTGGGTAAGTCTTGCCTCCATAAGAAACCAAGTCAAAAGCTTAATTTTCAACTAAAAAAGAAAAGAAAAAAAACAACTAAAAATACCCTAAGTTTCAAGTTACCCATTTTAAAAGAACAGAGCTCATCATATCCTAGAATAAGAATGTGCCTATGTTGTTGGAGGACTGACCTGCTGTTCCTGACCTACGTGTGCTTCTGACCCCAGCACTGTCCTTCCTTCTGTTTTACAAAGCTGAAATTACACGTTGTGTTAGAACCCAGGTATGACCACACCCCAAAATGAGGTGACTTTTCATCTGAAGAAGTGTCAGAAGATCTGGTTTTCAACTTGTTCCCAGCCACAGAGCTGGCTAGCAGACCTAGCCATACGTCTGTCTTGACCCCAGGTATATCAGAAGAAAACCTCACAGTGGGTTAGAGGCATGCAGGTTCACTTACACCTTCCTGAATCCGCAGGAAACAGAAATCATCCATATCAGGGAGTGTCTAGATGTACTGCAGCCAAAGGGAGTGGAGGTCCCTTGCTTCAAGCCTTTGTTTTATTCACCCAATGTGTCTCTGCTCTCATCAGCCCTCCCTCCCATCACTGAGGCAGGCTAATTCAATGACAAATTTTAAATAGATTGGACCATTGCAGCAATGCATTGAGTTGATGGGTGGAAACTGTGGAAAGCTCCTTCTGTTGCCATCACGTTTATGTAAAAGTTGAGTAGCATTAAATAATTCTATTCCCCATTTTGTAAACCGATACCATTTTTAGTTTGCCTGTAAAATATTGCCAAAACTACCTTAAGTGTGTATATTAACTGAACGTACACATGATGTATCCTGTGTTTGTAATACCTGCAATAAAGTGTGCATACATACATATATATATATTTACGTTGCAAGGTAATAGATGGTAGATGCATAATAGGATCCTGCTGTCTTTGGTGTACAGGCCACTGAAATAGTGAAGCCATCTCTTTCTTTTCTCCTGCTGCCACTATCCCTTTGGTCACTACCACCCCCCTGCAATCCAGTGATCTAAAAAACAAGAACTGGCGGTGACAAAGCATCAGAGGGAGGCTGAAATCCGTGTGGCATGTGACATAGAGAAAAGGTCACATTGCCCTGCATCAGCCCGCTCTTAAGTCAAGTTAATTAATGGTTCATTTTTTTTCTAATTCAACTGGATAGGCCTCCAGGCAAAGTGCTATTTGTAACGGTACCACATTCTGGAGTCACCCAGCCCGATGCTGCCCATGCCCCTGCATGTCTTTATGTCTTCAGGCCAGGAAGCATCAGCTCAGCCCTCCACTCACTTTTCAGGTGTGTGTATTGCTCCCAAGTCACCGGGCAAAGGGTGACAATGAGCCTGCTCCAGGTGACTCTCCATTGAAAATCCAAAGGCTAGCATGAGCATCTTGGAGCAAAACAGACAGGAGATGCAAAGAAAGTCTCAAGTGAGAGGCCACAATAGTTTCAGTCTTCTTTGTTGTGGACGTGCAATGGACTTCTGTCCACAGCAGCAAAAGAGCCACTGGTGGAGCATCTGAAAAGACAGGGAGTGAAACACAGGGCCAAGATATGTCCCTGGTCCTTGTGAGGGCAGCTCTCAGGCTGTATCTCATCGGTATCTACCTCTTTCATCAGCTCTGCCTCCACCTTGTCTGGGAGGTGTGCTTCTGCCCTGTCCCTTGTGTGCTTGTGCACAGATGTATGTTGGCTGAAGTGCTGTGCGTGACACTGGACCTGCTTAGGGTCCTATCGAGAGGGCTGTCCTCATGCTCCTGTTGTTCTTGCTCCCTGTGGGTGCATTTACACCCAGCCCTAGCCCATGCTTCTGACTCCTCCTGGCACTGATGGCTGCTGTGGATCAGCCCTGTCTGTCTCTGAGCCTGCGCTCAGAGCAAATCTTTGTGGGCACACCATGCTGTATGGTCAAAAGAAACCGTAAGAGGTTTCACAGTTCTCACTTGTGGGTGAGGCAGACAACAGATTGTTCTCTCCAAAAAAACACTGGTGCCAGAGTCCTGGTGGTGTAGCCAGGTGTCACCTCACCCCACTCTTCCTCCTGTATTTGCTCAGTGTGTCTGAAAGAAGGATTTCCACGACTAGTTTGTTTCTGTGAGGCTTTATGCACACACGTTTCACTCGCCGTTTCTCAGCGCATCTTGATTAGAGAGATGCCCGTGCATGATGAGTTCAGGAGGGGGCTTACTTGACGGCGTCATGCATCAGACTATTTCCCACAGTTGCATGAGGCCATAACCTCACTGAACTTACGACTGACTATTGGAGACCAGAGTTGGGCCCAGCTGCATCAACCCAGAGCAGAGACAGGAAATTATTCCCAGGTTTGCTCCTGTGGTGACTCCAATTGTCCCAAACCCATCCTCCCTGTATTAATTAAGGTGCAGTGGGCAAGCATGTCTCTCTTCAGCTGCTGTCAATCTATTGCTCATTTCCAGCAGGGAGATAACAGCTAGGAAGTGACTAGATTGTCCCTTCCTTCTTTTCCACTCAAGTTTGAAGCCTGCTCTTGCAACAAACGAAAGGAATACAGCAACAACTTCGTGTCCTCCCTCACTAATAACGGTTTTAATAATCACCTCAAATTGTTTTGCACCACTTAAGATGTTTTTCTAGTCCAAGAAGATGTCAACTCCAGCCTTGCAAACCACTAAGTGAACAGTAATTATTTGAAACAAGTGTGCCACAAATCAGAAAGATCTAAGTGTGAAAAAATTCAGCAACCTCCAACAATGCCCAGAGAAGGCCAAATATTTCAAACAATGTCTGCTCTATCTTTGCCTGTAGGGGTGAATTCTTCTCTCGAAGGGGCTTGGCATTAACACTGGCTGCAGGTTTCCCCGTTAATTTCCTTCGGCTCGTGATGCCTCTCTAACTGATGTGGCCTGCGCCCTCTGTTAAGCTTTGCAGTGGTCACAGCAGCGCTCTCCGGGGGCAGATGTTAACGTGGGTAGGGGCTATGCCCGTGCTAAGATAAATCAAGTGGTGCCAGGCCACAGACATGGAAACGCAATCCTCTGCTCTGCGGAAACACTTACAACAGCCCCCAGCATGCTTTTGTCCTGGGCCAATTAACACTCTCCCAGACAATTCTTGGGTGCGGTTTGGGAGTTAACGTGTGCCAGGGAATGTTCCCAGTTGGCCCGTTGGATGAATCCATCCTGGTTTTAAAGCTGAGAGAGTTTAATAGATGAATGCAGCCAGACCATGTCGGTTGGCCTCGGTGTCTGGGAATACTCCCGGGCACATTTAATTTACTAGTGAAGATGTAGCCAGAATGTCTCTTCAGGACCATCCATTACTTATATATCTGTGTTGAATTCAATGTTTTGTGTGCTAGTCTGATTGTATCCCACTGCCTCTGGTTTTAAAGCTCTTCCTTTTTTTCTTTTGGCTGCTGTAGCTGATGTGGGACATGATCTGCCGTCTTCATAAATCTGTGCTGTGTCGGTTTACTCGGTATTCAGATGCTCAGATTCCAAGAGCTGCTGTGCTTTTTTCCCCCACTCTGAGATGATTAAGCAACCCTGATTAGAGCCAATTAAAAGGCATCCTTTCTCTTTTGTAGCCTATGTGTTAAATTTCTCGAACTTTTTTGTACTTTTCTGCCTTTTTAGGTTCTTTCTCATATATTCGGATAGTCACCACAGGAGTTGCTGACTCCATAGGAGTATGGTTAGGAAAATTCTGCTGGTGACTACCTCATTTTTAACTCTACCCGTGCCTCATGTGTTCCTGAGCTGCCTGAAGTGGGATACGTCTCACAAGAACAACGGGGAGCACAGTGATACGGTTCTCCACAATGTGGCTACAAAGATCTCAAACCTTCTGACTACTTTTGTGTTGGTAAACTACAAAGCACCAGAGCCAATTTTATGGTCCTGGGGCCAACTCTTGGTGTGGCCACATGTATAATTATCGAAATCCCTTATCCTCCAGACCAGATGGGTTGTGTCCAAACTGGGATAGTCACAAATCATGCTAACCTTCAGGCAGCTCCTAGGCACTGTTTCAGTCAGTGTTAGTTGACCTAGACAAAAAAACATGCCAAGCATTGTCCTAGGAATGTAAAATATGTGTGACTGAGTACCAGGGCTAAGGCATAAGCCTTCACAAGTGTAGACATAGCCTCAGTGTATCTCTTTTTAAGGCTGATGGAAAACGTCTGTGTCGTATGGGACACAGAAGGTAGAGTTGATCTTGGAAAATATATGGTTATAGCTTTTGAGAGTTTTCAGCATGGGCAGCATGTTTAACATGCCATCCCTGCCTCAACCCCAGATGAAGAAATGTCTCTGGCAGTTCAGACTTTTATTCTGTTTGTATATTTATGTCCTCTGTGAAAGAAATAAATCCAACACACCGAAATCTTAGATGTTGTTCCTGGCTGCAATGTTCATAGCTAGGTTCTGAGATGTTTTGTCTCTCTTCAGTCCCCATTGGCATCACTAATTTTGAGAGTGATTCCCCGTTCTTTTGGGAGAGGTTTCGTGCCTGGGAGTAGAAGGTCTCTGAAGGGTTACAGTTCCCCTCAAATCCTTCTTATAGATCTCTCAGATATGGAATAAAAGCAAGAGCATTAACAAACAAAAAGTAAAGAAAAGAAAAGAAAAAAACAAAACCGAAATCCACACCCTGCGGAAGTAAAAGAAAGGGCTGAGTGATGCCTTTCTCTTCTTACAGTGATTTCTGTTGGTGAGGGCAGGGAGCAGGCAGATTTGGGGAGTGCAGGAGATGCTTGTGCGGTTTTCAATATAGTAGTTTTCAATGATGCCACTGGCTCAAATTGTATGTAAAGGCAGAACCAGAACTAATCTGGTTCACAACGTACTCTATGCAGAAACCTCTTGCTTAAAGTGGAGAGTCTTTATACTTCTTGTTAACCTCTTTTCACTAATTATTACGTGGACAAAATTGATATCTCTGTTTTGGTGTTTATTCCTAATAGGGATTTAGGATTACCTAGGAAAATATTAACCATCTGGGCTTGAATTATGTGAAGAATCTGATTACCAAACCAGACCGTAGCTGTCAGGTCCTTGGAAACCTTTCTTCCAGCAGTGGGAGAAGGTGAGGTGCCACACTGGGTTTGAAAGCTGGACCTGGTGAAGGTACACCCTTAGCTCCCCATCGGGCTCAGTTCCTAAAAGGTAAATCCCCCTTTCTCTTCCTACTCTCTTTCAACTTTAGGCCATCCGAGGAGTATCTCGCTGTTAGCTTTTTCAGAGCATAGCAAAGGGGAATCTTATCTCCATAGACCCCTGGCCGTAACACTTTCCAGGCAGATAATCTTAAGCCATTCTTGCTCCAGATCAGCACTGTCAGCTTGCACAGATCAGCAGAATGATCACTAAATGGTCACGTAAATGCTGTTTTGGTTAAACACGGGGTGCAGATCTCCCCTGATCATACTGTTTGGTACCAAGATGGCCGGTAGTGCCTGGAGTTACGATGTGGTTTGTGGTGCCTCAGAGATGCAGTGCAGGCTTTGATGATACAGATCTGATCATCATCCATATGCCCCTTAGATGCCTGCTGGATGCTTGCACAAAGGTCAGGCATCTTTAGTGCTCTCCCAGAAGGTTTTTAATGGAGTGAGCTGCTAGCTTTTATCCTTTCTCATAATTTTATGAGGCAGAATCCCCCCTCCCCCAGGCAACCAGCCAGCCTGCCACTAGCTATTCGCTTTAAAATTATGATGAAGCTTGAAATAAAACACAGCCATGGACTGAACCTACTAACCCTCAGTCCAAAGGTATTAAGGCTGCTGGTTGATAGAGACAATATCTAGTTCTTAGAAATGTTTTGCTTCTAGCACCCTGCATGATTAGGAAAAGAGGACTAGGCAAAAAAGATAATGATTCCGTATTTGCTGTGGAAATGGCAAGTGCAATTAGAATTGCCAACTGAGTTGTGATCAAAATTCTGATTAATTACTTACTGCTATTTCACAGAGAATAAATTAGTGCGTATCTAATTGGCGTTACTGAAATGTATTCTGTGCCTCACTTGCATAAATTAAATGTAAAGAACAAATCTAGTGCGTGTGTATGAGAGAGAGAGAAAAATAGAAGGAGTAAAAGAGAATGCATGATCCTGGGCAAGATCCTCAGGTGATGTAAATCAGGATGGCTCCAGTGAAGTCCCTGGATGGTGAGGCTCAGCCCTGGGAGGCTAAAAGAGGTACTTTGATTTGGGTGCTTATTGAGGGCCTGTTCTATATAAAAGAGGAGGTCAGAGTAGAGGATCACAGCAGCCTTTCTTCTAGTCTTATCGAATCTCACTCTATCAAAACCAGTCACAGCAGTATCAAATCCTATTTTCAGCTCGTGATGCCATGGCACCAACCCCCACCATACCATCAGAGACTTCCTATCGTATGATTTTTGTTTGGTTATTTATTTCAGTTTCAGATCTGCACACGCCCTAGGCACATATACAATAATGGCAATTACACATTGTACAAAGCATATCAATAATTTTAGTAGGAAAGAGAAGGAACATGCAGAGCTATGATTCCAGTACTTTAATTGGCAGGACCACATTATGTCAATGAAGTGGGGACACGGAGGACTGATTAGATAAATTCCCCCTTGCAGTTCCGGCACCCAGCACTGAAGTGCCCACCATGTTCTGAAAAAGAAATGTATGCATTAAAAACGTATCTGCATTTATTTTCCCTCTGGTGTCTTTTTGGTTTTTTCTAACAAACAGAATCTTATGGAAAAGAAAAAGAAAAAAACATCCCTAGATGGGAGCTTTGGTGGTGCAGTTGCTCTCTAAAAGGGAATCAGCGTGGTACCTTGGTGGAGAGGGCTGCCAATGTCAGTGGTGATTAGATGAGCCTCCTCCTCCCTACTGCCCCTCAATTAACTTTTATTCTCCAAGCAGAAATGAGAGAATGTTGGCAGAAGTGGTGAAGCAAATAGACCCTCTCATTTTGCTAATCTGTGGATTTTACTGTAACCTGGGAAGAGGTTATTCTCCTAAGCAGGGGTCTAGTTCTGCCTGCATACTGTAGGTGTAGCTGTACTGAGTATAAAGGGTCACTCCAATACCTCCCAGAATTGCAATGCAATCAAGCAGCTATATTAATTGCCTTGCAGTACCTTGCCATTATCCTTGCCTTTCCTTGCCTTTTGCCTATCCTCATTACAGTGGCATGGAAGTATATGTTCTAACCATAAACTATTCTTTTTTATTTCTTATTCTTTTCATAACAAACTGCTGTCCCACCTCTTAAACAAGTATTTCACTTCTGTCCACTAGAGTCTGAAAGGGCACAGCCATCACCAGTCAGCCGTAATGATGTTCTTTCTTTTCCTCTCTTCCTATCTCTGCCTCTCTTATCTCCATAATCTTCTTTTCTTTGTCTCCCTCCCACTCCAGACAGCTTTATTAAATTCAGATCGCTTCTTCTGAGGCCTCTGTGTCTGGGCTCCCATTCCACGTGAGCCATTGAGAGTAGAAGAAAAAAAAAAAAAAGGTCAAGATTCCCTCCTCCCCTGGATATCCTTGGCAGCACAGGGATCCTTTACACAGCACATCCTTCTGGTTGGGTATTCAGGTTACTGACTGCAGTGCCGCCAGAATTATTAACCCTTTTTGGACCTCCAAGAAGCATAATGTGTAAGAAAAGGTGAATTCATTTTTGACAGCGAGCAACATGTGCTTGAACATAGTGTGCCACATTTTTGCGCAGGATTTTGGTTGGAAAGTGAGATCTCTGTTGAAATCTCTTCCCCAGGGAAATTATACATAAACAGAATTCCAGTGGCTTTTATGGAGAGTGGTTATAGCCCGTATGTCTTGACAAGGCAACACAAATTTAGAACTGGACCAATTTTCTACCTGCTGGATTAGTCTTAGTACTTAGCACTCAGTACTCAGTATTTACTGTGCTCTGACAGTGGAATGAGCCTTTCCGTGCTAGTGGGATGCAAACACGACCTACCAGGCTTCAGCCTGGTGTCCCCTATGTTTGCCCATTGAGGCAAGTGGAACCTGAGCAAACCCGTCCAGATGGGCTCTTCATAAGCTCTTCAAAGTGGTTTGGCTCTTCATGGCACTCTGGGAGCTCATAGATGCTCTGTGATGGCCCAAAGCAGCAGAAAGGCCCATGCAGGTTCCTGCGGAGACCCTGCCAGCTACAGCTTTTCAATTGGTATGCCTGGAAAATGAAATATATTCTGATATTTTTGATGTCAGGGAATAAACAAGTAAAAATCATGCCTGTGCTCATCTTATGTATCTGTCTGGCAATGCTGGAGTTGTACCAAAAAACCAGAGACCCAAAACTGCCCATACTGGCAGTTCTTTTCATAAAAGTTAGATAATATAGACTATTATGCGTGAAGGGCATCCTTTAAATACCACAGGATGCCTGAGTTAAGCAACCTTTGGGAATCCTATATTGTGCTGTCTATCTTAACTCTGTTTTCAGTGCTTTTTTTTTCCCTGGTGCTAAAGCACTAAAAAGTCTCAAAGAAACAAATCTGCTTAATGCACCTGCCTGGTTTCCTGTGCACAGCTAGTGTATTCCCACATGATAGCTTTGAATGAAATTTTGTAGCTATTGAATATTTGTATGCTTAACCATATACTCAGGGCAATGATAAATAAATACATAGTACCCTGACACTGAAAGTCTCAAAAATGTGATTTTCTGTCATGTTTTAGGGCTTGAGCATAAGGTAAGCACCCTCAATAACAATTTTTTTTTTTTTTTTTTTTCCCCAGCAGTCTGGAGGATTACCCCATGTAGGAATGCAGCTTTATAATTTTATTCTCAGATAAGGTCAAAATATCAGCTGCTTTATATTGGCCTAAGCATCAAGCTGTTATCAAATAGACCACCTGAGGAAGTGGGCTGCTGGGAATGCATTGTAACCATCCAAGCAGAGGCATCCAAACCTTTGCAGGCTCAACCACCAGAAATTACAGGGAAAAGCAGAGAACAAATGGGCTTCGGTTTTAGTCCCTTCAAGCACCATATGATGGGCTGTTACTTCTCTTTTCTGTTTCCCATTGCAGGATGGGATGTTTTCAGACTAAACAAGTCCCCGTAACCTGAAACCCGGCCATCATTTACGGCAGTACCCTGTGCAGCATGGTTAATAAATAAAAAGTTAAGAAACATAAAAAGACAACCTTTCCACTATTAACAAAAGACTCTTCAAAGCTATTCTTTTGCTCTGGGCTTTTACAATAATAAGCTGAAAAAATACATTAGAGAGCAGACTCCTTTCTAGCCACTTCATATTTCATTTTGCCTCTCACTTGTCTATTTATTTTCACGTCTTTCCTGATTACTTCTCAATTGTAGAAAGACAACATTAGGCACAATGAGTTTTAAATATACTCCCTGGCCAAAATAACTCCAAGGGCTGTCTGAAATTTCAAACGGCTCACTAGTAAGTCTGGAATAAAATGCAAAGGGAGTGATGCCTACTAGTTAGAGCAGGACAGTTAGGACTGTGTGAGTGTTTGCAGTGCTCCACCAATGTAGTTATTCTTTTTCTCCATGAGCACTATTCCATACAACCTGGATCAGTGTGACTCCAAGTTCATTCAGATTTATATGAAGATGAAGAACACTGTCTGGTAAAGTACAAGAGATGCTCCAGCTCCAAATCTCCTCTTTCCCTGTTGGAGCTGTCCAGAAGACTTAGATAGGACAAGGAATAGGCTTTGCATTACCTAAAACAAGCATAGATGAGTGTAACAACTATTTATAAAAGTAAGCCTCAAAGCTTCTTCAAACCGCCTTGCAAGTGTGTGAAGTTAGGTATGAAAGTGTCACTAAACTCACAGATCTTCAAGTAACTTTCAACTCTGACAGCTTCTCTGGACTTACTCTAAACTGGGAGTTTTATCCTAGTAAACATATAAACCCCTAAAATGTAGATATACTATGATTTGTGATAAAACCCTCAGAAGCCTGATCTGACTTTGTAGTTAGCCTTGCTCTGAGCAAGGGGTTGAAAGGGATGACATCAGGAAATCTCTTCTGGCCTATTTTTTCCTGAGATTTGGTGTAGGCATTGCATTTTAGGACTATGCTTACAGTCACTTCTGATTTTCTTGTAAGTGGTGTTGGAAATCAGCCTCCTTCTATCCCTGCAGCCGTGTTGGTTCCAGAGGTTAGGAGTTAGTTTCTTAGGCTCTCTTTGCGTTTGCTCGGATGTCTCTTTTGCAAGAAGTTCTCTATTTCTGCGCTTTCCACGCTGTTTTGCCTGGTGCCCTCTCTGTTTCCTATGTGAGCCGTACTGCTCAGGAGCAGGCACAGCGTGGGCTGCGGTGTGACTGCACCAGGCACAGGTGGGAGCGTCTGGATCCAGCGGCAAATGCGGAGTTTGATCTTTTTCGGGGTCTTTCTCAAAAATTTGTTTGCAGCCTGTTTAGACCTCTGTCAGGAATAGGGGAACTTTCTCACTTATTTTCTAGATTAACATGGTAGTGGCTTCGTCTCCTTTCTTTATGTCTTTTCTCTTGTTCATTACTGGAGAAGGTGGCTACTTTATAGGGGTGTACAGAGCTATCATTTCCCACTTATTTCAGAACACTTATTACCCTAGGTGTTCTGCAAGCCTCGTTAGCTACATCATTAGGAGTTGGGCTCATTTCACCTAACTTCAGCTGTCCAAATGCAGGCCTTCAGACCAAGCTAGCTGTCTAGGTTTCCCACATAGCCAGTAGAGACAGACACCTCCAGAAGTGATAGAATCCATCCAAGGGAAAGCTGGAATGAATGATCCTCTAAAAGTCTCTCTCTCCCCTCTCTCTAATGATTATTGTCTAGATGAACATCTTAGACTAGACAATTAGCTTAGACTAGATGCTTAACATTTAGGCAGCTAAAATTAATGTGATGAATCCCATTCTATGTGCTCAGATAATGACTCTAGCCTTTGTATCTCAATTTTTAGCTCTTCAATATGTTTTCATAGGTGTTCAGATTCCGCGCTATGCTTTCAGATTAATTTTGTCTTCTAAGGCTTAAAATACTTGCCTCCCATTACTGTTCATTGCCATAAATATGTCATGGCATAATATAGCTGTCTGTACCTGTAATGGAATTCTTCTGCTTTAAGATTCAACTCCACAGCCCATACAGGACTAATATTGCTGAAAATCACCCTAATAATGTCACAGGGACTCTTGTGCTTGCGAACCTTTCTGTCATGAGCACAGGCTCTACGACTGTACCTTCAGCCAAGGCAGGCACAAATAAGATTTTAACAGTTTTTATAACTTATCTGGGCAAAGAAAGAAAGGAAGAATGAAAATGAAGGCAAGGCTGCTGATAGAAAGATACTGGAGGCATTGGGCAGGATGGGCAGAGAGCTCAAGAAGCCGCCTCACCCATCCATTTGCTTCAAAGTGATACCCATAATTACAACACTCCCAAAAGAAATTGATATAACCTGCTAAAAAAACTCTTCAGTTGTGTTAGATCCACCAGGTTCCTATTCAGTTGGTTTAAAAGCCTTGCTATTTACTTTTTCTTTTTTAGTCTAAAGATGTTTTTCTAATTTCTAACCTAAATCTCTCTGGTTAAAATACCTTATTTGGTTCTCTGTGCATTGAACACAGGAAACCAACCTTCCTTCCTAATAATTTTTCTGAAGTTTCTATAAACTAATAATACCCTTTAATATACTAATTCAAATGTTTGCAGTCTTTCTGGGCTGAACTTGGAATATTTGAAATATGTTTGTTTAAATGGTATAACTGATGAAAAAAAGGTTCTTCAGTAATATAGCTTTACAGAAAATTTTTACACAGCCCCAAAATTTTATAATTTCTCAGGTAAAGCTGAAAACATACTAAAATTTTGCTGTTTAGTAAAAATTTTTGATTTGTTAATTAACAAAAAAGAGGGAAAATATTTTTAGGACAAATCCGAGCTTTATTCTGCCCTTTCCTTCACTTATGTCTCATTTTTAAGCTTAATGTTTCATCAAGCTTTAAAGTCTCATTTTTAAGCTTAATTCTAACCCAAATACTTCCAAAATCTGCAGGTATTTGACATTTTCCTTCTGGTCCACTTTTAATGAAAAATCGTTCAGTCTCTTTATGAGCCTGTTCCCAGGACCACAGAATTGTTCTCATTGTGAAGAAATGATAATAATAATAATAATAAAGCGGAGTTCCCTGCAAATTTTATTTTGAGGCAGTTCATTTTATCCCCTAACTTTATTTTTGCAGAAGAAAAGGTTGATTTTTCTTTGCAGTGACTGCAGGCCAAGGAGGGAAAGAGAAGCTGAGAACCTTTCCGTCCATAACAAAACCTGGCAGCGATGGTCTTAATAGAGTTCAAGTTTATTTGACTAATTCTTTCATCACTTGTCAGAGAACATACTTTTGTTTGCGGTAACAAAACAAGCTCTTTCCTCTCCCATTTCTCCAGTGAGCAGCACGAGCGCTTGTGTGGAGCACACATTACTGCTAACCGTTATGATGTTTGCTGTCAAACTCATTTATTTATGCAACCGCTGTGGAAAGGCCTGGGGCCCATAAGCAACCCTGAAAGATTTCAGAGCCCTGGTGTGGGGTCATGAAAGGGAAAGTGAGGGGGAGGGCGAAACCTCCACTGGTTATGAGAAAGGAACTGACACAGGAAATGGTCACATATGGCACAGATTTATTGTGTCCGGGACTTCCCATTCAAAACTCATTATATCCACAGCTCAGAGCAGTGCATGGCACGGCCACATTCATTCTTAGGTCTGGCATTCGATGAAATTGCTGTTCTGCTTTGGGGTGGCGGTGGTAGTTTTGTCATTCCTTGGCCAGAGAGATGGTGGCTGGAATTGCGTCGGCAAAGGCTCTGCCATTTGCTGCCCATCGCTGCCCATTGCCTTGATGCTGAGCCCTGGGTATCAGTTTGGCTACAGTTTTGGTCAGCAGGATTGCCTGTCAGGAGGACAGAAAAGTCCTTCTGGGCTTTAAACACACCTGAAGGAAACCAGGATTATCTTAAGGGGAAACCTAATGGGAAAGGCTTTGGTAGTGACATGAGAAACAAATTGGTACTTGTAGAACAACACATTTTTGCAAAGGTGACATAATTTGGACCAAAAGATGTTTCCCTTTGCATTTCTCTCTTTTAATCATCTTTCCTGGGAGACAGGGTCCCTCTCACACTCAGCTGTTGGTCCTTTGAATGATGGTTAATGACTTCAAGAGGTTTGTGGGAATACTTTGTATTATCTGCTTCATGAGAGCATCTAGAAGCTCCAGTCAGGGCCCTGCATCTTATTTTGCTAACTTCTGTACAAAAAGCTATTTTTCCCACCACTTAGCTGGGTATTGATAGATGTCAGAAAGGCTATGGAGACCCAAAATATCTCTCCCATGCTGTCCTATGAGGGTTTGCTCTGTCCTGGTCACCACAGTCCCATGCCACACTTTTGATTGCATTACAGTAGTGTTTAAGGTAATGACTCCTGCATTCTCCCTCATTCAGGGTTACAATTTGAGAGTGCTTAATTTACTGCACTTTTTCTGACTTTGAAAATGCACAGAATTATGCAGTATAGCTCAATTGCACTGTTTAATCCCTTTGTCTCCATGCACAATATCATGTCGAGTAATGCTTCTTTTGTCACCATATTGGAGTTATTCCCTAAATAAGCATTATAGGAAACTTTGTGTTGTCAGGATGGCTAAAATGACTGAAGTTCCCTAATCATTAATGATGATGCAGATAAAAATTCTCCCTGATTGTGTCTTTCTGATTAAGACTAATGAAATGATGGACAAGTTGCTCTGGGCCAGTGCTGACAATAACAGGAATGGGCCTGACGTCTGCCTCAATGGAGTCAAGCAGCACTGGGGTGCGGACACTGGAGCTTCCCAGTCACTCCTTCTATGTCAAGAGAACAGCTCCAAGCCCAGTTTGGTCCCAGGCAACCCAGCAGCATTCAAGACAGTTCCTGGCCACTTCCAGAAATTAAAACAAGTCAGGAGCCAGTCTGAAAGGGCAGTTTGGAGGTGGCCACCACCTTTTGGAGGGTCAATAACTTTAATACTATGGGAGTGCTATGCCAGCTGGCCTTAGGGTCAAGGAACTGGCCTTGGCACTGATTATTTTATTAGTTTTGATGCACGCAATGCCACAGCAGCTCGGTTCCAGCCTAGTCTTCTGGGCAGAGACAGCCAAGGTATTTCCAGGTGTGGTCACCTTGCAGTGGCAGCAGGGCATCTGAGAAGTTCTGTGGCACCATAAGTAACATCCCTGACTTCAAGCATGACACAAGGCCCGGGCTGGGACACCACACTAAAGGGCGCTTCAGAGTTACCAACCTACCTCCTTTGAGGGGGTTCAAGATATTTCCCCCTGGCTAGGTAATTCTTCTCCCCAGCTTTTTGCAGTTTTGTGAGACAGGTTTGCTATTTTCTCTCAGAGACCAATGATGATCTCTGCGACTCAAGACGTTCCTGACCTCTATATCACTGAAAGCTTGAAGAACATTTTGGGTGAACATTGCTATATAGGTTCGTGCTTTGTTCCCATACCCTTTCTAGATGACTCTTTTTGAACGCTGTTGGAGAGCGTCCTGGCCTCAGTGGGTTTCTGGTCTCCCTTGTGAAGACTGTACTTGTGCACTTATGTTTTAAGGTCAAGAATGAGTTGTTACTATTGTCTCTGGGAACTGGAAAATGCAACATTTTTGTTCATAACTTGCAAAGATATACTATCATCTGTAACGTATGTGCCTTACCTCTTAGGCATGGGGGAGCTCTGACGGGTTGGTGCTAGCATAAAAATACATAACCATATGAAAGATGCGAATAATGCTTGATTTCACAGTGAATACATACTAGCAATGTGTGTGGCCATATCAATGCATGCAAACAACAAATGCAAGAACAAATCTTTCACACACTACATCTGTTTTTCTTCAGATTTGTATGTGGAAGGGAAGGGCCAATGCAGATCCCGTGATGCGTAATAGAAGTGAGCTTATACTACAGATTTTCCTTCAGTGGACACACTATTAACAGTCTTTTCTCTCCTTGGGCACCTACTTTTACAAAACTTATAGGAACATAGTGTCTTTGAATCCACAAACATGACTGAAATTGGCCAGGGGGTTCAAAGTCTTTTATGGAGGAACTATAACAGGAGAGCATAAAACCCCACACAGTGTGATGTTATGAGACTCATTTCCTTCTAAAATTATTTTTTTTAAAAGAAAGAATTAACAGCCTAAAGCAGTCATTCCATTTTTATTTACACAGTCCCTGCTTTCAGTATATATTTTTGTGTGTCTCACACATGTACATATGTACGCAAATACATGAGTAAGCACGCATGCCACCACACATTCCTATGTGTGTGTTCCCAACACATATCTTGAGAGAAACCCACCACAAATAAGTTACTTGACATTGCATATCTGTGTGTTTGTCCTCTCTGGGACCACTGCTAAACCCAACTGAGTGATATCCCTACTTTACAGTTGGTGGGATTTCTAAAAATGATGGGGAATGCCTTGTTTCAGTATCCGCTGACGTTGATGGGCTTGTTTTCACTTACCCACTGGAAGATTTTCAAGATCAGTGTCTGTAAAGCCATTGCTTTTGAAGGATGAATGTGTAGGCATGAGGACCCTGTGCCAGGGATTAGGAGAATCGGGGCCAAAATTATTTATCGGCAGCATCTGAACTCAAGAAACGTAGCAAACCTTCTGTATAGAAAAAACGACTGACCTCAGAATAATTTACCTTCACTAGATTTCTGAGGTCCTATTGCTGAGCCCTTTTTTTTTAAATTTATTTATTTCACATTTGAATGTCAGCAGGTCAAAAGGAACAGTTAATGCTGATGAATATTTCCCCCTCAGCTAAGATATGTGCTGGCCAGCCCAAGGCCAATGAATTGCAATTTCTAAACAGTGTCCCATTCATCTCTTCCCTCCCCCTTGCTCCCCTATGCGCTTTTATATTTTTGTAACTATAATTGTAGTTAAATTAGAAATAACTGACTGGCAAATCCAGTTGGATGGAAAGAAAATTGTGGGAGATTTATTTTATTTTGATAAAAACCTGACATTGCCTTTTGTTTTTGTCAAAAAAAGACTATATTTTTCCTTGTACCATGAATTGTGAAATCTATCATGAAATGGGTAAAAATTATTGAAGGAAATGGTGGTGTTAACCTGAAGGGGAAAATCATTAATGTTGATGTATTTCATTCAATTTTAAATGTAGAATTTATTTTATTTTATTTTATTTATTTGGCGTTGGGGAACTAAGGAAAAGGCAGGAGACTTGCAAAGGACTCTGTGTGCCTTTAAGTCAAAACATCTATTTTAAAAATACTCTTCCCTCCTTCCCTCCTGCTCCATTTTTCTAAATAAAGGATATGAGATGTTGTTGTTGGTGGTGGTTTTTTTCCTAAGCAAAGAGGACCCCCTCGGAGCATTTTTCTTTTCAAATGTGAAATGAGGTGGAAAATCCTCATTTCACGACAGGAAGGACAAATATTGACACAAAGTTAATATTTGTCAGGAGCCCTAGAAGCAACCTGAGTGCTAAAATCTCATATAGATATATATGTTTGTGTGTCTATGTGTGTGTGCGTGCATGTATATAATTAAATAATAAACTTGACTTGATGATAGGGAAACCTGCAGAAAGCAAAGTCTGCTCTCTGGTGCTGAGGAAATAGCTGCAGAAGGTGAGCACACACAGTCCCCACGTATCATTTCTCTCCCTTTCTTGCACCAAGTAGGACACACACACACGGCACACGTGCCCGTGCGTGCGCCCACCGCACATGTGCCCTCTTCTTCTGCTGGGGTGCACACAGCTCCTGCTGTGACGTTCAGCCTCACCTGTGCACACATTGCTACAGATATGAACATCTGCTCCATCTTTCCCACCCATTTGTAAGGGTCCTCGGTTGACTTACATATGCCAGGTGTGTCTTTCTCCCTGCCCCCCCCCCCTTTTTTTTTTTCCCCTCTCACACACGTGTGTGTGCAAATGCACACGCACATACAAATAGAACCTGTTTAATCTAATTTCACCCATTGTGGGGGGATGCTTCTGGAATTTATCACTGTTATTGTTCATTGCCAATGTAAATAGCACATGTCAGCTCAATATTCAGTGGTCACTCAGTATTTATTAAGTCCTGTCCACTCTGGCCTTTTTTAGAGGAAAGCCCCGGGGCAGATTAGCTGCTGGCCCTGACACGCCGTGTCACTTATCTATTCTCATTGATTATGAGAGTCAGCTGTGGCCAGGACTCACTTTTGCCTTCTCCTCTCAGACCCCTCTTACAAGCACCCCTGCTTGGATTTTCATGAGGAAATAATCAGATTAGGGCTTCAGTGACGAGTTCATATGGAGTTCTCTTTCTCCAATGTGCTACTAACTGAATAAACGTGTTTTGTGGTAAATTGTAAATGACATTATGATTACTAAGGCCAGCATGGGTTTCATTTAAAAGTGATCGAAATTGCAAGCTGCAGAAATTGTGACTGGCAGATAAGGCCATTTGGAAGGAGACAAGCAACGATGCGTGTGTGTGCGCGGGCGCGCACGCACGTGTGTGCGCAGGAAACCGAGCAAACCCACTTTGCAAGGCAGGCAGGGCAAAGGGAAGGCCTGGGAAATCACAAAATATCAGCAAATCCCATTTGTAGACAAGAGAAATGTCAGCAGGGAGAGACGGGGTGTTTCCGGGAGAGCAGACAATGAGATCTGTCAGCCTTGTTGGGCTGGCTGCCCGCTGCAGGGTGCATCCTCCCCGCGCCCCAGGGCAATGCCGAACGCCTCCGTGTGCAGCGTTTCCACTTCTGCTGCTGAACACGGTTACCTCGCTCTCTCCCTTTGCCTCTAGCACATGCTGATAGCAAAATACTGACACCGATGAAGAAAAAAAAAAAAAAAAACCCACACCCAGAAAACATCAAAAAACAAAGGGAAAAGAAGAAAAAGGGAAAGAAAATGGTAAGCTGGTGTCTAAAAGTAGGGGCTTTTGCACAGATCCTCTCTCACTTGGCTGTCCTCCCTGAACAGAGCTTGACATTTATGTAATTTCATTGCTTTCCTCGGTGACGTGCGAAGCAAAAGCTCATTCTGGGAAATGCTCACAGACCATGGTCTGCACATGAGGAATCCCCTTGAAATAAATAGTAGGTAAGGTCCACAGGATCCAGGCATCGAGATGGAACTATAAGCAGAGCCCAAGATGATTTTTCATAGTTCGTTTCTTTTCCAGAAATCTGCTATTTCCTTCCAGCAGTGAGTTTCACATAATGCTTCCTTGATAAGGGGAATGCTCTTTTAGTCATCAAAAAGTTTGTGACCCTCAAGGATGTTGCTGTCCCTTTCTTTTTACCATTAGCACCAGGCACAGCTGATCTGCGTGCACATCCCCGAAGCGGCTGAATGAGGAGTGCAGAGTTTGTTTAGACATCGGCCATGCTTTGCCTGACTTGTTTGTGAGCACAGCTAAGTGGGGAAGGAGCAGGCTTGGTGAGGGAAGGAGGATTACAGCTGGCTACAGCAGCAAATTCCTCCTTTGATTTTATTTTGAAGAGAGGAAGGAAAAACAGAAACACACATCTTTTCCTAAGATGCTCCAGGCAGAAATGTTTATGTTTGTGGTGCCTGTATCTGAACTCATTTACTTTTATTCTCTCTTTATATAAAATCAGTAATGATCTCATCATTACAGCCTGAGGCACAATTTTTCTCGTCTTAAAGCAGAGACCTATATTTGGTCAGCTGGAGCATACCCTAACTCAGGAGACTGTATGGATTGCATCTCTTCAGTATAGACCCTTCCATAAAAGGATGCTCTTGACTTGTCTCCACAGACACTTGGGATGGGATTTGGTGGCAAATTCTGACATACATGGAAGTGTCTTAGCTCCTGTTATATTCAGTGAAAGAATAATTAAAGTGTTATCTACAGTGACTTTTGCACTCCCATGGATTACGTGCTATATCTATAGATGTTGTAGCTACCCAAAGAACTCCAGGTGACATTATGTACTTGTGTTTAAACAGCAGGATTCTACCTCTGGTCATTAAAGTTCAAGGGTGATTCAGCTGACATAACAGGGGTATTTTAGGGTGAACTTCATCGCTTTCTAAACTGCTTTGTCAGTATTGATGGCTAGGGAATTGGAGGTGTTTCAGTTACCATAAATGTGTGTCTAGTGTAATTTCAGGTGCTGTGGGGTGTCCCACCAGGCCTCCAGCTGCACCCTTGAGGGGCATAGGTCTTCTTAGACCCTGTGTCACACGTCTAAGATAACTCAGGACATCCCATGTGATACCAGATGCCTGCTTGTGGGCAAAAAATTTAAACTCCAGATCTCCACTGACTGCAATGGGACACCTGAAGCACATGTAAGGGTCCCTGTTATTTGTAGGTGTCTGTCTGGTGCTTTCTTCTAGGTCTAAAAGTCCAGTGGCTCATCACTGGAGTAGATTAATGATGTTCTGATCCTTTTTCTTTTATTTGTTTGCAATACAAGCCCTGTGAGTGGGCTGAGACGCCTTTGAGTAGAGTTAAATTACCTTTCCAAAGACCTGCAGTCATGCCCTGATTTGTTACCCTGCTTCAGGCTTAGAACCAGAGGAATGTAGAAGACACAAGGACATAGGGACGTAGTGCTAGGTCAGACCAAAGGTCCATCTAGCATGCCTGCTCTTTCAACAGTGGCTATAATTTGATATCTAGAAAGAATAAGGTAAGTGTATGTGATGCTTCTCTGTCATTCATTAGCAGTCTTCAGCTAATTTTCAGCTCAAGGACATGCTGAGGTAGTTGTGGTTTCTACCTCTTTAGTATCGCTTAGTGTCCAGGCTTTTCTTAAAAAGGTAAAATTTTAGCACCAACAAAAATAACTTTGAGCACTGAATGGGAAAATAACCAGCTATACCGCAAAATCCTGAGATGATGCCTGAAACAATTAATTTACTTTTTTTCTTTCCTCATGTTCTTCTATTCTTTTCTAGGAATTTACAGAGATGACAGCAAGTGCATCTTCAAGCCCTCAGTACAAGGCTACTTCTGCAAACAGGCAGATCACGCACTTGTCATCCTAGAAAACTTGGACCCCAGTATGGGCAGCCAGAGGCTGTTTCCAGTAGTAACAATGACTGACAGCTTTATGGACACCTTCAGTGATGTGACTCCACATACATTGTGTAATCCTGAAGAGCGTCGTTCTACTTTCTTTTCTGTGTTGCCATCCACCAAACTCACTACGGTTTGCTTCCCAGACCTAGCACCTCTGACTTTCAGACTCTACCTCCTCAGTGGCCAAAATGCAACCAGACTGCCCCTAGCTATATTTTACAATGAGCCACTCAGCCTTCGTGTTTTCATTCAAGGGAAATATGTCTCTCCAACCCCATCTTCTTTTTCACCGAATGAAGGGGCAGGAGCCAATTACTTTAGCTTTGAGGACAATCTTCTCTATGTTCTGCTCCATGAGAAGGAACCTGTTGAAATAGTTGCTGACCTTTCCCTTATTGTGGCTTTCACTGTAACTGAGGCTGTTGGGGGAGAGGGTGAGGCACGTATAATACGTCGATTAGCTGATTTCTTGAGGGTTGGTCACGACCAAGTCAGAGTAGTCCATCATGTGCTGGGAGGTGAAAGCATGTTGAAAGTGATCTCGGCCAATGCTAGCAAAAAGAAATATCACTGTCCTAACATGGCATTTTGCACAGCCTTTCATAGCAGGTATGGCTCACAGAAAATGGGGAGAGGACCGGTGAGCACCCGAGCTCTGCAGCCATCTGATGCAGCTGGTCCATCAAGAGTGCTGATCATTGAATTCGGTGACCTACCAGGCCATCCAAGAAATGAGTCAACAAATGACATCTTAAAGACTTTGGCCAGAATGATTATCAACACTCATCAGACTGGAGACCTCCAGAAAGGCCTTGGCTTGCCTGTTGATACGTTGATGGTGACTCAGTCTGCCTTACTCTTTCCAGCAGAAGCTAACAATAGGTAAGTATCAGATGCAGTGTCAGCAGATACTGATTTAAGTGCAGTGAGATTTGATCACTTGATCTACCTATTAAGATAGGGAGAAAGTTCTCCATTGACTGAAATATGACTAACCATGCTGAAACAAGTTTCCCTGGCAGAGCTACACCCAAGTACTAGCTGGACTCGAGAGTATGAATCCCCATATTATTCTGTTGGTGCTTGTGAATCTCTGTAGTGCAGAGACGTCCACGATGCTTTAAACCAGGAACAGAGTTCCTGGAAGTCTGCCTTGAAACTGTAAAGTACTGGGTAAAGTCAATGTTTCTAAAGAAGTTCAGACTACAATAGATCTTAAATTTTAAACAATTAAGTCTATGAATGTTTATAAATTGATGTAGCACCAGAGACGCATTATTAACAATGGGTTGTTGCCTTAACTAACTTGTAGGTCTAAGCCTTGATTCATATACTTTTAAAATTTAAGGCCAGAAAAGACCATTCAATCTTATACTTCAGTCTCCTGCAGGATACAGGCCACTGCTGTTCACTTTGATACCTCAGCATTGACCTTTCTTTTTGGCTAAAATTCTAGAAAACCATCTGGTCTTGAAGATACTAGACACATCCAATACTACCTGAATGTGTGCCTAGACACTGGATGCTATCTTTGTTTTTGCTGTCACAAGTACTTGGCCACTTTCTCTTGTCAGCCTCTCTCTCCAGCTTCCCATGAGAGTTTCTTGTTCTTTCCTTCACTGTTACATCAGTGAGTTTCTGGGCATTGACTCTTCTTCCTCCTCCAGATACCTTAATCAAATCACTTAGCTGTCTGCTTTTTAATAAATTGAAAGGTTTGAGTTCTGGTGAGTGTTTCTTCTCTGTCTCTATTTTCTGAATACTTTTTGAAGTGTGCATGTCTGAAAAGCCAACAGTTTTTCTTCAGGGTGGATTCCCCAACACTGGACACTTTTAAGATTCAGCTGGAAGCTGGACAGGGTGCTGGGCCATCTTGCCTAGACCATGCTTTTGCCAAGAAAGGTTGGACCAGATGATCCTTGAGGTCCCTTACAAGCTGGTATTCTGAGGTTCTCTGAGTCTGTGATACCAATGCCAAATACAAAGGTAGCATTAAATCCTATTTTCTACTGGCAGAATTCAATGATCCCATTAGCCTATTTTTCCACAGAAGTAGGCGAGCTCAGTCATCTGTTTGTTCATTGTATTCTCAAATTCCTTTTCAGTTCTAACTTTCCAGGACCCAATCCACTCAGTTTATTTGCCCAGATCCTACATACCACATGGTCTAGGTGCCCATGTTTGACTTTTCCTTCCCTAATATATCAGCTGACCAATACTTCCATGCATTCTGTTAGCACTGGCGTTATATTTGGTTCTTGATGCAGATATAACATCAAGCCTGCAGCTGATTTTCACAGAACCCAGGACGCTCCTTTACTTTATAATGATTTCCCAGTGGGAGTTACCTTTTGAGCTCCTCAGTTACCTATTTCTTGGTCAGATTTGTACATACTCATTTTTTATTGATATTTTGTACCAAGACCCACTTTTCAAAGGACATTGTTTTTCTTCTTCCCCACAGTAACAAACAGTTCTTTCTGTCCCTCCTTCCTCTGTCCCCATCTTGCTCTTTTCAGCCTCTTGCAGCCATTATTTGCACGGCCCAGATGGCAGCCCTTATCTGCAGAGAAGGCTGTGAGGAACAGGGCTGGGAAGGGAGCAGACAGCAGTGTATTTCAGCCTCAGATCCTGAATCTGTATTAAAAGCATATGGGAAATATGAAAAAGGTAATATCCCATCTGTTTTTAATAGGGGACATGGGATTTGATGTTTGGCAACCTTATTGTGTACTCTTTTGATATTGCATAATGTTATTTTTTGATGTTGTGCACTACTGAGCCTTACCCAAGTATAAGCATATTCCATCTATGCAAAAAAGAAATTGGATTTGTCTAAGACTTGCTTTCTTTAATTAATACCATATCCTGTAACATTTAGCACTGACCTCTGTACCATCCTGATGTCTGTTGGCTGCTGGTGATGGAAACTACTATTTACACGCTTAACTTTTCTACTAGGCACTGTGTGGCTTATGGTAGTGAAGTACGCGTACTGAGGGCACTGGTCTGTGACCATAGGAATCTTTGTTTGATTTGGTTGTTTGGTTTTGGTTTGTTGGTTTTGGGGTGTGTGGGTTGTGTGTGTGTGTGTGTGTGGATTTGAAGCGGTGTAGTATTAAGCACAGTGGGAAATTATTATTTGCAAGATCAGGGCCAAACTCTCTTCAGAGAGAATTTTTTATCAGTAGAACTAACATCACTACTGTCAGTGGGGGTATTTGTGTTACAATGCAGGACACTGCAAAACGGGACAGAAAAAAAGTGTTGTGGGAAGTTTTACAGCCTGTGATAAGAAATAGTATCCTCTCTTTGTGCCATCCCAAGGCATGCTGTAGCCTGCAGAGTGACAGGTACAAGACCCCTCATTCAGTGTGTCTGTTATTGATGATCAGAACAAAAGGAGCGACAATAGCTGCCCTGTGGGAAAGGAACAAGGTACAGATTTGGCCAGAACCCTATTCAATATCTATAGGTTCTTCAATGCATTAGTGTCACATCACGGAGTGAGGAAAGCAGAGATCACCTAAAGGAGAGGACCACGCTCTTCTGTGTGCCAGGGAAGGAACCTTATGGCTGCCTTTTTTCAGGCACAAATGGCATCTTCCCCACACTTGGGGACTGCTCTCCCAGCTGGGGTTTGCCTTCCCATCTGTGCATGCCCTGTGAAACCTGTGCAAGCAGCAAGGACCAGGAGAGGTCCCTAGGAAGGAGGCTGGTTTATTATAAGGAAAAGAGCAGTGCCAGCTTAAAGCCATAGATTCACTGTCTCAGTAGGGGAAGATCTGGGATGTGTATTGAAGAGAATACTGACATCACCAGATCATCGGACCAGCTCCAAGCTCACCCACCCTTAGCTGCCTGGGCTCCTCTGCAGTGTTATTTATTGCTGCCCATCAGTCACAGCTTTTCTGGAATTACTCATGGCTGACATTTCTGATGCAATAAGGCCACAGATAACTCGTGAAATGAAATCAGGGTTTTCCTGTTGGGACATGTAGTAACCCCACTGTCTATCTGTCTCTCTTTAGGCAGTACATGCTGGCACAGGCAAAGAGAATGGGGCTGGGGTTACAAGTCAGGCTAAGTATCCCAGTGTATCTTTCTGTGGAAGGAAAACAAACATTTTCACCCCTGAGTAGTGCAAAAAACAGTCAGGCTGTCAGGTATACAGGTATACACAGAACCTGCACTCCTGCTGGGCCAGTGCCCCTGTGGTTTCAGACTAGTGGCTTGTCTTGCATCAAGACAACGATAAAAAGGTCTTTGATGAGCAGAGACTGGGTGTTCATCTCTGCAGCCCAGGGCAGTGAAGCTGAAGGGAGCCTTAGAAACCTTGTGTGGTTGGGTAGGTAGGCAGTAAGTCTGTATATCACATTGCCAAACCCTAAAAAAAAAAAAAAAAAGATTTATCTGTTATGATTTAAAATGCTTTTTTACATGATTTTAATTTAACTCCTTTGTTAGGATCACTTCCAGCATGGCTAATTGGCTTGCCAAGGAAAGACAGAGGTGATTGCTGTGACTGCTATAGTCTTGCACAGCTGGAGAATCAGAGAGATGGTTACCAGATAGTTTTATCTTCCTGTGAGTGTCTGTGTATTAATATGTACTGCAAGGTACTTACAGGTAGAAATCTCTGTTTTGTAAAGTATGCCTAATATCAATATGAATAGAAAAGTGAAAGAACAAGCGAGCACAACAAGGAAGGTATTGTGTGTGTTTGTGGGGGTGTCTTTATACAAAACCAGAAATATAAAACTGGACAGTCATCCAGAAGCCACTTAGTCCATATCCTCACACTAAAGCAGGGTACTTTGCTCCTTCTTGATGGACCTTTAACCTGGTACAAACTGAAATTTGGAGGCATTAATATTTCTTTATTAAAATTAAGGTATGGGGCACTGTGTGAAAACCAGTGTGTGTACAGGCAATAACAGTGTTTGACACTCATTGCAAGCAAAAAAAGTGAAGCAAATCATTAAAGAGCTGTTCACTCAGACAGCAAAACCCATGTGGAGAACTAAATGCAAAGTTACAACTAATTCACTATGTCGCATGGCATATACACATGCAGCAATGTTACAGGGCCAAACTAGATTAATTCTGACACATCCTAACCCCAAAGTGCTTGGGTTTGGTAACCTTCGTGCAGGTTTCAGGCAGGCTGCTGTATGGAATTGCACAGAGTTCTAAAAAATGGGAGATGATGACTTTTTTCCTGTGTAGGGATCCAACTTCTCCTCCAGTGGGTAGGCAAAGGCAGGATGCTAAAAATCCTGACCTCAGAGCTGCAGCTATTGCAGCACTTCAGCCTCTATGAAGGTTTTATCTACCACACCCCCCTGAAGTGAAGATGTGGAAAAGGTGATACTCAGGAGCTGAAACTGTAAGCTTAAAATCTCCTTAAAATTAAGCTTACATAATTATAAGTCAGATGTTCATAGGGACACTATAAAGGGAGTATTCTTGAGTAGCACGTGCCGCTCTGCTCGTTGATATACGAAAAAGACAAACTCAGTTCAAGTAGGTACAGGGAAGGACATTTAAAATGATCATGGAAATGGTGTATAAGATCATCATAAAAGATATAAAAGATGTAAGAAACAGAATCATAGATCTATAGAATCATTGAGTAAAGAGTTTGGTTTGTTTAACTTGGCAAAACAAGGCTGAGGGGAGATATCCTATCTGTGAAAGTATGTCGGGAGAGTAAATACCAGAGAGGAAGCTCTAGACATTAATAGACAATGACAATACAGGAACAAAAGGGTATAAAGTATCAAGAGGTAAATTTGCATTTAAAGACAGAAGAAGGTTCCTCCTCAGAGAATAAATGGGAAGAACCTTGCAATAGAACTGGAACACCATTTGCCATTCAACATTACCCTATTTTCCTGATTTTTCTTTTTCCCCATGTGGCCAAAGCTATATTCTGACTATTTTTTTTTCTTTTTTATTAATAGTTTGGGAATAGCTGAAGCCCATTTTTGGTCAACATCTCATTTAGCAGTCTAGTAAAACTGTGGAAAAGTACACATAAATAACCCAGAAGGTTTCTAATCAGAGAAGTGGGATTCTGTAATTGGCTATTTATAGGAGCAATGGGATAAGAAACTTCATGAGAATCAAGTGGAGGCTAATACATGTATAAACAGTGTTATGTCATAGAAAACTGTGATCATACTGCACTTTAGGAATCAGGGTGAATTTCACTATTTTGTTCTCAAGTCATATGTCTTTTCAAATTGGGAAACTGAGTAGTTGCGGGATCTGTCAGCAAGAGGTCATCGTGAACTCAGAGACTCATACACATCTTCCTGCAATGAAGATGGTGACAATGGAGGCTTGTATGTGAAAAGAGTTTGTGTGTAGCTGGGTCCCAGAGGTGAAGATCTTTTATCACATAGGCTTCTGCTAATTTTTTGCTTCCGGTGGCATTTTTGGCAGAAAATCCAGGAACTGAAATTGGGCATCAAAACTGAACTGTCAGTAGATTGGTGGTGTCAGGAAGGCACACTCATACCAGGGATGTTACACAAGGTCTTTGACTATGTAGAAGTTAAGCTCCAGGTCTGCTATTTTAGAATTTTCCTTCAGAGAGGGGAAACTGAGGACATATCTTGTGGCCCCTCTCCATGGTCAGTAGAGGAATTCAATTGCAGCTTAAGCAGGAACACTTTTCATTCAGGGACTGTTCCAAATAAGCACAAAATATACCTTGCAGAGCAGGTATATTAATTACTCATGCAGGTTGAACATAGTGCCACAATATAGGTTAGTTCTAATTACAGTGATGTCTGTTCATAAGACTGAATATCTGGTTTTGAGGGGGAAAAAACCAAAACCAGTCAAAGTAGCCTGCCCCTTTACATATGATCCTTGTGTGAAGCCAGTATTTCTGTTGCAAGTTTTCAAACAGATCTCCAAAATATCCTTCTATACAACAGCCATGGAGCTTCACATGGCCACTGCAAATCAGACAGTGATAGTTTTTCACCACTGCTCTCCTGGACAGGAACCTTTCTGGCAGTGTCAGGGTTAAGAGGTCTATCACCAAACACCAATCCTCCAAGCTATGTTTCCAGTCTGAGCCTTACTTTGAACCTAAATTTATGTTAGTATTTACTATACAAGGTAAACCTATCTAAAAATTTGTCAGTATTACTGTCCTGGTTTAACCCCGGCTGGTAATGAAGCACCACGCAGCCGCTGGCTCACTCCATCTCACCCAGAGGGATGGGGAGGAGAGTTGGAAGGGAATGTAAAACTCGAGGGTGGAGATAAAAACACTTTAATAATTGAAATAGAATAAGAATGAAAGAACAATAATAACAGCTATGACAATGCCAGTTATAATGAAAAGGGGAAGGGAAAGAACAAAATCCAGAGGGAAAGGAAGAAAGGCACACGTGGTGCACAACACAACTGCTCACCGCCCGCCGACCGATGCCCAGCCAGTGCCCGAGCAATGACCCACCCGCCCCGTCCCGCCCCCCAGGTATCTATACCAGGCATGATGCCCCATGGTATGGAACACCGCTTTGGCCAGTTCCAGTCAGCTGCCCTGGCTGTGCCCCCTCCCCATTCCTTGTGCCCTTCCAGCCTTTTCATAACAAGGCCTGAGGAACTGAAAAGTCCCTGACTTAGCAGAAACATTACCCAGCAGCAGCTAAAAACATCAGTGCCTTATCAACATTGTTCTCACAGCAAAGCCAAAACACAGCACTGTACTAGCTCCCAAGAGTGAACTCCATCCCAGCTGAAACCAGGGCAGTTACTCAAAGGTGATACCTGTGAATTACAAGATTCAGGCAATTAGAAGTCCCACCATCACTATAACTGTGGTGGAAACCACTGCTTGCTCTGACAATGGGCTTCCAAAAACCAACTGGTTCCTCTGTGGGAAGGGAGCAGGAGGTAGGAAAAGCAAGAGGACAGCAGAAGGAAGCAGAGGAGGAGGAAGATGGAGAGGGTAGAAGAGAGTCAGGAAAAGGAGCGTGGGACTTTGCATGTCTCTGTCCCTTTCTAAGGAGGTGTATACTGCCATATATTCCCCACACCAGTGTGAGTCTTTGAAATCAAAGGGTTTGTGGTATTAAATCCCAGTTACAAATGAAGAGGCTTAGCTCAAGAGGAGCTTTTCCCAATTCCTCAGAGTTCCCCAGAAGTTATGGCTCTTTGGACACATGCAGGGGAGCCAGGAGTATCCCCATCGTCTTTCTCAGGCACTAGAAAGAGATCTGGTCCCAGCACTGGTACCCCAGCACCATCAAACAAAATCTGCCTTGCTCATGTCACATATGGATCTGGTTTCCTCCTTAACAATTAATGGGACCCGCAGTAAAAGTGATGATTTACATGACACATGCACAGAGCAGAGAGGAGCTGCCAGCCGTGCCTCCAAGGGACTGATCCTTTCCCCACTCTGCCTTATTTAACATGTGAGCAGTGTCACCTCTATCAGCGGAGCTTGTCTGGCATGACATTCGAGTGAGTGACGGCTGCGTTGGTTCCCAGGTCAGCTGTTTTGCTGTCGCACCGCACTCCTGATCGGGTCTGCGCGTTGGATGGGAAAGGGAGAAAAATTCTTCCACATGCTTTGTTAGCAGGAATCTGGTGAGCAAAAGGTTAAATGGCTTGGGGTGCTCGGTCTTTGTGGGGATGTTTGTGCGTATATATATGTATATGTGTGTGTGTATATATATATACACACGCACACACCTTGGTTTGGCTGTAGGACCTCATGCCCGCAGGCCACAGTCACATTATCATCTGGAAATTGGATAACGACAGCACAATGACAAATCCAGGTTGCTTGCAATAAGGTGCTAATCCCTTTGCTTTAATATCGGAGCAGCGTGTAATGATGTTTGGACATCACTCCAGTTTACTGACGACCCCACTGGGGCCGGCAATAGAAGCGTACAACTGTCTAACAAGCCATCAGGTGACCGCCGTCGTCAAAGCAACGGAGGATGCAATCTAATCTTCCCTCCATCCCTTCCAGCTCCCAATAAGGACCAGATTATAGAAGTGGCCCATCAATGCTTGGTAACTCGAATCAATTAACGTTAATTCGCACAATGCTATGATGTATTGTGATCACTTTCATTTCGGAGAAGGGGGAAGAAATTGCTATAATTCACCTAAAATGAGGTTGTCTATGGTGCTGAGGTATTAATTGGGTGTCCATATTAAATGGAAAAGGAGCACAGTAGTGAAGGAAAAGTGGATGAGTGACTCTCTTGGCTGCTATTGACCTATCAGAAGAAGACAGTGCCCTTTTCCTTTGCTTTTATCTATTACAGTTTTCCCTATTGCGTGTCAAGTTGATGTATTATAAAAAATTCATTTGGTGACCTTCCACCCCCCTAGCAGATTAAACAATTTCACTGGGATGGCATCATTAACAGGGCCTTGCATTTAATGATGATTTCTCTAAAAGGCCACGGAGATTCGATTTTAAGCTAACAGATTTATTGCACTATTATAACATATCGTAAAAAACTGTACCACCTACGGTCTGGTTTTAGGATAGAAACTGTTTAAGAGTTTATGTGGAGCTTAAAGTGGTATTACCTTGGGATATGCAGCAGCAGCAAAGCTCTGACCCCCGGCGGGATGTTGTTTACATTTAATAAAAGACGTTTCTCTGACAGTAAACTTCGGGAGTGTGTTAGGGAGGAGGCCTGGCTTAGCTCCTCGCCGCTAGCAGGTGGCTTTGTAAGTAGGGGTGTTTCAACGCATCTGCAGCGATTATTGAAAGTCACTAATTAATTTGGAGGATGTTTCTCTCCTATCTGATGCATCTGTTCTGTCCTTCTCCTTCTAAAGGCTCTTGCTGCTCCCACCTCACCCTTGATTGGATCCATCAAGTTCCTTCAGTCTCCCTATTTTTCTTTTTTCTAAGGTGTCTTATCACTTCAGACTGCGGGAGTCTGGACTCTGCCAGCTGCATCCACCAGGCAGCTGCTTGCCTTCAGCTTTTGGTGCCACTGGGACTGAAAAGTGAAGGTTGTCTGAGCGCAGGGGAAAGACTGCCCTTACTGGGAAGACATGTCTGTGTGTTCCTGGATGGCTGTGTTCATGCTCTGTGACTATACCTGATTTGTAAAATTGGGGGGGAAAAGTCCTGAAGGCTAGATTGGGAGCCATTTGGAGCTTGGACAGCCTCTAGCCAATGGATAAATGGGAATCTGATGGTGGTAGTGCCCCAAAAAGCTAATTTCAGAAGAAGCTGGTGAAAAAGACTGGGTATTTTAATGAATACGTACTCCAGGACAGTATGCACTGAACTTCTTTTTCAGAACTTTTTCAGTCTAACCATCTTACCTGATGCTTTCAACAGCTGCAAAATATCCAGCTTCTAACTAAAGCATCTTTGCTTTATGAAAGGAAACCCTGACAATGACCAGATAAAGAAGCATAATTCTCTTGCTCAGCCTTGCCCACAGAGGCAATTCAGTTACTTGTTTCTTACCCAGGTCACTGTCAATCTAGGCCCCCTTGCTACTTCTTCGCACTACTAGACCTCCTCTTGTTAGCTCTCTGCCATCACACATCCACCTCAAGGGCAGTGGACTTACAGCTTCATGCAAAGCTCCCTGCTGATGCTAGCTAGAATAGGCATTTAGGTGCTTAGGATTTTGAATTTTGGTCTTACTGACTCATCCTACAGGAAGGAAGGGAGACATCAGTGATGTCCAACACCACGGGTCCTGTTCAGTCCATTAGTTTAGTCCTCACAAGGAGATATGAGTATTATATATTTATCGTTTCTCTGTTGTCAAGGAAATCTGCAGCCTACTTTCCACTGGAGTTTATTTCCTCTAGCTTTGACTTCTTTCTGTAATATGGGAAAACATGGGCATTGGTGGAAATAAGTGGCAACCTTACGATAGTTTTTTTGCTTAAAGTAGAAATTACTTCAGACTCATGGTCTTCTGGATGCTCCTGTCTCTATTACTTAATGGTAAGATCTGCAGGGGGAGACAAAGCTCTAACAGTGCAGCTGGGAGGGCGCAGGTACCTGGTGTCTGGCTAACTTCATCGCCACATGACATGAGAACATACTTCTTACTCAAAGATGCTAAATTCCCCACGGCCCTCCCAGTGAATCTGTAACTACTTTGCCTTACACAAGTCCTCAGCTTGCCTATCTCCTGTCTTCACTACACCACTTTCTTTCTTGTAGCCCATCTTCACCAGCAATCACCATCTTTTCAAGAACAAAAAAAAAAAAAAAAAGCACCAACCAAAATACCCCTGACTCTTTGGCTTGACCATGATGCATTTTGGCCTATTATTTATTCTACAAATTCTTCTGAATCTCCTTCCCCTTCCAAGGACATACTGATGGCATAACACCAGCACTGCAGACATACCCAGACAACTGTTCAATTAGTTTCGTTGTCTATGTTTGTTAGGAAATTAAATATGCCAGGAACTGTTCTCTGGCACCAAGGCCAGTTGATATGGATCAGTCTGTGTCCACAGAATTAAATTCTTCTACCCACCATTTCAGGGTGGCCTCATCCAGACTGCCAAGTGAGAATATTCTCTGATTGTATTAGCTCCCAGACCATTTGTTCTGGACTTTGCTATTGGCCCTGGACCACAGTTTGTGATGGACTGACAGTTTAACAACAGAAGTGATCAAATGTCAGTGCCAAGGCTTGTTCTTTGGTATTATTTAGTTTTCTAGTATAGATGTATCCATCAACTTTAATGGACCCTTGACCTAGGCTCTTAGTCTGATCTCTTTCCCCTTGGAGTCAACAGATAATAGTAGCTATTATGATGATGATGATGATGATGACGATGACCATTACTATACTACTGCTATGTTAGTACTATTATTATTACTATTACTATTATTATTACTACTACTGGTTTGTTGGGTTTGGTTTTATTATTATAATTACTATTATAATTCTAAACTTACTAGCTCTCCTTGATTTCAGGGGAACCTCCTTCCCTCTGTCCCAAATCTCTCCACTTAGTTCTCAATCATGCCTTAATGCCTGCAGCAGACCCTTAACTTTCTCTGACCTCTAACATCCCTGCTACTAAAGAGCAGACACTTGCTTTCCCGCAGAGCCTCAGCATGTTCAGCAGACATGCGTTGGCACTGATGGTGAAAGGATCTGGGTTCCCTGGTGTCCCTGCTGACTAAGGTATCACGACCAGCCGGCTGTGCCCGCATTTAGAAGAGCTGCAAGGCACTGAGCAACGGAGCTGCTCCCCGTTGAGAGCTGTCAGCAGGGAATTGCAAACCAGCCTGCTCCTTCCCAGCACGAGACTTCAGGGTAGTGACAAAACAGCGTGCTCTTCATGCCCATCAGGGGGAAGGCAGGGCTCCTCGCTGCGGTCCTTGCTAGGCTACAGGCACGCTTGTCCGTCCCCACCTCCCAGTGACAGAGCTATGCCAGGAAAACCTATTTTCCTTCCAGCACAAATCACCAGGGGAGCAGGAGGCTGCTCCTCTCTCCTCCTCCTCCACGCTGACACTCACAGCAGGAACATAACCGGCTGTGTGCAGGGCTGCACCCTAAGGCAGGGGGTCCCTCACAGCAAGAGTCAGGTGGGACCGTGTGGGATATAAACACCACTCTCTGTGCTGTGTTAGCTGGATTCAAATCACCTGCAAAGAGACATCAATTTTTAAGCATGCGTATATTATTGTTTTGGTTTGGTTTGGTTTTTCTTTGCCGTTACTCACCCTAGGGAGTGGGAACTACTTTCTACAACCACATTTTACAGCAGCCTTCCTTTAAGTGTGAGATCTGAGCACAGTTTTACCGTGTAGGGTGTGGGGTGTGGAGTCAGGGCATTTCATGACATTTGTCCTGTTTGTTGGTGGTTTTAAAGAAGCTGGAGAGAGAGAGAGAAAAAAAATATTTTGCGCTTACAGAAGCTATGCTACGACTCACCTAAACTTGTTTGGACTCAACCGGAGCCAGGGAGCCCACAGACAGTGCAGAACTCTGCCATGAAAACAGGAGTGACTTGGTGTATTGCTCCTGCAGTGAGTTTCAGTCACGGTGCTGGATGCACACTGATGGAAGGAGCTGGGTAAGAGCACAGAAGAATGCATTGGTGCCATTGACATGAATTTCAAACATAACACTGCCTTTCAGACTCTCCCGCTCACAAAAAAGAAAAAGAACCAAGGAAACAACTGAAACTTAAATCCTTGATCTAGGTCTTCAGACTGCAGGTTTCCTTAAAGCGTTAAGTTGATCTTCCCAGTGTCTGTGGTTTGGACCAGTATTTCCCATCAGCTGCAGTATAAACAGTTTCTGGTTTGTAATGCATAGTAACACCCTGAAAATAAAACCCTAAAAACCAGAACCCAAACCAGAAAACTAAGTTAAACCAAAGGAAACTTACGCTCCATTTATCTTCTGTTTGTAAACACCTTTAAGCAAAAACTCGAGATGAATGAATAGCTTTTCTACTTTCATTTCAAGACAATACCAAACCCCCAGCCGCTTCACTGCAATTGCAGATTAGAGGGTTTTATATATATATAAATTATATATATATGAGAGATACTAAATGACACAAAGCACTGGGAGAGGGAATGAAATGATATAGGCTCAGAATAAAGTGTTGATTCTTTATTCAAATGCAAAAGCCCTCTCCTGGGATGCTCTAATTTAAATTTCAGTCTTGGAAAAACCAATGCCTTGCAATGGGGTGTCTGTATACTGCTATATTCCAGCATGCAGACTTTGCAGATAATGAAGGGTAAGAACACAGGTGCGGCAGGATAAAGAAATCCAGTAAAGCCCTGTAAGTGCTGTGCTTGTGTAGTGGAACTGAAACTTTGTTCTTAGAGGAGCTCAGTGGTGTTAATTGGAAATCTTTCTGCCGGACAGGAAGCATTTGCAGCCTCCAGTTATCATTGCACTGCAACGAAGACTTTGGGGCTAAGGCACTGGGTTTATGAATCCATAAAATCCTTGTCTCTGCCACATACTTCCAATGTAATACTGGGGATAAAATTAATTTATTTTGTTCTTTTCTCACCTTTCCATCTGTAAACCGGGGATTAAAACAAAAGGATTTTTTATTACTTTGGTGCTGCTGTCTGCTTGAAGTGATGTCTGCTTCATATTTCCATACATACTGCTCTCACCCAAGGAATCAAAGTGCTATGATAAAATAAATCAGTATTGTTTGGTATAGTGCTCCCTCCTATTCATAACAGACACTAACTATTGCCACCTGCTTTACTAAGGTAGAAAATCTCCTGAACAGAAAGTAAAATGTTGTTCCTAGGTTGGATGTGAAATATCTCTGGGACTAGCGTTGGGTGTTTTCATAACGTTAATTTTCTGATTTTTTTTGCCCCACATTCCTTTGCATGTGAAAGAAATGGAAGCAGACAACATCCGGAAACATGCTTGTACGTGAGACCTTATAACATCTCAGTTCAGGTGCAGCCCTCGGATGGAGAAATTGAGAAGCAGCTTCCTGTACAGCCAAAAATCATTTTCCTGGACAAGAAGGTAGGATTTGCCCCTCTGTGGATGGATGCTTCTATTAAATCTATACAATTTTGAAATTTCTAAGCAATGCAAAAGCTATGAGATAGACCTACATATGGCATAGGACAGCTCTATAAATAAGCAGTCGTTGGCATTCTGGGAACATCTTCCAGGATGGACTCTGTTCACATTTCTCAGCTTTTTCCTGCGAGTGTTAGATTCATGCTGTAGAAATCATTGTGTGCAGTTTTCTGATTTCTGCTCCTAAAGCTTAGAGGATATCATTGAGGAATGTAGAAAGAACAACACAATCACAAAGGCTGGCAATATTAGGTATAATGGGGTGCCCTGGACTGCCCAAGCCAGTCCACACCATGCAGAGCAGTATTGTATACAGATCACCATGTTTAAATGAAGTTTGGACTTCTATACGATGTGCTTTAGCACTGCCAGAGGTACTAATGCAAATCCTAGAAGCAGCAGACTAGGTCCAATGAGTCCTTAGGTGTTGGTGGGTCGTTGGTGTAGGTTCAGATGAAATCCTCATAGCATGTCTTCATGCTAAGTTTCTATTTCTTTTATATTTTCATGTCCTCTTTACTGTTTTCCAACTATTTGCTATTATGGAGTCATTCCCATTTTGCTGGCCAGGCAAAAGTATAGCTGTAGAATAACTAGTCCCAGGAACGACATTGTTATAGTGGTGACCCTAAAGCATGGTGTCAAGTCTAAGCTTGGGCAGCTTTGTGGACGTTATTTCTGGATGCAAAGTTGCTTTACAATAAAACCAGCTCAGTATAGCCATTAGTCGTGAGACTGATTTTACAACTTTGAGGCATAAAACTTTCAGCTTCTTTCTATTTCAGCTCAGTTCCCTACACATAGGCATTTTGTTGCATTGTAGGCTGTGGAATATGCTATTTGGCCTCCAGCTTCTGTAGAAAGGTAAGACCTTTCCACAAGCCAGCTCCGCTGGATGTCAAACATAGTTGGCTACCTGAAATGACACGCAAAACTTACATCTAGGCAATTGAATCTTCCCTGGTGTTTTATACCCTTATTCAGACCTGTTTCAGATTTTCTACTGGACTTGAGAACCAGTAGCTCCCTCAAAAAATAAAGAAACCAGAAAGCTAATGTTTTTATATGCACATAGCCTAAGAAGTCTAGATCCTGCACCTATTATGGCTGGATAATTTAGGTATGAAGATTAGTTTCTTTCACTGAGTGTATGAGGACTTTAATCCTCAGCCTGACTAAACAGACAGACCAGACCTACTCAGTTTCCTTGAACCTGTGGAGGTAGTCCTGGGCAATCCCTTCTACGTGGCCCTGCTTCAGCAGAGGGTTGGACTAAATGACCTCCAGAGGTCCCTTCCAACCTCAGCCATGCTGTGATTCTGTGAACTTAGATATTGTCATGGTTTAACCCCAACCGGCAACTAAGCACCATGCAGTCACTCGCCCACTTTCCCCCCAGCCGCCACACACCCCCACCGAGGGATGGGGAGGAGAATCCAGAGAAGGGTGAAACTTCAGGGTTGAGGCAAGAACAATTTAATAATTGAAATAAAATAAAATAATACTACTAATAACAACAACAACAATTGTAATGAAAATGAGGGAGAAGGGGCGAGGAATAAAATCCAAAGGGAAGGCGGGAAAAAAACCCCAAGTGATGCACAATACAACCACTCACCACCCACTGACTGATGCTGAGCCAGTCCCCGAGCAGTGACCAGCAAGCCCCAGCCAGCTCCCCCCAGTTTATATACTGAGCATGACATTCTGCCGTATGGAATTTCCCTTTGGCTGGTTGGGGTCAGCTGCCCTGGCTGTGTCCCCTCCCAGTTTCCCGTGCCCCTCCAGCCCTTTTGCTGGCAGGTCCGGAGAAACTGAAAAGTCCTTGACTTAGTAGAAACATTACCTGGCAACAACAAAAAACATCAGTGTGCTATCAACATTTTTCTCACACCAAATCCAAACCACAGCACTGCACCAGCTACTAAGAAGAAAATTAACTCTATCCCAGCCAAAACCAGGACAGATGCCATAGAAACCACAGTGTCAAAATCAGCTGCCTCTCAGAGGTGATGTGAATGTGACCCTAGATACTTCAAGTGAAGCAGCAAACCTTGCCAGACTTTACTGAAACAGACATGAAGCTGCTAGAACTGGTTCCTCTGAGCTTAAGCTCGTCTTAAAAAGCTATGGTGAGCTTTGTGATGTTTCTAACAAACACATGACGTGTAGATGGAAACTGCCCTCACACTGGTCATTAAAAAATTATTGCAGTTCTTAAAACTATCAAAACTTTCTTTCCTCTTGTTGAGGAGACAAGACCTTAATTCTTCTCTTTTGTTCTTCCTCCAAGGGTCAAAGAGTTGACAAACTGGGGCCTCCCTCCGAACCCTGGGTTGTATCAGCTCACCTCAAGGGCTCCTCCAAGGCTGTGCTAAAAGGTTTGGATGTGTTTTCTTATAGGAAGGGTTATGGCAAAGCCGCTATGCAGGATGATGGTGATAAATTTAGGAGCCGTACCTGTGAAATACCTGATTTGAAAACTTGTCTTTGTGCTGAAAAAAGGGTTGCAGTAGGAGTTTGGTGAACTGCCCAGTCATATACTAGAGAAAGGGAAGATTATACAAAATATTTTCTTGCTTTGGCAACTTAAAGGGGTATGTATATCTAGTAGTTCATCTTTAAAAGACATGTCTTAGATAAACGAAAAAAAAAAAAAGAATGAAGGATTAGAAATCCTAATACTTGATTTTCAGCTAATGTTAACTGGGGCAATTTCCTTAGAATCAATGGCAACCAGTTGGTCCCAGCAAAGGATCTGGCCAAGTACGGACAGAAACAACTGCCCAGTGTTTGCAATTAGCATACTTTAAAGTGAAAATGTTTTTCACGAGGGATCAAAATGTTTCCCTTCTGGTCCTCATTTATAGAAAGACCTGAACTCATGGTTAACTTTAAGGATGTGAGTATTTCCCTTGAGGTTGTTGAGGTTATGAACATGCTTAGATATAGAACCTTGCTTAAGTACAGTGCTGAACCGAAATCCTGTAGATCGATCATATGTTTGTGAACTAGAAAGCGGAAATTATATTGATTATAAAGCATCTTAATTCTCATTGTTAAAATCTCTAAATGTAAGCAAACAGCACACACATTGAAAAGTGAGTTTTACTACTACTACTACAATAAAGTATTTTGTTGGCAATAAAGCCATTTGTGTATTAGCTTTGCCTTGGAAAGTTCATATTTGGAGAAGATAAGTGGCAATCGTGCTGTAGATCAGAGCTTCTCACACTTTTAATCTGTGTTTCTGTGAATTAGAAATTCTTCCTACCTCATCATAGTCCCAGATTTACAAGTTAGAAAAATCCTTTGGCCTTTTCTGCTTTTTTTCCTGCCTTTTCAGGGCGGTACACCTCAGAGGTTTAGAAACATGGGTCTAGATGAACCAGAGGTTATTGGATCAGCTACTGGTTAACAGTGGGAGAAAGGAAGGGAGGAAGAGAGAAAGGGAGAAAGGAAGGAGGGAGTCAAGGAAGAGAAAAGAATGAGAAGACGAAAAGACAGAAAAGAAAGAGAAGAGAGAAAGATTAAAAAAGAAAGAAAGAAAGAGAGGGAGAAGGAGAAAAAGGGGGAAAAAGAAAGAAAAGTCACTGAAGAGAAATGCACTTCACATTCTTTAAAAGATACATGCATCAAATTAATAGTCAATAAACTCCAGCAAAGAAAGGACTGCGTAGTACAGATGTTCTGCATGTAATAGTTTGCTGCAGTTTTTCCTTTGACAAACGTCCTTATTGCACTCGTCTTTTGAAGCATATGAAAGCAGCATTTAATCGAAATGGGTCCCGTCTAGCACACTGAGGCTGCTTCATCTGACAGCAGCCAAACTGCCTCATGGAAAGTAGTTTAGCTCCAAATTAGCTTGCTTCTACGTTAAATACCAGCTTGCCTGAGAGATCTTTGTGAAGACTCCCATATATATCTGTAATATTCTGAGCTTTGAAGCATATGTGCCAGAAAGCTGAGATAGTCTCTGCTGAGAAGTACAGTACAGTACTCCAGGCTTCATCATAGACTAGAAATGGCAGTTATAGAGTATTTGAACACAGCTGACAAGACCGTCTATAAAAGCAGTGTTACAGTGAGTATCAGAGCCAAGAAAAGTCTTGGTAGTCCGGGCAGATACTGTCATAAGGAGGATCATGTGCATAGTAGATAAATAGATGAGCCAAGATCAGGCTGGAGCAATTAGAGAAATGTAGATTCCCACATCTCCACCAAGTCTATTCACAGCATAAATTACTGCTTATTTATACCTCACAGCTGGTCCTGGAGACTCACAATGAAACTGGGGCTTTGGTGTGCTGGATGCTGTACAAAAATAGAAAAACATCTATGTGGTCAAAACTAACCGGGGTATTAGTAAGTTAAATAGTACTGGATCATGGAGAGGGGAAACCAAAATTTCTGTTGCTAAATCATTAAAATGTGGCATGCTTTTGCCCATGACCTTGTCTCAGGAAATTTCTGGTCATAGTTCAGAAGTCAACACAGCAAGGAAGTAATCTCAGTAGGCAGTTTGCATTGCAGCATCTCTGTTTGGAGTCTGTAAATGTTTAAGAGCCAGGACATGCAGGTTCTTCAGTGCCAAAGAGTAGATCCTGGCACCGTTTAGTTTGTATCACATAGGTGTAAGCATGAAAAACGGGATAAAAACAAAGACAAAGTGTCCTGCAGTCTGGCCTACCATCAAAAACCTTGTCCCCACCTGCTGAACACACCCATGCATCTGTGATTGCAAAATGTCTCACGAAGATGTTTGCTACCTCACCACTTTGTTCAGTATCCTGCGCACGAGAGTGGCAGAGCAGAAATGTCCTCCTCATTTTCAGGCTTTATGTACCTTCACCTGTGATGCTTAACTGCAATAAAACGTCAAACCACCTGCTTCATAAAGCAAATAGTTATTACATGTTGTCTTTGAGCAGGCAAAAGTCTGTGTTTGTGATCACTGGAGCAAGTCCAGCATCCCAAGGAAGTTCTGACTTCTCACCCCCACCTGAACCAACATTTTTAAATTTGTCAGTCTTTAAGATTTTACCCCTCTCACCCCAAGAGTCTGAATGAAGCCCAGACCTGGTCAGCATTGCTGAAAGGCCAGGACTTGGCTGGTGCTCAAATATACACACAATAAAATGGAGATCTAGTTGCAAAGTAAATCATAACTTTTAAAAAGAGCCTACAAAAATAACAACCATGGCAAGTGTAAATGTTGGGTTGGAATACATTCCCTGATAGCTTTGAACAAGAAGTAAAGTGATGGAGAAACTAGCTCTCCTGGGTTTCATTTTAACACTCCCTATGGAGCTTTCCCTTGCCAGGTTTCTTGCTGGAAGTGTCTCCTGTACGATCACAGGGCAGTCACCACAGACATTTTTCACGGCCAGATCCCTTTCAAAGCATCTGACAGGGATGGAGAAAAGTTCAAAATGATTTAACAGTAGGACAGGAGGGATATGCCAAAATGATGAGGTGAAACACCTACAAATCAGAAAAAGAGTTAAAACAGTCAGCTTTTTTCCCTTAGCTGCAGGGGCTGGCTCCTGGAGACCATCCCTTTAGGACAGAAAATAGTCTCTCGCTAATACTCTCCTAACCTTGGTGACATGCTTAGTCACACAAGACATGAGTTAAATCAAAAAGATGAGCGCCTGGAACTTTCTAGTGCATCTGTGTAACACCTATTACCTTTGCTTGATCCCCTTAACATCTGAATTCATGTCATACTCCCACAACATGGATACGTACAGTAAATGCCATTTCACAATGAGCTCAAAGAACCAAAATTCAGAAGCTGAAGTCCTCCAAACTATCAGGAAATTGGTGTTCAAGTATCTCTGAAGACCTTACCCTCTATGAAATTTTTAGGGTTAGATAAAATGTTTACGATTAGGAAGGGCACTGAATTCAGGCATTCCAAAGTCCCCTTAAAGCCACAGGGACTCTCTGAGGGGCTGAGGTGGTACTTAGCTGGACACTCTTAATTGCAATGTAATTTTTATATTACTCTACAGGGCTCACCCAAGTGCAGGTCATAGATGGATGCGCGAGTTTTTCCAGTCTGGCTGTCTCCAGCTCAGGTACAAACTGGAAACTTGTGTTCACCGTCACGTCACCTCCAGGTAAGCTCTATTTCTGCATGTTTTTTTGATTTGGCACCTGAACTCAAAACCCTACTACAGGTGGTCTGAATTTATAAAAAGGGAGCTAAGCTTTGTTTGAATGAGTGGATCAATGCCAAACCTCTGAATAGCCTGACTCCTGTAACACATCCAAGTTGGCATTACCCAGGCAGCAGGAGAGCTGGGTGATTCCTGTGCTATTCATGCAAGACCCCCAAAATCGAGATGAGTTAGTACAGAGAAGCATTGCCAGAGGAAGGTGCCTCTTTCTCCCCAGATTCCTTAGCAATGTATCCCACGTAGGAACCAGGCACTTAAGATCAGCTAAGCTGCCAGAGCAAACTTTTTCCTGTAAACTGAGTCTTCTCATTCCCTCTTTTTTTCCTGTTTGTATTCAGAAATTTTCCATCTGTGCTTCCAGCTATTTTCATAGTGCCTTTCACCGACCATTTGTCTGCACCTGGTCATCTTTATGGGTGCAACCGGTTATGCAGCTTGTACGAGGCCCCTCAGCAACCCAGTAATGGTGAAGAGGCAGGTGTGCTTAAGCCTCCTTAGAAATACCAACTGAAGGGGATTTGGCACCTTGGGGATAAGTCACGATGTGAACTCTAGCTTGTAAAAGCCTCAGGGCAGCTGCACAACAGAAGCACCTGTCCAGCTGTTTGGGGGCCTGAACGTATCTACAAATTGGGCTTTGAATGTATATAGGGGTCAAAGCACTGGTTTCTTTTCTCAGAATGACTGTTGAGGCAAGTCACTGGAGAAGCAAAAACATGCTGTCTGGCATGTAGTCCAAAGACACATTAAGATATAGGTGTTGTAAGAGCAAACGTAAAGTCTCTATGCTGGTAGTGCATACACATACATATATAGATATATATATCTAGATAGATGCGGATATAAGTATCTCCATATATATAAAATGAGACCCATCAGGTGGAAAGAAGCCTAGGAAGGACAGATAGAAATCTTTCCAGGAGAGGTAAGGCAATGTGTGTGCCACTGCATGAAGCCCTGATGAGTACTCCTTTGAAGTACTCAAAGTAATTTTGTTTATGCATGTTCAGAGCTGATCTCAAAACGGGATAGGTACAGACTGAGCATTTTTAATGAGAAAACTCCAAGAAAGCGTGGCTTTTTTCAGCCAGAAAAAAACAGAGGGAAATACATCAGACTGACTGGTGAAGTGGCCAGGTGGAAGCAGCTAATGAAAAAAATTTAAGCTAAAATATTAGGAGAAGGTTACTAACATTTAGACTGTATTTTTCTGAACAGCTTATCTTAATAGCTAGGAATAGTGAGAACAGATCAAACTGTTTTTGAATGGAGGTCAATACACTTGTGGGTGATATTGTACAACGTGGTAGACACAATAGAATGGTATAGGATTTATAGCCCAAGAAATCTCTTCCTATCCTGGGATTAAATGATGATACAGGTGTGGGTTTTTTTAATGAGAAATCTTTGCTCCTCCTAGTCACAAATGGGCTAATCAACATCGAGTGTCACCCATGGCTTTGCAAAGGGAGAACTGGGGTGCAGGAGGTACTTGGAGGTGGGTTTTAAAGGGGGCACATATGCCTATTTTGAGGGGCACATATGCCTGTTTTGAGGGCGCATGCTGCCAGACCCCCACAGCTCCCATTGCCTTCACTTCAGTCAGAGCAGATGGAAAGTCAGCACCTCGCAGGATCCGACACTTTAGTGGGAAGTGCAGCTTAATGAAATGTGTTAGAAAGCTGTTTCAGGGAGGTCATAAAAATCTCTCCTCTGAACAAAGATCAAATGGAGATCCCTTTTCTGAAACATTTAGCCTGTCAGAGTGTTGCAAAGAGATATTTACAGCTCGCCATGCGAATGGCTGATACCTCTGTGTAGGTATCACCTCTGTAAATCAGAGTACTGTACACTTTTAACACGCGTTGCAAAAGTACACTCCAAAGAAGCAATTCCCTTCGCTTGTTTGTAATTGGGAACCTTGCCGAAGACAGTATAAAGGCTTTTATACTGCCAGGCTCTTATTGAAGATACTTGCTTATTTTTGAGGTAAACAAACAAAAATTAAACAATCAAATAGTAGATGTTTGGGATACACTTTCATCACCAGGTTTCTGTGTGTAGCCTGGCACAGTTTGCTGTTTGGAGACAGCTCAGAAGATGCAGCTGACACTGAATGCAATAATCCCAAATGTTTTAGTGGTAGCTCCTGGGGAGAGTAGACTATTCATAGCACCGCTGCATAGTCTTGCTCCTTGTTTTGCAGTAATATTCATTTAACTGATATGGATCCCAATGGGCTTGATACATCCACTTTCCATTTAAACCAACAGCAGTCTACTCTCAAACTACTAGAGTAGTGCAAAGCACCTCTAAGCACCTGTCTGTGGAGAGTCCTTGATATCTGTGAGGTTACTTCTCAACTGAAGTTCATATATGTTTGTACTTGCAGGCAAGTTTTTCCCAATTGGAACATGCTTCCCACATTATTCTGATGAAGCTCTGTTTTTTTCAAGTGGACAAAACTGACACAAATCTAATTAGTTTCAGATAGAAATACTTACAGCTACTTACCCTAGTCTCCAAGCCTCCATCTGACAGTGTTTCTGAATTTTTTTTAATGGATTTAAGGAAAAAAGGTTTTTACATTTTTACTAAAAGTGCAACTTAAACACATAAAAGAAATATCCATCCGTCAAAATGATTAGGATTGTGGGGCTGGGTCTGAAAATGAGTCAGGTAGTAAGACAAGTAATGAGTTGATATGCTAATCCACATCCTTCAAATTGGTCTATAGGGTGCCAGGGCCAGTTTTGTAAACTCTTGTCCTTCGCAGGCACATTTAACATGCATTTTGGAAATGAGTCAGGGAACCAAAAGCTCTCCATATTTCTGATTTTTTAAAAGGGCAGTATTAAGCATCTTGTAGTCCTTGAAGGTGCTGAGATGCTGAGATCAAATGAACTCCTGACCACAGAAACTATGAGTAGTGGCTGGCTTGATTCTGACTTCATTTACAGAAAACTTTGGGTTCTCTGGGTGAAAAGCATTGTGTGCATCAAGACACTAAACACTTGCCATGCTAACAGCAAGGACACTGACATTTTTTATTTATAATGCTCATTCTACACGGTGGAAAATATTAGCAAGTTTGCTGGGAGTTTTCTGCATCATGGACTTAAGCTTAATGCTAGTGAATGTTTCTAGATTCCCCATAACTCATACTGGTATGAACTGGGTATAGCCTGTAAAAACTGCATGACCTTTCTTGTTGCACCCAGTTTCTCTGCCTTGCTAGGCCGAATGAGCATGTTTTCTGTCTAGGCCTGATCTGTTTGGCCTCAGAAACCGATGCTTTGTGAATGTATCTTCTGGGTTTGCTAGTCAGCTAGACAAATTCATGGAAGAAATGTTAAGAATTGTTAAACACAAAGAGACTGCACCTGCTTCAGGAAGCACAGAAAGTTTGAAACATACATTGGAGGAGTATTGCAATGTATTTGGTCTGTCCTGGTACTCAGTCCTAAATAAATATTGTTGGCTAACATTGGATCTGGAGACAGACAGACTTACAGGTTGCTGCTGCATGCATTTTTAACAGCAGCATCACTGTTGAAAGGCTAGGACATGGTGTTTTAGCTGTGAAACCAGTGTTCTTACTTTTGTAATAAACTCTGACTGCTTTTGAATTCTCAGGGGCTAAGTTTACTGTGCTGTCTCAGCCATTTACCATCTTCCCTGTCCCCATGGGAGCAAAGGCCAGCATGATCCTTGTTGTCATACTGAGTTCAGCAGCATCTGCATTCGTCCTCGCTCTTGCACTCTGCTGGTTCAAGAAAAGCAAAAGCAACAGTAAGTTGGAAATACCCACTAAACCATATACTTGCAGACTCCTGATTGTATTTAACAAATCCTCTGAGTGGCCACAACAGGATTCAGATGATGGCACTCAGAGACAGCCCAGAGAAGTTTAGTCATTAGCAGTATAGTTTGTAGTTCAAAGTTACACAAGTTTGTGCCTATCTGTTGCCTCAGTCCTGGCTGGAAAAAGTACTAACTGTATGTGAAACACGGTGAAAATCCAATTTCTATAGTGCAGACAAGGAATTGAGAAATGGAGGAAATATTTGCTACGATTTCAGTGATCCATCCGGACATTGCGTTGTCCTGATGAAGGATGACAAAGCAAAATATCTCGCTGTGGTGAGGTTATGCAAAGCCTTGGAGCTGACCAGGGACCAGACACAGCTGCAATGTGGATGTCACAGAGGCAGATGTACAGCCATGCTCACATCACACTATCAGCATCACAGGAGTCAAAGCAGTAGTGGGAGGACTACAGCTTCTCTGGAGTTCTCCCCCAAGCAAATCCACACCTCTACTGATTCATCTTAAGGTTGCTTCCTTTTTAGCACTGATCTTAAAACAAATATAGTGACCACAATGAGGCTTTCCCACTGCAGAAGGCATAAAGTTATTTGTGTAAGAGAAGAACTGAAGATAAAAGGATGTGACTGTGACTGTAACCGTTGGCAGCTTGATTGCCAAACAGCCTCCTCAAAGTGCTGGATAAGTTGAAAGTTACCAATAACTTGGCCTTTCAGAGATGCTGACTGAAGCTGGGACCTAGCCAAATGTACAGGTAACCTGTAGTGGAGGAGTAAATGCACATCCCGGTCAGTAAGACATCTCCACTCGTTTCAAGACCTTCTCACTAGTTTTTCCAAACTTTTGTGTTCAAGTAACCTTGCAAATCCAGGCTAAAAGGTCTTTCTCCTAAACTGCGCCATGACCACTAGCTGCAACGAGGTCTGAATTTCTAGTATTACTGAACATGGTGACAACATAAGGAAGGGTTCTACCAAAGATGAGAGGTGGGAATACTAATGGCAAAACGCGAGGTGGTATGAACATAAGAAAACTCTCTCCGCTTTAGGGCAAAAAGAACACTTCTAGATTATCTGTTAATTCCCCAGCAATATATTGTTGCTTGAACTAATAATTGCTGCTGAGCTGAGGATGGACTGAGAGCGATGTGACTGTATGTTTCATTACAGAAGCGAGGACTGAACAGGCTGATGTACAGCCGGCCAGCACCAAGGGACCCTGTAAACAAGTGCAGCCTCATGCAGCTCACATCCAGCCTTGCTACAATCAAGGAGAAAATAGAAGTGGTGTGCCTGTAGCAGGAGGTGAGAGTGTAGTTCCACAATAATTCAAATTTTTAAACAGTCGAATATCAAAAGAGTTGGTCTAGGTCTATTAAACTGTAGGTTTGTATAGGATCAGTGACATAGTTCTTCTGAGGTCTATCACTTTATTACCTCCTCCTCCTCCTCCATGGTATTTTTCTATTTGTCATTTTATCTCCTTTTATACATGCTGTGTGAAACCCTGGCTCCACTGAAAGGAGCATCATCATCCCGCTTACCCTCAGTGAGTCCATGACTTCACCTAGTGGTTTTGGAGTAGGACAGGAACCAACATTCCCAAAGCTCTGGAGGGGTCTGCAGGTTGTGGAGGACTGCAGTGAGGTATGCTGAAGGTAGAAAAAAACCAAGCAGGGCTCATCTGCACAGTCTGTGTTACCTCCAACCACTCATTGGACCTTCATGCCACGCTTTCTGAGCAGTGAGTCCAAGCCAGCACCCCAAAGCAGCTCCATTCCCACCCACCCTGCTCAGTGACCCCCTTTACTCCCCGGGGACATGCCACAAACACCCCTTTTCCGCACACCTCCTCGAGACTTGTCTTTTCATCATCTGCTGATCAAACACGACTTCTTCTGAGGTCATGGAAACGCAGACAGCCTCAGAGGCATGCAGCTGGCAGCACAAAGCATTGGCTTCACTCTCTGCAAGTGTGAAATGTTCTTACAGGACTGGGTGGTGTGGTGTGTGGTGGTTTTTTTTTTGTCTCATCTGCCAACAGCACAGATCTAAGGGCATTCGAATAACCCCGCTGAACCACCCGTTTACTCTGTTTTGGGAATTTCTTCTTCCTCCTCCTTCCCAAAGCCTGTGGATTACATAAGAGGCAGGAAGAGACGAGCTGGAGTTTTATCTCCTTTTAATTAGCATCCATCACAAAAGCAGAGGGAGAGGGAGAAGGAGAGAGGAAATTCTGCAGTTTATGTGTTTTGATATTTGCTGTACTCCTCCAAAACACAACGTTCAGCTGTGTGCCTTAGGATACATATCTGCTATAAATTCATTTTTTATCTAATTTGTCTGAGATCTAAGCTTCCTGTGGAGGTCTGAGATCAAAGGATCTGATTCTGTCTGATGTCGGCTCTGACACATAATGCGTGCTGACTTAGTTCTGTCTATAAACTCGCAGTGGGAGGCTGCCATTCTCCCTTGGCACCTTTACATAGTGAACTTTCATTTTGGCTGGGGAGGCTGACAGGTATAGCGTTGATTGGAGCCATCGTGTAAATAATTCATGGAAAGATTTTTTTGTCAGAAGGCGGCAATCCAGCCACTTAAAGTCTTTTAGGAATAGTTGCAAGACAAAAAAAGATTCCCCGATATGTTCAAATCTAAACAAGGATAACAATATCTTAAGTGAATTTAATACATATGACTTGGAAATGTTTAATGTTTGATTTCCCCTTATTTAAAGTACTGTTGGTTTTGGAGGGAGAGAGAGAGGAAATCAAAGCTGCAGCCCTTTTTGTTTAGTTTCTGCTTTGTAGCTGTTCCCCCCATAAGAAATCCCACCTTTCTAACGCTATTAAGTGTTCGGAGACTTTATTATTAATCACCGCAGTAAGTCTTGCAAGGCAGAGTTTTTCTGTTTGGTAGGTGCTTATACAGTGCAAAGTCCAGTGGAGGTCAGGACCCTGGTTGTTGTCCCTGAGCAAGTAGCAGAGGGTGAAGATGAAGAAGAAAGCTGTGTGCGTAGATGTGTGGTACTGCAGGGGAGAAGGGATAAAGATATTACCTTGTCTGACCTTGGCATAACAAAAAATCTCCTCAGCTTCACATAATTATCTCTCTCTTGAATTAAATAACTTTTGATTGACTAACTCATGGCTAACAGAACAGCACCTAGAGGTGGAGGAACATATTGTTTCTTTTTTCTTTTTGCAATTTATTCTGCTCGTTCATCACCTTCACCATTGAAAAGCTGTATCGTCTAACAGCTCACATTTCCGAGCTTCAACTTCCAGTCCTTTCAGGCAGTGTACCTGATTGATCCTTATCCTGAACTCCTTGGCCACCATTGCCCAGAAACCACTGTTGTATTCCTGAAGAAGCTGTCCACTCTGCAAATAGGGTGTGCATCCTTTGCTCCTAGATTTCTCCTATCAGCTCCTCCTTCCTTTCTACCAGGTTGCCTTTTTTCCCACCTTTTACAAAATTTCATTGGAATCCATTTTAGTTTTAGTTCCAAATCACTGGTGGAAACACTGAGTATCTTCCATTTTAGTGGTTGTGTCTGGTGCTGCCAGGCACCCCCACCTCTGAGAGTTATCTCCCATATGTAATCACGGCCTGAGCTCTGTCTGTTAGCTGGTACTTAATCCAGTTAATCGTGTGCTTTAATGATATTGAATAGTTTGTATTTAATTTTAAAAAATCAGGATATTTTAGATTACTATGTCATATAAATCTCAAGGCAGTATTTCATCCTTGAAACGGCTTATATCCAGAAAACATTTAGCTTCCTCCATTAATTCAAACTCATTTGAAATGGCCTATTTTCACTGTTGAAAATGGCACCTTTGAAGACAAAGAGGGCATCAATACATATCAGGAACTAACATGAAGCTTTGGTATAGGGGATCACGACCTGATCATCTTGTTTATGTCTATAAAGTAGAAAATTGAACCCAGCGATGTATGTAATTTGTGCTTTAAAACAGCCAACTACCTAATGTTAAAGCAATCTCAAGAAGGAAAACTGTTGCACACAGAAACATGTGTGGCTACTGAAAATTTTCTGACAACTTACCAGTGGATTTACAAGAGGTACAATCCTGAAATTGAAAGCTATAGGTGTACAAGTTGAAAAAAAGCCAGCACTCTTTAACAGGAAAAGTAAGTACAAGCATAAAGTCATTGACGTGCCTGTCAGAGTTCAAGGAGTCCAAGAAGCATCTGGATGATGCTTTTAGACATATGATTTAGTTTTAGGTATTCTTGAGAGGAGCAGAGAGTTGGACTCAACGATCCTTATGGGTCCTTTCCAACCTGAGATATTCTGTGATTCTATGTTTATATGAAAATGATTCCAGCGAATGGAGTTCCAATTAATGCATTACAGAAAAGGGAGAAGAGAATGAATCTGGTCAGAAGGTCTGAGGAACCTTGGGGCTGAATGTCACAAGCTGCTAAGGGTTAAACTTCAAGGACAAACCTGAAAAATCAGGAGTGGTAACATTTTCTGGGTTCATTTGTGGTAAGGACCTATAATATATGCTGATGAAGGGACTACAAAAGCTGATGGTGTCCACTAACACACGAGTATAAAGGTTTGGGTCTGGACTGCTTTCATTTTATTTTCAGGGGAGAAGGGAGAGGTTTGCAAGAATTTTACAAATGTTTTTCAGCATCCAGATGAAGCAGGCTGCCAACCTTGCACTGAAGTGATAGCACACCCTGTCAGTTCAGAAGTCATCTGCTGTAACACTACAAGCAATTCTGCCTCTGTGGTTGATAACTGTTTGTTTTATTAAGATGTAAACATTTTTCATTTCCACATGAAAAATGTATAGTATATATTTTGGTTTTTTCTGCATTTTTTCAACATCATTTTTTTAAGTAGCTTTGCAGGTTACAGGCTCTGCCTTGAGTAGGATTCAAATGTTGGAAATTAAAAGTTCTACCTTACCTTACAGCCTGATTCATAGAGGGTTGATGAATTTTATAGGTGTGTAGTATTAAATTTATTATCAGCCTTAGCAATACGTAGCTTATTAGCCAGTTGCATTCTATATACTTTTATTATTGAGCATTCCCTGAAATATTTGTTAACCATTGGAAGATTTTCTAGGAGCTGTTAGTGTATCAATAAGAACAAACCAGCTGTTTTGGTTGTTTTATATTTATTTCTGGAAACAGCTTACGGTTGTTAGTTTTTAACAACTTATTTCTGTCCAACTAAAACTCGTGGCCAGTTGCAATTATTTCTCCAACAATAACTGCTTTTTCATTAATGTCTTTAACACACAGTAAAGGCATTGAAGGGTAAGGAACATGAAGGTGGGATCTGACAATTATCGTAAAGCACAAATAAGTCTTGCTTTCACAGATATGGAAGGAACTGGAGCAGTAGGATGTGCCCCAGGACAACTGGAGGAGCTGAACATGCAGCCCTGTGAACCCAAGCCAGCAAGAAAGATGAGCACTGTGCAGTGTAAGACAGGTGACAGAGACACCCTTTCTTCAGCTAGGAAAAGTGACAGTCACCAACAGCTATGTGGAGGAACATCTCCTGGTGGCTCTCTGCAACTTCAGCAGCCAACTGTCCCGGGATGCTCCAGCCAGAAGGATGCTCCTCAGCCTTCAGGTGGTCACAACAAGGAAAGAGAGAAGTCTGAAAGGATGCCCAACCATCAGAATGATGTTGGAGAGCATGTTGCCGTGGTAGCAGCAGAGGTGTAAGAGAAGTGATGTGAGGTGGTGGACCACTGACAAAGCAAGCTTTGCCTTGCAGTCAATGGGAAGCTGAGTCTTTTGTCTCTGTGGTCAGAGAAAAACAGGCGCATGTTGGCACGGGGAGCCGGACCGCCACATGTACAAATGAACCTTCTCCTTGGATCTGCAGCCAGCTGGTAGACTCTGGCCATGTCTATGTTGACCTTTCTTAGCTTCCAAAACAGGATGGCTACATTAAAACTGCCTGTTGAGAATAGTCCTTCTGACACCTCTGAAACTCTCTCCAAGCATTGTTTGGGGGAGTGCTAGATGGCTAACCAGGTCAGCTTTGAGATTACATTTGAAAGCATTCAGGGGTTAGCCTAACAATTAATAGTCCAGATGATCAGATTTCTGGCACTTTAATATATTAGTACTGCTGTAGTCTTAATGTCTAGAACAATGCTGATTGGGATGTATGCATATATATATATATATATATAAATATATAGGAGTCTTCCCATTTCTTCCTATCATGCCTTTAGTTTTGTGTGCATAGATCTCTTCCTTTTTCCAAGGAAAAAACAAACATATATTCAACTTCCATTTCATGGTGACTTGAGTAAATGCTTCCATTCCTCCCTTGTTAAATCTGTGTTGTTTTTTTGTTGATTTTTTTAAATTCCTTTTAAATTATTTTGCTGAGTTAAATCTTCACCATGGCATTGTTTTCTAACAGCCTTAAATCACTGGCTTGTTATGAACATTACTCTTTATGAATGATAATAATAACGCTGATGTTCTTTGGTTGCTCAGAGAATTCCTCTGTGTTTTGCTTTACTGAGCTGGAAGATGAGGAACTTTATTATGCCCTCTCTGTACCATAAAATTCTTGGTTGCAAGGTGTCCTGGTGGCACAAGATAAAATTTATATTCGTCTGCAGAAAAAATACTTCATCAGTAAGATGAGGTTTCTGGCCAGATCAGCAGGGGAAGAGAAGGTAAGAAACCTTGATTGAAAAAACCCCAGACAACCACAAACCAGTTCAAGTTGAAGGAGATAAGGTGCAGATTCTGGTCAGTGAGCTACACAGTTTTCTAGGCACAGGAACAGACTCACCAGCATCGGATCCTGCACTATATTGTGTTTATAAGCATCATTTTCAGGTGAAATCAGACTGATTCCACGCTGAGCTAGGCTTCTGGCTGACTGCACAGGAGCTTTTCTGGTTTAAGACAGTTGAGGATGAGGGTCTTATATTATCAGGTGCAATAGATCAGCCTTTCTGACCTCTTCCATGGTATGGAAAAGCAATTTCTTACAGTATTTTCTGAAGAGGCCAAAATAGTATTTTATGTGAATCAACATGGTAGATCCTTAAGGCTTGTGATTCAGGGTCCTAATAAAAAAATATACCTCACAGAGACATCCAGGTTTGGTGAAATTATTTGGAGATCCTTCCCTTCCTTCACAGCTGATACCAAGTCTTAGATACTTTCACATGATAGGATAGATCCTTTCCTCTCTGCAGAAATACAATTCCTCCATCCCCTAAACTCTACTCCCCTTCAGGAGTTCTACTCGTAGTAAGTGGCTCTATCACTATCAAGCAGTGTGAAAGCAAATACTATATAATTACAAATGTCAGAATGTATGCAAATAATATGCAAATAATATCGAATGTAAATTATATGCAAACATTATACAATGAAGCCTTCTTTTGGGGGAAAATTCAGACATATTGGAAACAGTTAAGGGCTTTAATTAATCCCTTAATTCATAATCCTTGCATTTATCCATACTTTGTTTACAGAATAAGTAATGCCTTGCATGTATAGACTTCTAAAGGCATAAGCAGGGCTAAAAAGTCTTTGACTGCAGCATTGTTGATCTTGATTTCCCACACTGCTGTGCATTAACTGAATGAGTGGTGGAGCATGGGAAAGCAGTGGGGAAAAAGTGAAGCAAAAAACAATGAAAAAGTAGTGCAAACAAGAAGTGAATCCTGAATAAATAAGAGATTTAGGGAAACCTGTGTATCAGAAAAAAAATCACTGTAGTGATGAGAGAGACAGAAGATGTGATTGAGACTTAGTGGTTGAAGAACATGGCTAAACATGAGATGGTATCTTTTCCAAAAATAATTGGTTCTAGACTGACTTCAGCAGCACTTGGATTAAATGGGATTCTACTGCTTCGTGGCTGATGGAGATCCAGGTTTATTTTGAAATTTTTTCCTTCAAGACAGGCAAAGGAAAAAACCAGCCTCTCGTTCTTACAGGGAATGTATGGTTAGATGAACAGACATACCCAGGCTGCTCCAGGATGTCCTGGGCAGGGCAAGGAAAGAGAACACACATCTCATGTCCCAAGCCAAAAGCTTCATTTTACAACAGTTTGGATATCAGCTCGGCCCATGAGGCATCTACATGTCATTACTGCCTTACCATCAGTACTTTTGGAGATCCTGCTCAGGATTCTTAGTCTTTGCATTGTTGAGTTCTCCTTAATCCTTACACTATAATTAGGGCAACAGTGGCTTCCACCTTTGCATGGATGTTGTACGGATAAATCCGTGTGTTGAAATGCTCCTTGATGAGAGGATATTATACATTCTAAAAGGCAGTGTGAGGGCAAGGCAGAGCAGGGATGGAATGGAAGAAGCCAGAGGAAGAACCCACAGTGTGATGTGGGTTACCCATGAGGAATGGGGTGCCTTGATAGACTTGAGGTTGTTAAAGACTTCTGGGCCAGCTGCAGGGCATTCAGCTGAAAGGAGTTCACTTGTTTATACTCTCAAAGTCCTGCTCTGTGAGGACACATGAAAAGGCAACATCAGGATGTCAGCTCAGCTTTTCAAAGAAGCCTATAGGCACGTCGTAGCAAAGACTTATGCTCTAGCCCAGCCCACATTCAGGCCAGCCCTGCAAGGGACACTAAGCCCTTTCAGCACATCTGCTTAGGCTTAGCAAAGTGCTAACTTCTGCACACTGAACACCAAGAAAACCTTCAAAGTGCAGGCCAAATGAATGTGAAAGTCTCTGCATCTGCCTGTGCAGATCCATCCCCCGAGATCCAAAGTCTTTCTTGACCATCATGTTGAGTGTCAGTGAAATTTAACAAGAGTGATTCCACTGCAGCCAACAGCAAAATTTTAATTAAGTATGCTGGATTTGGGGTTTCCACCTGCTAATCTCTTCCTGTAGTCCCATCTCCAATAGCACTTGAGTTCGTTATTGTTATAAATAAGAGGGTAGCTGAAAGGGTGCCTTATTCTTAACCAGGCTCTCAAGGCTTGTCTGAATTCCCAGACAATGTATGGTCAAAATTATTCTTCTTCCTTTTTATCCTCCACCCCCCACCCCATTTTGTGGAAGTGGTATTTTCTCCTCTTATGTCTGAAGTAGAGGAGTGCATTACAGACAAATTTGCCTAAGGCTTTGGGCCACAGTTGATGAGACTTCACGAAGATACAAGAACAGGCACATGGATAGGAAAAAGAAAGCCTGTGAAAAATTAAAATGACAAGCCTGGTTAGGGAGCAGAGATAACTGGTGATGTAGTAAAATTAATTACAGTCTAGGTTGCAGGAATTGTGTGCCTAAGACAAAATTAAAAAAAAAAAAAAAAAAAAAGAAAAAAAGAAAAACCAAATAACAGCAATGAGATTATAAACCCTTTCATCATCTCTGTATGGTATAACTTCCAATCCCTATTTATTATGACATTTATTATGGCATTTATTTCTATAGGATGAGATGTATAAATGGCAAATAAAGGAGGCAAGTGTCCGGTCAGAAGGCTTTTCTGTGAGCTTCTGATTCTGGAATGAATAGACTTATTAAGAGTGAAATTACACTCAAAAACAATTTTCAGTGCACTAGGAACTGTGAGAGAAAACCTTCACTGGATCAGGAAAGCTGCATGATGCAACACTCCAAGGGTGGTTATGGGTACATCCTGGTTATACAGATTCACAGGCTTCTTAGATTTAATTTTTTACAATCATTATGAATTTGCCAGGACTTGAAATTATTCCAGCTTTGTGCCTACTAAAATGTGAGAAATGTTGGGTGGTGATTTGTTGATCAATATTATAAAGACAATTGGAAGAGCAAAAGCCAGGCATACCATAGGGTCATTCCAAGATTCCAGAACGCAGCAGCAAAGGCTGTTTGCACAGGGATTTCTATGGTGTATAAAGCGGTGTGCTTTTGGGGGGATGGGGACAGGAGGTGGGTGCTACCTGAGATACAAGATTTCACATATTAGGTCACATGACAGGCTGCAGTGAGGAACAGTGAAGTTCCTAGGAGCATGAGGTCAACCTAGGAAGCACCTTTGGTAGATATCACAGTTGCTTTTCACTGGCTCAGACCTCTGTGTGTGTGTGTGCAGGTCTGGAACTGCCAAGAAACTACCAACAATCTTCTACTCTCTCACCAAGGCATTTCAAAATTTTCAATTTTGATAGAATGAAAGGAAACTAGAGCAACCATTCCATTAGCGAATTTTCTGAAAAGGAAAATAGAAAGACATAGAGAAAGTTTTCTTTTTAAAACTGGAAATTGAAATGGCTTTTGAAGGATGGTTGTTTGGGGAGGTATTTACACTCTCCTTTTGCTTTCTTTTTGGTTTATTTTTCCTTTCCTCTTTTCTCTTTTCTGTCACATTCTGACCAGCAAAGACAAGAAAAAAAAGTAGGGAAAAAGGAAAGAAAAAAGTAATAAGAAGGCACAATGGTTCCAAACTAATTGAAAAATAAAATATTATAAACAGCTTAGTTTGTCCTTAGCTTTATGCTCAAGCTGAATGTTTTGGCAACCCTGCCCCACCTCACCCCACCCCCAAAACTGGAAGATGATGTGAAAGAAAAATCTGACTCTATCTAAGCTTCTGATCCTCTCTTTTGGTCTCCAAATCAGTGAAACATTTTCTCCTAAAATACTCCCAGCATGCTGTCAACTTTGCTTCAGATGATTCAATTCAAAGATTCTTCCTCACATTACAAGCTGAATGAAAAGTAGTCCCTACTACTGACGAACCTGGCTCAATCTGCGGTTGTAAACAAAGGCCATGGCAGAAGGCAGCCGTGCACATAAGCTAGGTAAACCTCTGAATAGCTTCCATATTGCATTGAACCAGACCAGTGGGGGTCTGGTCCCTCGTACTGAGGGCTGCCGGTGTTGAATATTTGAGGAAGGATATAAGACAAAGGCAAATATGACATGAACCTCCCCTGGATTATATTTTAAACTAGAAGAGACTTTCTAGTTATGGTAGTTGCTCCTAATGGTCATTGGGTAGACCTATTGTCCCTAACCATTCCCTGAAAGCGTGCCATCAATATCATGTTACACCGAATTATCTATATCCCATGTGAAAAAGCAAGCTATTTCTGCTCTTATATGAAGTGTTCTGCCTGATATTTTCCAGGTTTTGTTGCAGGACGAATAGGGAATAATGCTTATTCACCTTGCTTTTCCAGATGTCCCACACATTTTTCATCACTTTCCAAGGTCTGTGGGAGTCCTGTGGGACACAGGCATCTGACTTAAAATTCAACTGAACAGGTAAGGGGTAGTACCCCACAGGAAAAGAAGAGAAGGAGAATATATACTCAGTCCTCCTGCAAGAGACCTGCCTCCTTCTGGCTTTGTGCAGTTAAACATCATGCAGGTAGATGCTGACTAGGACCCTGACTTTCGCTCCTCAATTAGAAACCTAAATTCAGGTGGAAAAAATCAGGGAGTAAAGGTTTTGATACCAGCCACTTTAATTTTGGATCACTAGGGAAAGAAGAAAACCAGAAAGAGGTGACACAGCCAAGGCATGGGAAAGGATGTCTGCAGCAGCGCTGTGGAAGATGTACTCCAGCCAGATGGAACTGCATTTGTCAGAGAGGCGATACAGGCGAGCTGAGCGTGGAGCACGCACTGAAATGCTCTGCTGCTTTGGGTGTAGGTCACCCCATTCATTTCCCACCAGGTCATTTGTCCATACCCAGGGACAAGTTAGGTGTGGTTGGATTGATTGGTGCTTTCCCTCCTGATACACCTCTCCGTTCCAAAGTACATTAAAGATGAAGCCGGTGCCCAAGACACACCAAGTCTCACAGCCGTCAAAGGGAATGATGCTAAAAATATCCCACCCTTGCTCCCCCCCCACCCCCTCACCCCCACCCCACCCCCGACTGTCTCTCTATGTCTAGGTGCTGACAAAAGTTATTTGTCGTATTCCCTTCATTCGGTGAGTGACAGGAGACTGGTGTCAAGTGAGAAAATGAAATGTAAATTTTATTAAACACCTTCTCATCTCTGTGTATCAATCCAGATTCCAGCCTAACACAGCAAATCAAATCCTGTCTTCACCAGGCCTGAGGGCACACAAAGAATCATTTCTCCTTAATACCATTCCCTCCTAGTAAAATATTTTTCTGTTTAGTAAATGAAAATTTAAAATGCAAACCCTATTTTAATCCCAGAGAAAAGATGTGCATTGCAGGGAGAAGGATGCTACATTTCATTCTGTTATGCCTCCTGCTTTCTTCTTGTTTTCAGACACAGCCACGATGATTAGCTGAAGCATAAATTCTGACTCCCTTTTAAGACTTGCCCATCGGGACTTTTTATCTTCATGTCCACCACTGGGCTTAGTAGCTTACTAGTCCAAAGATGATTCAGTATCCACTTGTTTAATCTAAAATTGCATGGTAAATTATATGATGTGCTGAAGTCTGAAACACTATTCCCAAGTGAATGGCATCAGAAGTTCTTTGCTGTGGGTCCTAATACCTCTATTTCTCTGAGGGATGAGAGTCATGGTCCACTGTGACAGGTGAAATTGTCAGAAAGGGAAGCTTTCAATTCAAGGCTTCTTGCTGCTGAGCAAAATCATGGTTGATTTGACTTCCTTGATATTCACAGAGAGAGCATAAAAGAATTTGCTTCTTTTGGTAACAGTGTGAAGACATGTATATGTTTATCTAGGCTGTGCAGAGGTCAAAATTGGGATGGAGACAATACACATATAAGCCCTGAACACAAGACACATTTTCCTTTACTCCCAAGAGGTGGCACTGAAGAATATTTTTATGCAAGTCACTAATTAACCAACCCTCCATCTTACTGCGTGATGCTGGAAGCACCGGACCATTGCTCTCCAAGACACTCAGCGGAGGAACAAAACCAAGACTGCCTACCTTTCATCTACACTCATTACCCCTAATTATTAAAAGTTAGGTGTCTATTCTAATCTAATTCTCCTTTGCTTGTGGTTAATATAGTCAGATATGCACTCAGGAGGGTGCTTTGCTTTACTTTCCATACACAGCCATGGCAGGGCAGGCTGAATCACGCTGTAGAAGAGCCTGTTTCTCTGCAGGTGTTACCTGAAGAACTTGGATGAGGTGGTCGACTTCTAGCCTTGTTAAGCAGGCATTTCAGCTTAATCTGGCAATGCACTTCCTATGTCCAGTGGGGTCTTTCACTGAGCAGTTCCCAAATCATCAAAAGGTATTTTCTGACAGGAAAAGTACAATGAAGCACACAAATCCTGCAAAAGAAGATGTTCTGTGACAATTTTTCCCTCTGAAAATAGTTCCCTGCTCTGTGATTGTCCCTCTTAGCGGTAACTCATCCAGTACCAGCTTACCTTGGAGGTGGGGGTCTTGGGATTGCCTGCTTTCCCCACCTGAGGCAGCCCCTAAGAGGTTACAGGGATTCAGGGCTTTGGTCATCTCATGGTCCTGGGAGTTAACCATGAGGTCAGTCAAGGTTCCCATCTTGCAGGTCCTACAAATATTGCCTGCAGCACTCCATTTCAAGGAGGCTGAGGGTCTATGCAATCCCCCAAAACTCTGGAAAAAATTTTGATACTGCTAAAGAAAATGTTTTCATAATTAAAAAAACCCACAACATCTCTGGTATTCTTTTTTTTTAAATTCAGATTTTCCCTTCGAAGAGAAATAGCAGATTCCTGCTAGCTCTATTTGCTCCTTTTGCTAACCCCTTTTGGAGGCAGCATCCATGAATCAGGGACAGATGCCATGAAGCAGGGAATAGTTAAGCAACTCACTAAAACTTGCACTGGGAACAAGTGGAAAAGAAATCAGAAAAAACACCCGTTTCCCTTGGCTATCTGTCCTCAGAAAAATTCACTACACCACTGCTGTTATCTAAGCCTGTTTCAGAGAGAAAAATGGAGACAGGTAACACTGAGAAAGTAAATGCAGCTTATGCATTAGGCTGGATATCAGCTGTCCTCAGTTCAAGTCTGCATCCTGCCACCAATTCCCCTCTCTGACCTTAGGCCACTCATTTAATGTCTCTGCCCCTCAGCTCCTCACATGCAAAATAGAATGCTAATACAGCTTTTCTCCATACCTCAGTCCACTTTGCCCACGCAGGCTGCAGGGTCCTCAGCACTGAGGCTGTTTCTAATTAATTCTTTTCCAAGTGCAGTCCAATCCTGGCATCCCAGTTGGCATTGAAACCACCCTTGAAACAAAAGAGTAACAGTGATAATAGTAATAGTGATAGTAATAGAAATAGAGATAGAAATAGAAATAGAAAAAGAGATAGAAACAGAATAGAAATAGAAATAGAAGTAGAAATAGAAATAATAGAAGTAGAAATAATAGAAATAGAAATAAGAACAGAAATAATAAGTGCACCTAAACTGGTTTTACTTGCAAGGTGCTGATGGTTAAAGAAAAAAAAAAAAGGAAAGTGCAGTCCATGCAGAAGAGCTGTCATGTCACACAAATTGTCAGCTTCCCTAATATCACCAATCCCTCCTCCGCCTCACCAACTTAAATTCTCCCATGCCTCAAGGTAGACGGCTGTTGGGACTCGGCGCTCTAGATACATCCACACCGGAGATCAGTCATTTCACACTGCCAGTGGGCTTCTTTACTATTCTAATACAGAACCGATTGCACACTATGACTAATAATGTTGGCTGTATGAAAGAATTATTTATATAGAGACTGAGAAAGGCCTCCTTGGATTTCCAGACAGGACAGTCTTGATTTGGAGAGAGCAAAGCATAAAATAACTTCAAGGCCATTTCAGGCTGCCGTAGTCTCCCGGAGACAAGCTGACAATCGGTGCTTGAATTTGAGGCTGCAGATGAATGTGCTGTGGCAAACTCTCTCCCCTCAGACCCTAGAGTCCCCCATCCTCAGAAATAAAGAAGGGACACCTAGTGAATATCAGTCAACACAAGCTTATGGAAAACAGGTCCTGTCAAAGTAAATTGATAGCTCGTTTTTTGATGAGATTACAGGTTTAGTCGATAAAGATAGCAGTATTCAAGCAATAGGCATCTGTGAGGCATCTGACTTGGTACACCATGACATTTTGATTACAAAACTGGGGAAAAAAAGCACAAAATTAACATGGTACACCTTAAGTGGATTAAGAATAGGCTGCCAGCCTCAAAATGTGTTTATAGAAGTCACTGCTGTGCAGGTTTGATTCTAGTCCGGTCACAGAGGGATCAGGATTTGTCCTGATGTTATTGTAGCAATGTTTTATCTATAAACACAAAGATAATCTAAAAGTTGGTATTCAGCCAATTGGCTAGTGAGATGGAGATTCAGGGGATGATAAATAAAATAAGAGGACAGATCCTTTATGCTGTGCGATCAGTGGATCAACCGTGTTCAGACAAACGAGGTCCACTTTATTATAATGATAGAAAAAATATACTAAAGGATATGGCTTTATTTACTAGGCAGGGTTTCTCTTCTGACAGCTGGTGACTGAAAACAGCTTGTCATCATGGTAGATAATAACTAAAGATTATTTTTGTCAGGATAAAGGTCTTACAAAGGAGCTAATGTTATTTTGCTGCATAGACACAAAGCTTTTAAATAAGAAGAGGTTGTTTTTATTCTAGGATTGATACCCCTTCTGGTTTTGATGTCTGCAGTTCAAGAAGTTGTTTATAATTTTGCAGAGGGTTCGCAAAGGAAACACAGATGGGGAAAACACTTTGCATAGCAAAAAAAGAAGGAATTTCAAACCAGCTGAAAATTAAGTGCCCAGTGTAAATTTGTCCTTTAGGCTTTCCCTGTAACTTGCAGTGGGTACCTGCAGAAGATGCCTCACCTTGCATCTCTTACTCTTATCGTAGTCTTACAGTGAATAAAATACCTCTGAAAGTGCTGATCTTATGACATGGTCACAGTCTAAAAATACCTGTAAGTGAAACAGGATTTTGAAAATAACTTTTCTATTGCACAGACAAAACATGGTAAGCCAGGCAATTTCAGAGTGGAACTACTGGGATGTTAAGGGATGATGATATTGGGAAATAGTTTAGTAAGGGAGGAGGGGATTGCGGGAGATCTCCCCTTCAGGCCCACTCACCAAAGGTCTTCGCAGTATCTTTGCACTCACCATCACCCTTGACCACAGACAGAAGAGTGCAATGTGATCCCTGAGGATTTCCTCTGGCTCCTGGACTGGTCCAGCAATCTCCTTTTGTCTTTCAGAAGATGGCCCATCCCTCTTCCTTTTCCCATGCCTCTTCATTTTCCCAGGGTCCTGGAAAGCCCAGGAGAGCAGGAAGTGTTGCTGGACAAACGGAGGATACTTCTTGCAACATGGGTGGTGGGGGACATAGGAGGAGGAAAGTGGGAAGAGAGGCTGCGTGCGACTTCATCCTTCACCCTGGGAGACGTGTGCTGAGTGAGGCAATGCCACATCCTGCAGCAGCAAGGGGAAAACAGGAGAGAGCCCAGGAAAGCAAGCAGGGCAGCAAAGAGCAGCTCTGACACCACTTTCCAGTCCTCTTTATCCATCCAGAGCTCTTTCAGCCCTCTAATATTAAGTAAAAACCCATGCAATTAAGCCTTTCATGCCTGATTATCTCATCTTCCAAATCTCTGGTAAGCAATCTTTGAAAACTGCATTATTAGGAAGCTAAGGCATGTTTTTTTCATGAATCTCAGTACTTGCTCCTCACAAAGTTCCTCTCAGTGTGAGATGTTCCCAGTGAAGTGCCAGATGCTGTCTCTGGAGAAATGACAAGTGTAGGAGCAGCCACTTGTGACTGACATTGTGCTGACTCCACAGCCCACCCAAGTCCATGAGCTCCCTTCTCTGGACATGCAGGTTTAGATAAGGTCTAAAAGGTAAATGGGGTTAATTTACAGCTTATGTTTATACAAACCCTCTTTCAAAGTCATCCACTAGGTTAGCTCCTTCCCAGATCTATGGAGTACAAACAGTTGTGAAATACAAACTATGATGCCAAACAGTTTTGTAACTCCAAAAATGCAGCTGTAAATAACCTTGCACTTTGGTAAAGTTTATAAAACTATGTGTTCTGCATTGAGCATTGTAATGGACAGACTGGAAAGCTTGAGCTCAGATATAAACTTGGTTTTCAGATGAGCTCTGGCCTTAGTCTGTTCAAATGGACAAAAATTAGAAAGACTCACTTTTATTAAGCCATCAAATTCCTCCTCTGCTCTACCAAGATATGACATATATAAGGCTTATTATCATTGCTTAATAAAATAGGAGTATTACAAGGATGATTACAGATTAGTATCATATTCTTGTATTACGATTGCTGCAGAGGTTAAGCCAGTACTGCTCTCATCTTAATCACCTTGGATATTTCAGGAATAAAAAAACCCCAACACTATCCTTAAAAACCACTGCACATATACTCTCCACACCTCTCAAGATGCTTGGTTCAGTGAGGAAAATATCCTTCTTCTCAAGGTTTATTTATTGGTTTATAATATTCCTGGGTTGCATAATAGAGAGATGTCTACTAATACTCTAGAGAAAGCATGATTTCTCATGAATTTTTCACACATAATTTCCTTTGGGAAGTGCTGAGTATGATACCTCCTGAAGGACTCTGTGGAAAATTCATGTAAATAAGGCAAAATGGATTCATGGCTCCAGCCTGCAGTTATCTTGTGAACAGTGTTTTGTGAAACGAAAGCACTGAAGGCTTAAAACATGGACATTTTCTTTACACACAATGGGCCATGGTGCATTAAAAGGACTTGCTGGTGCCTGCTCAAGGTATTCACAGAGATAAAATTTTGCCTTTCTGGCACCGCAAGAAAGACTCTGCACTTTGCCATGATGAATGCAGATTCAGTTTGGACTAACAAAAGTCCCTAGACCTTACCCATGAAGGACCTTCTACTAGCACCGTCATCTTGCGGACTGCATGCTTCATATACCCTCTGCTTATACCTTCTGATCAGTGGGGTGTGTCGTTTGGTGTATAACCGTACTGACCTCTGCAATGATGCTTCTTGAACTTGCACCTCCATGAACCCATCAATGACTTTGAAAGTTCATCAAGAGCAAGCCTCATTAACCCTGTACAGGCAAAACCTCTGCTGCCTGTACCAAGCTCTGCTGGTCAAGAACAACTTTAGCGCTGTCCTGAGCAGTCCCTCAGCACTGAAAATGCAATTCTGCTTTTCTAATGCACTTTCCTAACAAGAATATCCACATTATCTCACAGATACAAATGAAGCCAGCCCCACAGCTTGGTGTGAGCAACCCAAGTAGAGGTGAAGTTCATCAGTTTGCTCAAAGGCACACAGAAGAAAGGCAGAAAAAAACCCCAGCAGTTATGAGTTTCAGAGCATTAATCAGGATTTCAGCCGTTCTGCTTGGCATCCCCCTTATCTAAATCTCCCTGTCGGAGAAACGTTTGCAGTGTTATATATATACCTATATAGCTGGTGAAGGGTCTGGAGAACAAGTCTGATGAGGAACAGCTGAGGGAACTGGCTGGGGTTTTGAAAGGAGGTTATAGCAAAGTGGGTGTCAGCCTCTCTTCCCAAGCAACAAGTGATAGGATGAGAGGAAACGGCCTCAAGTTGCACCAGAGGAGTTTTAGATTGGATATTAGGAAAAAATTTTTCATTGAAAGTGTTGTCAGACATCGGAACATGCTGCCCAGAGAAGTGGTTGAGTCACTGTTCCTGGAGATATTTAAAAGGTGTGTAGGTGTGGTGCTTAGGGACTTGGTTAAGTGGTGGGCTTGGCTGTGCTGGGTTAACAGTTGGACTTAATTATCTTAAGGGTCTTTTCCAGCCTAAATGATTCTATGACCTTTCCTTTCTGACTCTGCTCTGATGACCGGAATTTTTATGGAAGATACTGATGTTCCATGCTAGAGCCCTGAATAAGGATGAACAAAATGTTTAACTTTCTTTTTTTGATGGAAAATTCAATATTTAGCTAAATTTTCACAGTTTCACAAAGGCTGTCTGTCTTCCTCAAACATCTTTGTTTTAAAATTTTCTTTGGAAAACCAAATGCCCCAAGCTTTCAATGATCCTCTGAATACCAATATTTTTTGAAGGCATTGACCAAAGTTGTCTGTTTCCTAGTACTTTACAGACAAAAATTCTTCCTCTGTGTTAAATGGCTTTCCACTGAAATGGGTGGGCAGGGGAAGCCATGGACTATGCACTGTCTGGGACATGCACAGTTGGCTTGACTTGGGGACATGTCCTTTTATGAAAAGAGAAGTTTTTGTTATTGATAGGAGTCTTCTCACTGATATCTTGTCTGCTGAATGCAGGTGCAGGCGCTTTCATTGCTTAGTCTGAAGTTTGATGTGTCCACTGGGTGCATGGAAAGAAGTGGTTTGTCTTTCTTCCTTACCTATTCAGTCTGTAGATACACCTCCATCAACAGAAATGGCTGAATTTTTTGACATACATATATCATCAGGCAGGATGTCTCACATGATTGCTTATTTCTCCCCACCCTCCCCAAACTGGGGGCAGGGCAGGGGGGAAGATTGAATGATGTAGATTCAAAAGCAAGGGACACATTGTGAATTGTACGAAGAATGTATCAAAGGAGAATTTCTTTCAGGAGGAATCGTATTCCTACTTTTTGCTGAAGAGTCTTCCACTTTAAAACCAGGCAAAGTACAGACAGGTCTTGAGCATCTGGAGCAGAACAATACTTTCATAACTGCTGTAAAAATAGCTAAAAAGATAAAAAGCTCCTATCTAGTTTATATTTTATTTCAAGAAAGACCATGAAATTACCAAGTGACAATTCCTATTGCATTTTACACAAGTATTTGATATTGCTGTATGGATAAAAAGTCACAGCTGATACATTTTGGTAGGTTTATTTTGAATTACAAGCGACTGGGAATTTTTGAGTTTAGGTTGTGTATGGATCCCGTATCCTTACATTTCGTTTACTGGTGTGCAAGCTGAATCAAAACTTGTGATTTTGTCCCTAATAAGACCTCAAAATCTTCAAGGCAAGAGATATTACCTGGGTTTTGTTCCATCTAGCAAAGTATCTTCTCATGGCTTAAGTTCCTATTCTCATAATGCTTCCTGGAGAAGAATGCAGTGGAGAAAAATAAAATAGAAAAATGTAGAAATCCATATTCAGGACAAATAAGTGAATCCTCAGAGGGAGTAGGCAGGCACAGAGGAGCTCTTCTGATTTACACCAGCTGAGCATCTGATGCCAAATATCACTAATGAAGTCACCAAGCCAAATAATGCACCCATCCTATTCCCTTATAATCATTCCAATGCCCCCTTACAGCTGTTTCCAACTGTGTCTCTGATCTCCTTGCTAAGACATTTAAATCTCCTGTTTCATTTGCATGGTTATCCAGTGAAATAGCTCCTAGTGTTTCTTTTCTTGTTTGCAAAACTGAAGAGAGGAGGGGGGGGAGGGGGGGAAGGGGGGTGATGTGTGTGTGTGGAGAGATGTAGAAATGTGAGGATTTATCTACATGCAGGGAAATTATTCAAATCTGACAACTTACTTTTGTTCCACGAGAGACTAGCTTGGAGGCTTGGACTCTCACGGGGGCAGATAGCCTTTTTTTGTAAAGTCTTACCATAATTAGTATTTCATCCCGTCTTGTTTGGCATCCAAGTGTTGCGCTGCATTTCACTACAACGGAGCTGGCTGCACTGGAAGGACCATGGCTTTGTTTTGTTGACAGTGGGCTTTTTTTCTAACCCATGAATAGGTTCTCAGGTCAACAGATCAAGAACTCTGCAGGAAAACTATCTGCAGGGCAGCTGAGCTGTGGAACAGAGAGTAAGACCCAGCAGAGAAATGGAAAGAGAAGTCTTGTGATGTGGACATAAGAATAACTTGGCTGGTCCACATCAAAGATTCATTTAGCCTAGTGACTAACAGCAGCCAGAGCGCCAAGAGAATAGCAGAAGCAGCAGGACAGCAAAGATTGATATTTCCCTGGCATATTCCCCTACTCTCCTGTGACTTGCCACCCAGGGAAAGCCCATTGCTATTTAATATTCCTTGATGATTTCTTGCCATTTATTTGTCCTACTGTTTTTGTGGTTTTTCAACTGGTGTAAGTTTTAAGTGTCATCTTGTCATCACACAGCAATGAATACATCCATTTCCAGTCATATTCTTTGAAGAAATAGTCCTTTTGAATGTTTCAAACCTGTCTCTTGAGCTATTTATTTTATACTTCCTAGTGCTTTTACTGCTTTTACTGCAGGAGAGAGTAAATGGTCATTCCCTGTCTACCTTGTTCCCTCTTCACTCACAGTGTTTCTGTTTCCAGGCTAAGTCTGTCTACTCCATTTGTAGTTCTGCACTGAAGTAAAAGGGACTATGCAGTAGAAGCAGGACATGCTGTAGGACTTAAAATCCAAATTTTTAATGGTGGTTCAGTGCCTGTAAGGAATATGTATATACTGTGTAATATCAAGCCCTACATTCTGAACTGGTGTACTATCTTCTGTTGCATTCCATTTCACATATTTTCCACCCTACATTTTCCTCTTACTTTTGATTCCTTGGTCTCCTTCTCCCTCCACAACTCCCAGTACCCTTTTGTCCCGGAAAAATTGTCTGGTTTACTTGTTTCTTACTTTCCTCCTACAGCACCCGTTGAATTCCCACTTGAACAAGTCTCCAGTACTCTCCATATAGTGATGGCTGCATCTGACAATGTGAAATTTAAAA
>JAVJGI010000062.1:75900946-75915840 GCA_035590275.1 Ibycter americanus
CCCCCCCCCCCCCAAGTGAGAGAAAGGCATGTACGCTATTTACTCCCTCAGCTACAAATCGGCATCGAATTGGAGTCTAAGAAGTGTACATTAACATTCAGCTGGCTGTTACTGCGAGCCATAATAGACATGAGCATTGACTAGACCCAATATTAGTGATGGTACTGGGAAACCATCTTTGCTTTTGGCTGCCTGAAGGCAGTAGTGATCCCCTGCTTGTCCTATCTGTCAGTCTATTTGATCTCCAAATGAATTGCTTTTGATAACAGCTATATAAATGCAGAACTGTTCCGCTGGGCCTTCTTAAATGAGACTCCTCTCTTTCATCTCCCAGTCATTTCAAAAAGCAGATAGACTTGTTAGAGGTTTTTAATGCAATGATTTATGTTTTATCTTGCCTGGTTTGAGGCAGCATTTATTTAGCACTAAATTCTTCCCAAGCCTATATGTGAGGGAGAAACACTTCAACACAATACTTTGGACTTAAAATCGTGTGTCTATGTGCACGTGTGTGTATCTGTATGCGCGTGTGAGTGTGTGCACCCTGCTTCATCAGAGAGAAAAAAGTGATGTACTTTCTTTTTAGGAATTCAGTCCTCCGGTTCACTGGGATCATTGCACCTCCAGCCAAATTAAGAGAAACAGGAAGGAAACAGTATCTGAAAATCATGTAACTGGTAGCATTCAGTCTGGGGCAAATAGCAAACACTTTGGAGAGGAAGAGAGCGAGCAAAATTATGTATCTTTATTAGGTTCAGTAAAAAGAAAATCTCTGACTCTCTTGAAGCTATTAGCATTTCTTAACGTTAGCAAAAGTCTAGTGTAGGAGTTGGTTGTTTATCTTTTGCCTTTTTCATTTTCTTAGTTGCTGCATGAGGATATCCAGGTATTTGGATCTAAAAATCAGGTGAAGTGTTGATTTTTGGAGACTCACATTAAGACTCTTCATTCATAAAGGAATAAGCAACACTCCTGCTGATGTCTGTGCAATAAAGAACTGAGGTCCTCTGGAGTAATCCAGGAACGTTGGCTCCAGACTCCATGGGAAAGCATAAGATAAAATTTCAGGCCTGGGCATTATCATTCTTTTTCCTTTGTTTTACTGTAATAATGGTTGCATTGGAGGTACAATCCAACCTCTTTATTCCAATTGTGAAACCTTAGGTTATGATGGGAAATGCACAACGGATAGAAGAGAAAGTTCTTTAAAGTAAATTGGCCTAAATATCTTTGGGACAAGGAAGCTATGCTCTAAGGAGACCAATTTTTGAGAATAGTGAAGCTGGCTGGCCTGTCGCTGTGTTATGTAGCAAATCATTCTCTCTAATGAGAAATTACTGATACATTCAAAAACCTCCTTTCTGCCATGGAAATAAATAATACAATAAAAGAAGCTAAATGAAAAAAGGAAAATATATGTAATTTAAATAATCTGTTTAAAATAAGGTAATATCTTTGATGCAACAAGGAACTGAGCAGTAATAGGAAAATTAGCCTATTTTTCTTTGAAATGACAAAGCTCATTTTTTGTCTTGAAAGGAAAAGGGAGATTTGGGTTAGCATCAGGCAGAGGGGAGATTGCATTCTTCCACATCTCAGGTTGGGGTTGAAGCATGAAGATGCTGTACAGGAGGCCTCCAAGGGATCACTTATCCCACCAAGCTTAGACACATATTTTACGCTGGAGCTCAAGTGACACCTACTTTTCTCCGTTGGCTGCAGAGGCAATTTAGGGATGTTAAACTTCTGAACAGGACTTCATCCTCATTTTTCAGTTCCTGGTGCTGCTCCAGTTACTTAAAAAAGCTAAGTATTGTCTGGAACAAGAAAAGATAAATCCTGAATAGCCTGATGGTTTAGAGACTACCCTGACAGCTGTTGGTTCCAGCTCAATTAACTCAGGTTCACTGAGATCTTCTATCCCCCTGATTGGAGCAGTTTTCCAGGTTATGTGGATCCTTTCCCAGCTTTGTGTCACAACTGCAGTTTCGTCCTACTGAATTCTGGGTGACTGGTCTATTGGTGGCATGTAGAAAAAACCCAAAACCACTTCCTCTTTTTGCTTTTTTTTAGAATACCTAAATCTCTAAATTTATTTGGGAGGTGGGTGGGGGTGGGGGTGGGGGTGGGGTGGGGAAGTTTGAAAAATTCGCTGTGGAATACTGTTTTCCCCTAACTGTTTGTAAACATTTGCCGAATTTAACACACATACTCCGATAGTTTCCACAGTCTCAGATTTGCACTTTCTAAAAAATAAAAGTGAATGAAGCCCAGGTCTACTATGTTCATTTTGTTAGCAGAAAAAAAAAAAATAATTGGTGCCATTCTACAGTTTCATGATACAGCATGTATCATATACAGTTCTCCAGACACTTGGAGATACATCCCTTAGCTTAGGTGCCAAGTGTCCAAAAGGAACCCCTGTGCTGGTGTTGTTTGTCAGGTGGCCAGTGACCATCTTCTTCAATACTCCACAACAGGATGCTTTAGCTTGAATTGTTAGAAGAAAGACACACACTCCTGCAAACTGCAGCCTGATGGATCAAATATGCAGTACAGACTCATCTTCCTAGCCTAAAATGCTTCCAAACATGTAAAACAAATATGTAAAGAAGTAGAAAATTGTAGTTCTTTGGATATCATAAATCTAGCGATTTGCTATTAATATTAAAAAGTACTTTCCAGCCAAAGGATACTTGAAAATGCTGTCAAAGCTTTACATGCCTAGACTGTATTTGTATATACATATGCAGATGTTACTAAAGGAAAAAAAAAACCCAGAAAATTCAGAAGGCATTTTTTCATATATTCCATTAAGAATGGTATAGATTTCCAAAATACAAAAATAATATTGGATGAAAAACCTTAGACACATATGTCTGTTCACAACTATCTCATCCATCCAGAATGAAGTAAAGGAGATTGATGTAAAAAAAAAAAAAAATAGAGTTTCATTAAGTGGCCTGATTCTGCTCTTATCGAAGTCAGGATAAATTTTTTATTTACTTCAGAAGGAATAGCATTGATGGAGTTCATAAAATTAATTTTTATCTAGATTTAAATATACATGTATATGTATATTCTGAATATTTTTCTGAACTAAGTCGTCTATATAACAATCCAATTAACATTTGTATCAACTAATATTTGTTTAATGAATGCAGAAATAGCTCCATGTCAAATGCAACTACTGCAAGGAATATCTGTCCAAAAGTAGGCAGAATACTGCCTGCGTCTCTTTTCACTTTAAAAGGAGCTATATTGTTTTCATTTGGAAATGTTTTCAAAAAATAATTTTTCTAAATATTTTCATTCTTAAGGAATAAAACTCAATGGATGCTCATGCTTTTAAAACAAAATCGAACATATTATTGAATGTTGTTCTTTTTGGAGCACCCAGGTTTCCACTGGAAGAGATCTAAAATGTGTGTGGAAGACAAATAGAAAGCCTGTAGAGAAAATAATTCAGTGGGGGGAAAATGTCACTGATTTCAGTCCCTGTAAAAAAATGTTCTCATTGCTCCTCGTACTTATTTGCTATTTGCAGTAGTTTAAAACAGGGATAAAAATATTTTGTCACCTGAATGCAACAGCCTTGTCCAAGTTAGCAGCAAATACAGCTTTTTAGCGGATCGTGCAGCACTGTTAATAAGATGCGTTAGGTCCTGCAATCTGCTTTACGATGTGAACAGCTACATTGTGTTTAATTCCAGCGCTAGTTTTGCACGTTGCACAAACTAGACTCACCTCCAGATGGAGAAAACTATTTAGCAGCAATTGGATCTGTCGGGGTCTCTAGCCCAGGCAACTGTACCCCATTGGCAACGGTGTCAGGCTCGAGAGGCAGCTACACAGAGAAGCTGGGACAGCGGTGGTGAAATCCTGGCCTGGGAGGTCAAGGAAAAGCTCTCCTGGACTTCACCTGTTTTAGGCATTTATCCCAGGTCTTTTGTGTTTTTCTAGTCTATTTAGACCAGTGATAAATCTGCAATGTAGGCAAGCTTAAAAATGGCACTTAAAGGAATGGACAAAAAAGTCAAGGTCTTGAACTTTAGTTAATATACAGATGTGATTTACAGAAGTTGACTCGAAATCTGCCCTCAGCGTCACTGATCTGAGTAACTCTCCCGATTTCCACTTTGGCTTGCACTGCCATGATTAAAGGCTGTTGATGCCTACTACCTCCACAGGCACTTGATCCAAACACAGTTGAAAAGAGAAGAAATACCCTCACAACTTCTGCCCGTCTTTGGATCAGAGAAGACCAAAAAGCATGGGCTACGTGCATGCTGTGAAATTAAAGAGTTCCGTAAACATTCACGGGCTTTGAAACTCCACTACTGATAATGGCAAATTTTTAGAGTGGTTTTGGCTCAGGAGAGATATGATTCCTGGATCAGGAATCATTCCCAACATGCATTTTGTGGGGGACCACACAGTGTTTTGGGGACCAAGAACTCTTATAATGGATGTGGCCACACATCGTATGGACCCAATCTTATTGGGGCCAGTCCTGTTTAATATCTTTATTGACAATCTGGGTGAGGGGATCAAGTGCACCCTCAGTCAGTTTGCAGACAACACCAAGTAGGGGGGTGCGTTGATCTGCTGTAGGGCAGGCAGGCTCTGCAGAGGGATCTGGACAGGCTGGACGATGGGCTGAGGCCAATTGCATGAGGTTCAACAAGGCTTAGTGCCGGGTCCGGCCCTTGGGTCACACCAACCCCAGGCAGCACTACAGGCTGGGGCAGAGTGTCTGGGAAGCTCCCTGGTGGGAAAGGACCTGAGGGTGCTGGTTGATGGACAACTGAACATGAACCAGTGGTGTACCCAGGTGGCCAAGGTGGTCAACAGCATCCTGGCTTGTATCTGAAATAGCGTGGCCAGCAGGACCAGGGCAGTGACCGTGGCCCTGCACTCAGCACTGGTGTGGCCGCACCTCGAACCCTGTGCTCAGTTTTGGGCCCCTCACTGCAAGAAAGACCTTGAAGTGCTGGAGTGTGTCCAGAGACGGGCAACAGAGTTGGGAAAGGCTCTGGAGCACAAGTCTGATGAGGAGCGACTGAGGGAACTGGGGTTGTTTTGACTGGAGAGGAGGAGACTTAGGGGGGACCTTCTCACTCTCTACAACTACCTGACAGGGGGCTGTAGCCAGCTGCGTGTCGGTCTCTTCTCCCAGGTAACAAGCAACAGGACAAGAGTAAACAGCCTCAAGTTGCACCAGGGGAGGTGTAGATTGGATATTAGGAAAAATTTCCTCACTGAAAGGGTGTTCAAGCATTGGGAAAAGCTGCCCAGGGAGGTGGTGGAATCACCATCCCTGGAGGTGTTTAAGAAAAGCATAGATGCAGTACTTCAGGAGATGGTTTGTAAGTGGACTAGGCAGTCCTGGGTTAACAGCTGGACTTGATCTTGAAGGTCTTTTCCAACATACATGATTCTATGATTCTGTGATTCTATGATTGTGGATTGGCTTCAGGGACAGTGAACGTTCAGAGCATATTTAATTAACCATTAGATACATCAACAAGATTACTCCAGAAGGAGGGCCTGGGTGATCTGGATGTTTCCATTGGTCTTGTATGATTTCAAAGAAAAAAGTAAAGTTCCAAATCCTTATATCAGATTTACAAAATATGAGGAAAGTGATACCACAGTAAAACTTCTGCTGTTCAGGAAGTTCAGCACACAGAACAGAAGACAGAGACTTCTGAAAGAGTTTAAAAATTATTTGAGTAATGAAATAGAAGCATTATTAATTAGTTTTGACAGATGAGAAATCATAGTACAGAGGGACTAAACCCAGGATATTGTGTTTTATTGATGTATACAGATATATATACATATATAAATGTATATATGGGAGCTCCTGTTGCTATGGAGGACTCAATGTAACTGGGCAAGTTTCTAAAGAGCACAGTATGCTGAAAACATGGCCTTAAGCATCATAATAAAAGCTGAGTGCTGTTGATGGCAGTAGAAAAACACGAAAATGTTCCATTTGAAATGTCTTCTTCTTGAAAAATGTTTCTTAAATTGAAGTTTTCTATAGGAAATGTTTCTTATGAGAAAAATGGTTTGCATTTTTGGCAACTGAAAATTGGCCAGAATTCAAATTTTTTTCCCTAACTATTGGCTTTGTGACAAAATTTTAAATACTTTCCAAGGCAAGGCTATCTGAAAATGCAGAATTTCAAGTTTTTCTCTAAATGTTATTTTAGAATAAAATACCTTTTCTGTCTTCTGACAGAAGGTGCCTTTTAGGAAGGCACCAAGGAAGCAGGTGAGTTTGTTAGCTTTACAGCTTTATTGAAAATGTGACGGGCACTTCAAGACCTACCCTTAAATTACATGCCCAAGGTGCCTGAGAAAACAGTAGCAAGACCATGAATCACGTTCAGCTTTTCCAAACAGAAGGTCAGCACCTTTCTCTTGGTAGGCACCATCCACCTATCCCTTAATGCCAAAGTTCTCAGCCAGTTTTTCTCGGATATTATGGAGTAGAAAAACAGGAATAACAATTCACGTTCTTCTTCGGTTGCCCAGCATGATAGCTCACAGCATCTTCACAGGGGAATTTCCATACATGCCGTCAGTGCATGCCCTTTTTTACCAACCAGGAGAGCAGACTGCATTCTGGTACTATTTTTTTTGTTTTGTTTGCTTTCAGTCTGTAAGTGGTTCAGGCAGCTAATTTTGGGTTGGAGCAGGGGGACAGCAGGAAGAAGGAGGGATGCAGCACTCCAATATTTTCCCCTGTATAGCATCACTTATTAAAATCCTGTTGTCCTGACCATTGTTGTTGCCATTGAAGTCTGGTTTATTTACTTGAAAATCTGATTTGTTTCATTTTATTACTGTGTTTGTGAAGTAACTGATATCAGATTCTGCAGGAAAGAGCTGCCATTTACCAGCAGGCTGTGATGGCTCTGACACGGTCTGCAGGACCGGCTCCGAGGCTTGCTCTGCCCCGGGGGCTCTCGCAGAAATAAGATTACTGGCAATAACTGCTTCAACTGCTTTGAATAACAGACACAACTCAGAGAGCATAAAATTAGCATAAACACAGCATCAGTGTGTTCCCTCGGCGGATACGAGACAGGCAGGATATGGAAAATTGACTGAAATGGGGTCAGGCGCTGCTGAAATCAGAAAGGCAGGAAGCACTGCCAGGCGGAGAGGTGGTGTTGCTGCTAATAAATAAATAAATAAAACAATAACCATGAAGTTTTAATGACAACATATTCAGAGGGGTGGGTATTAAAAATGCAGCACCAGTGTCAGAACAACCCTAAACGTTGTCTTTCCAGGCAAATTACTCTTCACCATCCTTTGGCTTTGGCACTCCTGCTTTGGTGCAAGGAGAGGGAAGAAATAACAGTAATATTAACAGCAATAACAGCAATTTCCTGTAACAAATTTCCTGGGGTTTTTTTTGTTGTTGTTGTTGGGGTTTTGTTTGGGTTTTTTTTTTTGCAGAGCTGGAAAGAGAAAAGGTGGAGGGAGGGCACACCATGATAATTTGAGGAGGATGCCCTAGATTTGTAAATGAGTGGTACTGAGTATTTTGCAGCATTCCTATCTCTTTATATTTATCAAATATTAAAATGGGAGATGCTTGCTGACACATTCAATAAAGAAGTACATTAGGAGGGGAAGGCACAGCAGCTCTGATTTTGCAGTTTTAATAATGAGATGTTGCAGATACCGCTTGCAACAGATTTACCCGTGGAGCTCTGGATGTCCAAACCCTCAGACCCATTCATACAGAGAGATATGGAACTTGCACATGCTTAAAATCAGAAGTTCCTCAGAAACCCAAACTACTGAAAAAGACCCATAGTGAGCGTATTTATCTCATAACCAGCATGAGATTTGGGATATTGTTTTCAAAGAAGCCTCCCCTGCTTTGAAGAAAAGATGTCAGAGGAGGGTAATCCACACTGGTGGAACATAGGTTGTTTTCATTCAAAAAAGAAAACGTTTATGACTATGCTCCTGCTTCCCACTGTTGGGAGTTTGTCCTACAGATGAAATGGAGACTCTCTCAAAGTCTCAGGATCAAAGCCCTTTATCAAGCCCACTTACAAAGCAGAGCCTTGGACCCACTCTCAGAAAAGCACTTTAACCCATAGGTACTTCAGAGTAATACAATATTCCACATTCCAACCATCTTTAGCTAATGATGAAGAAAATTAAAAAACATTATTTTTTTCCTGAAATTCATCAAAAATGGTTTGGGAAGCTGGTTTGTCTTCTTTTCTCTTTCTCCTCCTTTCCTTCCATTTCTCCCTTTCTCTTTCCCCGCCCTTGCTGTCTCACTCCCTCTGTCATGCAGAAGCGTTTTCAAGGTCTTGGTAGGGAAAGATGGGGTGTCATCAAATATAAATCTTTGCCTGAAAAATGATCTGTGGAAGCTCAGGAACATTACACGAGGTTTCCACTGCCACAGGTGATAGAGAGGATGAAGGGAAACACCCAGAAGTGGGTAACTTTAGCTAACCACCTTTGAGACAGTTACTGGTGCAGAAAAATAAAGAATCATAGAATCATACAGTAATGCGATCATTTAAGCTGGAAAAGAACTTTGAGACCTGGATTGAAATAGGGTCAGAAAAGACTCTGAGAGAAACAGTACTGCTAGCCTAGCCAGCAGTTGCCTTAAAAAAAATGCCTGCTATTGTGAGATTTCAAGGCCAACAAAATTTATGAGCTAGCTTTGGATGTGAAATGACAGTGTGCCCTTGTCTCTAAAAATAAGCGCTAATGACCCTCTGTCCCTTGCTGGTAGATCCAGAGGAAAGGGCAAGTTTAAAAAGACCCGGGAAACTAAACTCCTTTTTCACCCTTAAAGGTGGTCCTTTCAGGTCAGAGGGAAGGCACATGGTTGTGGAGCCATGTACAGCATGCCTGGGGACAAATAAAAGACTTTGTTCTCCCCAAGGCATCAATCCAGCATCACTTACCAGCACCACATTCGTTAAACAAATAAGCAGACGAATGTATCAGAAGAACATGTGAGGAAAAACAAATCAGACTTGGAAAACGTCCTGGAGTCCAGCCATGATTTTCCTGTGGAAAATCTCTCTTTCTATTGGGGTTAACCAGCATTTAATTGATTTATTCAGAAATATAATTAACTCTGATGAAAGTGGCAGGACTAAGTCCTCAAAGACTGTAGCTTACTGGCATGTAGGCTATCATGGTCCTCATTCATTTAGCGTAACTACGGCTCCTGTGTTAGATGTATAGTTGCCCTAGGCTCGCCTCTATAATCCATAGAAAGAGATAGGCTTCTCCGGAGAGTGGTGCACATCTAGCCTGGGTTAAATTGTTATCTGACAGCACTTTTCTCAGTGACCATAACTGGAATCTAGGATGGCTATGTGGGATACCAGTCAAACACCTAAAGTTTAGTTTACCAGTAGAAATACAGCTTTAGTGGCCAAATCTCCCTTATTGTCTCTTGCTACTTCCCTGTCTCCACTTGATACTCTCTTCTTTCAAACATGGATCAAAACCTTTGCAAATACAACTTTTGGTTTGTTTACTTGATGGTTTTACGTAATAGAATCCTGGTCAAATACAAAGGCTTGCAAGTTTTATGATCATCATTGCATTGACTTCTCATGTGTATAAATCCAGATTTGAGTTGCTCAGCTGAAAATTAGACCTCAAGTAAGATGATTAAAAAGACGTTAAAAGTGGTAGCATCCATTTTCAAAAATGATCTAAATGTAGAAGTTCACCTCTTTGTGCTTCCTCCTCCTCATCTTTCACCCGTGTTGTTCATTTTTACATACACTCTTTCCTTATTCTTAAAAAAAATAAATACAGAGTTTAAAGGAAATTTTCATTTTTTTACTGATATATTTTAATGGAAATATCATATAAAAAAAATCCGTTCTCTGTTACTAAGCAGCTTCAAGTAAAGACAACACTTGCTAGTCTCTAATCCTCTAAATATGGTCTAATTTCGATTTGGGACCATACAAATAAGTTTAAGAAACAAGATGAAATTTACTTTAAAAATCAATGACAACATACAGTTACTGAAGTATCATGAAACTTCCATAAAGATTTTTAGAAGCTGTAGGGTCGCTATCTGAATTCCGTTAGAGTAAGAAAACAATTCTGATTCAGATAAGACTGATTAACAAGTCTTAGTTTTGGATGATTAATTCATACACTAAGGTGCAAGACCTAGAGAGACTTAATTGCATATCTTTTCAGCTCTCTTGACCCAAGATATACACTGTTTATGGCATTAAGGCCATATGCAAATTTTTTTTCAAGGCTCGAAACTCAGTGTGCAGGTTTTTTTAATCCCCGCATTTCTAGGTGTTGAAATGAATAGTTGAGATTTGCAGAAGTGTTTAAAAACTTTCCACTTAAACTGTATTTCTGGGGAAAAAAATAATACACTTTCAATTGGATAGATACTGTGGGAAAAATAAATAAATCAGCCTGTCAGTCTGCTGAATATTTTCCTGGATATGAATGAAGAAAATAAAAATATTTCCCTAGTTCACAGGAAATGTTAAATATAGTCATCAACAAAAAAGAAAAAATGTTGACATCCTCACAAGCAAGTTCTGGAAAGCAAATTTTCATTACCATGACTTAGTTCCATTTAATGCCTAATTTCCAATGATCTGGTTAATTCCCTGAAACATCTTGCTAATCTTCTTTCATATAATTTTTCCTGCTGAAAACATCAGCCAATTGTTGGTAAGCAGCTTGGTACTAAATCGTTTAGTAAAACAGAGACTTGTAATCAGATGGTACTTGGCCAAGATGCCCAAATCCATATCCTCTTTATTATTCTTAGTCCTGCTGCTCTTATGCCATCATGGTCAAGCCCTTGGTTACACCTATGTTTGGGAGAAATTAACAGCTTTGGGTACATACTGGCATACTGCCTGCTTTTACTGGATTTCTGGCTTGTATCAAGTAGGCAATGAGTCATGAGACATCACAACCATGCAATTTTTAATTTAGTTTCTAGAACTGAAGGCTGTAGCAATACAAGCTACCTAGTCCATGCTTAGAAATCAAGTTTAAGTGGGGAGAGGCATCGGATTCTTCTAAAAGAGCTGTAGCACATACAGAAATAAGAGTCACTTGCATTATTTAAGCAATGTTGAACATCCACCAGAACAAGGACATCAACAAAACCAACAGGTACTGAATGTAGTCCAACATCACAAAGTGAAAGAAAAGCAGCATTAGTTTAGCCATTATTTACTGAACCTTTGTTTAATTGTATTTTGTCCCAGATATGTTCCATTCTTTCCAGTAAATATATACTTCTCATTTCTGACACTTTCTACAGCATCATCACTGCTAACTTTTCCAAAACTTCAGTAACCAGCATTTGCCTGAATTTATTCCATTGCCTGTTCATTACAGACTTATAGAAATGTTGGAACAGGGGTAAAAATGCAGAGACATTGTGCTATGAGGTTTCCCAGAGAAGCTCAGGAGCTCTTATGACAGTATCTTTGAAGTTACTGTAATGGTGCCAAGAGCATCTTATTTCATGGCATTTCTGATACAGGACAAATAGGGTAGCTATTAAAAAAGAAAAAAATAAAATCAATTCAAATAATGTTTTAACTGGAGGTAGTTGGAATAGCAGAGAGAAACTCTTGCTTTCTGAAACTGTTTTTTTCTGCTTGAATCATACTTTTATGGGTGCATCAGAGTCAGCAACCAAGATTCCTTCCAACTTCTCGTGGGGAACAGAAGACTGAACCTGAATTCAACCTGGAGTTCCAGCAAGAAATTTAAGGTAGAAAGAAACAGTTAAGTCATAAGCAGTACCATCAGGTGGGACTCATCTGCCCACAAGTATGTTTCTGCAGAATGGACAACTGTGCCAGGCTGCAGCTATATCCCAGCTGCCTTGGAAGTCAATGGAGAGAAGGAGGAGCCTGCATTTCCTTCTGTACTAAAGCACTTCCAAAATGCATCAGATGAACCACTTATTCTTCTGCGATGAGTATGAGGAGGGACTTGGCTGCCCTGCTCAGCCGTAGCTGCCTCAAGTATGGGTATATCCCACTGTTGTTCCAAATGCTTATGGGTTGACAGCTTGAACCAATGCCTCAAGCATTAAAATCTTACTTCAAAACATTGTTCTGCTTAAGTTCCCGACACATAGATTTCTTTACCTAATTCAAAAACAGATAGTTGTTTTATTTAAATTAGAATTTTAATGTCTGGGGTTTCTTTTAAAATCAATAATGAGAAGTAAATGTACTTGGAGAGAAAGACTGACCCCATTTTAAAATATATATCAAAGAAAGGTTAGACAAATTGCTCTCAGAAAATGCCTGTTTCTTTTCATTGACCAAAAAGGGGTGCTGGAGGAGAAATTTGGTCTGACATCCTAATATTAAACACAAACTAAAACTAGCAAAGTTTAATGCCATTGCTCACTTCAGTGGGGATAATTCAGGTCTGAATATCTTTAGTTCTTCTGCCATCACAGCAATGTTCTACCACTTGTGAAAAAAAAAAACAAGAAATGAAGCCCAAGGCAGCATGCCAACCACTACCTTGCGTGCTTTGAAATGGAAGGTGGTAACTGTCAGGATGTCCAGACATTGATCAAGTGAATAAAATTAGAATAAAATTAAGTAAATTTTCGTTGTTCTTGTTGTTAACTTTATTGCTAAATTTCCTGGCTCTGTGGTGAGTTTGCTGAGATCTGAACTGGTTCTTTCTGTATGCAAAGAGATTCACTCCTGCTGAGGCTCTTACATATTTTATTATTTATTTTCTAGTAATTAGTCTGAACCACTGACTCAAACAGAACTAGCCAAGTGAAAAAGAAAATATAACAAAGTCCCCCAATATGTTGTCTTTGCCTAGGGCAATAAGCAGCTGACGGCTAATGGGACAGATGATGCTCCCCTTCTCAGTTCATCCATTTAGTTGCTTGTTTAAGACACAAGAATGCCTGTGTGCCTTGACCCACACTTTGGCATTCGAAACTTTCATACGCGTTCTTGGTAAAGCTGGACAGATATTTTCCCTGACCTTAGGAAAACACCGATTTTTCAGTAAAACTTGAAAACTAAAGTATTTTACTTTGCAAATAAAGACGTGCTACCTTTCAAAATTAAGTTAGAGGTCCCTTCCTCTCTTTCTCTGGTGATGACAGGGCTAGCTGCATCTCTGCATGCATTGCAAGCTCCTCTACTGGAAAAGCAAAGAAGTGGCAAACGGCAGTCCAGCGTCAGCAAATGCGGTGGGAGATGCAGCACGGAGTTAGAGAGGGAGGAGAGAGCAATCTGTATGTTGTAAGGGATGATAACATGTATTTATGAGGCTATACAAAGTGAAACAGCTAGCAGGGGATGGGCGGGTAGGGAGGTGATGGGGGCGTGGGGGGGGTGGGGTGGGGTGGAGAGTAGCACCCTGCAACCAGATAACAACCAGATAACAGCAACTACAGTTGCTTCTGGTATCAAGTTTCCTCTCCTAAGGGATGCCAATAACAGGTGACATCAATTGCCTACTGGAAATGCCACTGTCCTCTTTGGGAACTAGCCAAGGTCAGATGCCTGAGTTTAAGGCAGGCAAAGTTTGATGACATTATTCTGAGTCTTTAATTTGTTAGTTCTATCAAAGTAGGTAATGATCTGCAATCTGGGGCCATAGATGTCTAGTAATTCAACAGGGTGTAAAGTCACTTAGTGAAAAAGTGTGGATGCTCCCTTAAGCTCTTGGTTTACTAAAGGCTTTGCACAATGGAAGAATTTCCACTGCTTATCTAAATAATAGCTAAGTATAAGTACTAGAAGGTGGTTTATATTAACAACTTCAAGGTACAGTGATCATAAAAATACATCAGTTGTCCCCTCTGCACATGTCACTTGTCCTACCTTTTTTTTCCCTACTCACTGCCCTCTGGTAGACGTCAGTGCTGTTCCCGGGGTCAAACTGAGTGAGAATCTGATGGCAGGAATCAACACTGATTTCCACATTGACTGTGTTTATTTCTATTCTTTCCCTTGGGGGACTTTGAGGTTTGTCTGTTCTGTTTTCTCTTCTTCTCATTTTCTTCCAAGGAACTTTACTGCTGCCTGTAAGGGAGACAATCCAGCTTTGCTAGCTGGCAACAGGAGCTTGGGGGCTCCTGAAAATGTTGAAAACTCTTTGCTTTCCAGAATGTTTAAGAAAAGTGAGTTTACACAGCTTGCACTGAGTGCTTGCGACACAAAAGGATTTGCAACTCACAAGTACAAAGTACCTTCCAGTTCTCTCTTCCAGAGCTCCAGTATCGTCCTCAGCATACAAACTCTTACCACTACAAGGCAGAAACAGGCATTAGAAATCCTTTTAAAGGTCTGCAGGAAGCTTTCTCAGCAGTGCAATAAAGCAGCAGGATCTACTCCTAATCCAGAAAATGGTGTAGACTGTCTCGTAATTGTGCCTGCAGTACAAGATTCTCTGCTTGTTCCTCCAGACTCCCTCTTTATCCGTACTCGCTCCAGCCTCTCCATTGGACAGGAAGGTCCCAGGCCTCGGAGAGGAGATGCTGATGAAAGATCCCTTTATGCCAGAAAAATCTGCAACTGGACTACTAGTCTCCTTTAAAATGAATGAGGCCAATAAATCAAAAGGAAATGGTGAAATATCTGACTCTAAATTAGTAGGAGGGACATGCAGTGACTAATTACTTCGTTTAAGTCAAATTCTGTTATGTTGGTATTATAGATGATAGAATGATAGCATCATGGAATGGTTTTGGTTGAAAGGGACCTTAAAGATCATATAGTTCGAAACCCCCTGCCTGGGGCAGGAACACCTTCCACCAGCCCAGGCTGCTCCCAGCCCCATCCAGCCTGGCCTTGAGCACTGCCAGGGATGGGGCACCCACA
>JAVJGI010000062.1:75921566-75953045 GCA_035590275.1 Ibycter americanus
AACCCATGAGTTTTCTCACTTTTATCCATCCCACTGAGGGGGGAGGGAGTGAGCGGCTGTGTGGGGCTTACCTGTCTATCAGGGTTTAACTGAAACATTAACTCAGGCTGTTCAACTCTTGCTCTTAGCCATGCTGGATCCAAGTTCAAACCTCAGGCTATGAGGCTTCACTAGAGTGTTTACCACTGAGTTACTGTGGATTCTTCTTCAGTCTTCTTTACTTCCCTTCTGCAACATGAATAAAATATATGAAAAGCTAAAATAACAATTTATGGAGGGTCCATGGGCTTAGTGTTCTCCTCTTGCTTGTCTTCTCCCTCAGAAATAACTCCCATGAGTAGCCTTCAACATCCTTGAACAGCTACAGTCAGCTGGTGAAAAGCATGCCAAAGAGAGGTGCCAATTACTCTGCAAATGGCTCTTCCTACATTTTTTTTTGGTGGGGGGGAGTTAGTACTGAAGTTGTAGCAAAATTATTATGCTGTGGAATTAGAGATCTCTTTAATAACCTTTGAAGCACACAGATCCTGACATGTATCTGTATGCTGACCTGCACGTGTTCAGGTACAGGAGTCCTCACGTGTTCCTGAATGTGACTTTGTACATACATGAATTGTCTCCAGAAGCAGTTTCAGCAGCATATGAACAAAATCTTCAGACTTATTCGGTTTAGCTTAAATAAAGATTTCCTGTTTATTATGTTTCCACCCCCACCTAAAGTAATTATAATCAACTCAGGAGGCTCAGGAGTAAAAACTATTGGCAACTAACTTCCTAAGGGAATAGTTTAACCCTGATTCAGTTAGAGCTCATGGCTGCGAGTCAGGACATCTTATTTTGTATCTCAGTCCCAAACCAGATTTATTAGGTGTGATTCAGATCCAGGTACACGAAGTTAAGTGAAGGCATCTGAAATGAAAGTATTGATAGGAGCACTGATGAACACTGTTGCCCGAATCTAAACATCTGGCGTCATTTGAGAGTGCCCAGCATATTCAAGATATTCACATAAGAATGAAATTGTAAGAGCCCTTGACTCTTTGGGATTGTCAGCTAAAGGCCAGCTGGAGTACCCTGAGGTATCTCAAATGGCTTAATAAAGGGACAACTGACATGTCTGTACACTCATTGTAGTCAAGAGGGATCCAAACTATGAAGTTGAGAGAGCGGTTCAAAATAGACATGTACATTTTGGAAGTTGAATAACTCCTCTGGTCTCTGTTGTCTAACTGTAGGTGGAGGTTGTACTTCCAGGCTTCCCGCTGTCTCATTAGAAGGGTGTAAGTGTTCCTTAAGTCCTATGTCATGTCTTCCAGGCCCATGGAGATATGTCTTGGACATTTTAAATGGCAATAAGTATCTATATAAGTAACTACATAGGCAGTTGTGATTTCCATTGATTAGAATGGGAGTGTCAACACACAGTTCTTATCCATACACCTATGCAACTGTATATATATTTAAATGCAGGTGTTTGGACCTGGAGCTGAATTCCACTTCTTGCATGATATTTAGAAAATCAATGAATCCCTCTGAATTTCTGTTGCCCATTAATAATACGGACATGATATATCCACAAATTCACATCTGCACAATTTGTCAGGCACCAGATCTGTTTCCTCAGAGCACTGCCCAACAAAGCCTTAAGCAACATGTCTGTTACTTTGATGTACATTTTTTTACCCGTTATTGTGAAAAAAAACCCTAGTGGCCCAGTCTAGAGCCATGGCTCTATCAAAGCCTGTGCCAACCATATAGAGGATAAGACAGGCTTATACGCAGCAAAGCTTAGGGGCAGAGAAGCAGGGGGCAGATATCATGTAAGGGGTGACCACAACACACATAGCCACTGCCAAACCTTTTGGAGAGATCTGAAAGGCAATAATGCTTGGGGAAAACTTGCATTCAGTTCCAGCACTGCCTTGTATCACTGCGGTTCATCCTGGGCAAGTTGTATAGTATATAAGGGTGATGATATGCATCATCTATAGGCCAGTGCACTAAAGCCTTGTCCCAGCAACAGACCCCCACCAGCAGGAACTCCTTCCAGCCTCCATATCTTTGGCACTGACAGAGGACTCTGCTTTCTGTCAGTGTATTTGTGCAGTGACACATATTCTCTAGTGATTAGATTAACGTTGGCAAAGGCAATATGAAAAACCCACACAGATTACCACTGTCACCCGCAGTAATTACATTTATTCATTTCCATTTAGCCAAGTTTTTACAAGCTGAGCAAGGGGCCAAATAAGCAATAAACACAGAGGCAAGAAATTAAAATGCTGATCCGTTCACTGTGAAAACAATCAAACCATCATCTTTCTTTAGGCAGCTCATTCATCATCCAAGAGGGCCACAGTGTGCTGATATGGAGGGCTGGAAATCTAATGTTATTACACGTAAATTCACTAACATGAAATTACTGCCCCTGATATGATTTTACTAATAAATTAGTTCATTTCTACCTTTTCGCAAGAGACTTTAGGGACCGTGGAGAATTGTACATGAGTCTCGTAATCTTGCCTGCTTTATATCAAGTGAACAGGCAGTTTAGTTCCTCCCTCCACCACCACCCCCTGCTTCTCCCTGTGACTCTTGCCTTGGCTTTGTTTCATTAGGACATAAACACAGTTACATTTCATTTTGAGGCAGTTTTGTGGCCTTGGGTCCAGGAGAAGCGTAAGAAGATGGAGGTTCCTTGGCTTGGCATTTTACTGTTGTGGCACTAACTGGGAGAAGCAAGTATCATAGAATCATGGAATGGTTTACTTTGGAAGGGACCTTTAAAGGCCATCTAGTCCAACTCCCCTGCAATGAGCAGGGACATCTTCAACTAGATCAGGTTGCTCAAAGCCTTATTCAACTTGACCTTGAACATTTCCAGGGATGGGGCATCCCCCGCCTCTAAGCAACCTATACCAGTGTCTCACCACTCTCATCTAAATTTTTTTTTTTTTCATTTTATCTAGTCTGAATCTGTCCTCTTTTAGTTTAAAACTGTAACTCCTTGTCCTATTGCTACAGGCCCTGCTAAAAAGTCTGTCCCCATCTTCCTTACAAGCCCCCTTTAAGTACTGGAAGGCTGCTATATGGTCTCCCCAAAGCCTTCTCTTCTCCAGGCTGAACAACCTCAACTCTCTCAGCGTGCCTTCATAGGAGAGGTGCTCCAGCCCTCTGATCATCTCCATTGCTTCCTCTTGACCAACTCCAGCAGGTCCATGTCTTTCCTCTGCTGAGGAACCCCACAGCTGGACACAGTACTCCAGGACCGGTCTCATCAGAGTGGAGCAGAGGGGTAGAATCACCTCACTGGGCCTGCTGACCATGCTGCTTTTGGTGTAGCCCAGGGTAGGTCTTCTGGGCTGCAAGCGCACATTGTTAGGCATATCCAGCTTTTCATCCACCAGTACCCCCAAATCCTTCTCAACAGGGCTGTTATCAATTGCTTCATCCCCCAACCTGCACTGATGCCAGGGGTTGCCCCCACCCAGGTGCAGGACCCTGCACCTGGCCTTGTTGAACCTCATGAGGTTGACACAGGTCCACTTCCTGAGCTTGTCCGGGTGCCTCTGGATGGCATCCCACACCTCAGGTGTGTCTAGACCTTGCCTCGGAGTTTTCTGAGCTGTGAAGTCTGTGCAAGTTGAGGTTTAGGAGCCTAAATTTCTTTTTTACACCAAAACTAGTGGGGCAGAAACATTCAGTTCCTAAGCTGATAGCAGAGTCACAGGGCTACGGTGAGTAGGGTCAGAGAGAAGCAGTTTATATATGGAAATATTGAGACAACTCCATTTGTATATCTTTCAAAATAGTTTTGCATCGTGTATGTCCTTTAGGTCAAAGCACCAGCTTTCAAGGTACATAGTTTCACTGATGTGCAGAGGATGTAAATTACTTGAGGTCAGTGACCATACATCTGCTTGCATATTATGGGGAATCTGGTCCACTACCTTCAATGGGCTTCAGAGTTATGCAGAAAGTTGTAACAGGCTCAAAGGCTTTGGCAAAGTTGCTCCTGGTTTGCACAGGTGTAAGAGCAGAATGAGGTTAGGATTAATTTCTCATTTTTGCCCTGTTCAATTTGCTTCTCATAAATCTTCAGTGAGGGTATCTGGGCAATCTGCGGAAGGAACTGTGCTTTATTCTTCCAGACATGTAGATGGCTCTTCAGTCTACCTTCACAGCAATAGAATTACTTTTCTCAGTCTACACCCATTGCTCTCCTTGAAGACATCTGCAAGGTACAAGTCACTCAGCGCTGAGTTTGGTCCTTTTAGCTCCTCAGCGGTAAGAAAGCAAATCTGGCTGGTGCTCCTTCTGCCACTGGTGGGCCAAACCAATTCCAGACCATCAGGTCTGCTTTCCCTGCCACCGTGGCTTTGCACTGGTAACAAGTGTCAGCAGTGAAAACTCAGCTGCTGGTACCTATGAGATCCACGCTGAGCAAATTCATATATCAAAGTTACAGTTTTACACCAAGCAACTTTCAGGAGCAGTGGCTAGATCCTCGCTGTGTTTAAATCTCTTAGATTCACGGGGGCTGTACTGATTTATAACATTGGGAAGGGTGGGGGGAGAAAGCGTGTTTCAAAGGCAGCTGCCAGTTCTGAGGTCTCGCTGTTTATTTGCTATGTTTTCATGCATATTGAGTGATTATTTCATTTCCCCCTTTCCTCACCTATTCCAGCTCTGCCTTGCATGTTTAGCATCAAGGGCACATCTGTGTCTCACTACGTGTGTTTGATGACGTTTTGGCCAATAAGACCCCTGCAGAGGATTTGGGTCCATTGCTGCTGCCAGATAAATAAGGACATCTATCTGCTATAATACAAGTGTCAAGGAACTACATGCCTAAGCTTGATCCCGTTATCTAAGCTTTTCCTATAGTCAATGGGAAAAAATAGACCTTTTTAAGAGGGTAGTTTTGAAGCAGGTGACTATCTGGCAGTGCCTAAAATAATAATCTATGTCAATATCTTTTTTTCTGGGAATTTGGAGTGCCCTTTTGCTGTGACTCTTGATCATCCCCACTTAATGGACTTCAGTTCATCACAATTTATTGGTTCATTTGGTCTCAGAGTGCACAAACAGGACGATTTTCAAATGTAATTAAACCAGAAGATAAACTCTAGAATTGTACCTGATATTTTCTAACCATGAATGGGAATGCGAACAAACCAGACCGAAGTGAAATCTCTCTGAAATGTCTACAGCATGGATGTTAGGATTGCAGCATGGATTGCTTTGATCTACAAATCTATCCTGTTTGTCTGGACTATATAACACCAATATTGCCTGTGTTTTCCTTCTGCCTCAAAAGTTGTCTATAGCTTGCTCTTAATTTTGAGATACCTGCATAATGTAAGCTGACCCTCAACTTAGGAAATAAATTTTATTTCTGGGTCAACAGTTTGACTTAACACAACATTAGCTTGTGCAAGGTAATCACAGGACAAACAGAATCATAGTACTTCATCCCTATTTCTAGGAGTACAACCACTGTAAATAACTTCTGACTGAAGAGCCGTTATTTCATTAAGGAAACAACTAAGATTCCCAATAGTCTTTCTACCCAATAAGCTGATTATCTGTAAATCAACCAAACTTGCTGGCAATACAGACGAGCTGTTGACAAGTTTAGTAGTTTGTCTTATCTCGATCATCTTAAAAAGGAAATTATACAGTCAGAAGGACCTCAATACATCAGGACTTAGTATCTGGATCAGTGAGGTTTACCTACCAGTCATGTCTGAATGGGGTTGGGATGACAGAAGAGGGGGACAGTGATCAGGGCAAGGACTGTGCTGAAGCAAGGGAGCCTGTTTCTGTCCTCAACTACTCTTAAGTAAAGTAGAAAGTTGTTCCAACCAGGCCTTTAGACTTTCATCAGAAATGGACTAGCATGAAAAGAGATTTCAGGCTTACAAAAGCCCACTGCATGCAATTAGTACCAAAGTGGGACATAAAGTCAAGCAGCAGGTCACGAGTCCAGTCCGCTGTTGGTGGAGCTCCTCTGCAGTCATCACAGCCAGGGTGACTGTGACACATTGCTTTCACATTTCAGAGAACTGGAGGTATCAGGGACATCTAAATTATTATCAGACCAGTCTTCAGACTAGTTTTGGATTCAAAGTGAAATCCAGACAAGGATCTTGGACTGGGTTGGATGGCGCTGACCCACTTTCCCCTTCTCTTGCAAAACTTCAGCTCCAGCTGACTCAAATGCTGGGATATGTGCTGGGGCACCCCTGGCTCTCCACAAGGAGACTGTTATAGCTGAGTTGATGACCGTGCTAAAAACATGACCATATTCATCCCACCTAACCTTAGGTATCTAAAGGCCCTGCCAGACCTGTAGTTGCAGATTAAAAGTGGATGGCAGAAGCTGCTAGCTGCCCTCAGTTGTCTGTCCCATTCATTTGATGGAGGTTGCCATTCCCAAGGAAAGGACCTTGGATTCTCTTATGAACTACTGTTTACATCATGCATATTATGCAAAGCAAAGCTGGTGCCAGTTAAGTTGAACACACCGTGATAAAAACTGGAATCATCCAGGATCTGCTTCAAGGGAGGATCTGTCTCAAGACAGGAACAGATATCCTTATATTGAAAATGTCAGACCCTCTCAGAGGCCAGGGGAGATGTTTAGGTGTGTGATAACCTCAGCTGTCCATTTCTAGTCTGCAGCCAGAATCCACGAGAGCATTCAGTGACTCACCTAAGCAAGCAATGCATTTGGCGTGGACATCCTAGATGGTCAGTGGGAAGGTATCTTCTGCAAGTCACGCAGATCTTAGGTTACTGCTGGACTTGTTATGGTTCTCCCTCTTACCCCATCTATCTTATCCCTTCTTCTCCATGCCTGCTTCAGCCCTTGTTATTTATATTACACCAAGGTTTAGAAACATGAGTGGGGTTGAGGTTTATCTGTGCTAAACCCAGAATGAGACAGCCTTGCTCCCGAACGCCTAACCCTCCAATCTAGGTAGCTGAGAGAGAGAGTGAGCTTGCAAACAGGTACAGGAGATTAAGTGACTTGTTCAATGTCCTATACCTAGTCAGTGGTGAAGCCAAAGCTGACTCCAGGCTTTCTGACATTCTGTTCTTTGCTGTATTCCTTAGATCACAGTGCCTGGCTGGGAAAAATCTCAGCATGCACATCAGCCTGCTTTGGCCCAAAATGATCAAACATCATTCAATGCCAATCAAGCCTTGTGAGGAATTAAGAGGAAGCTATGTAAAAGTATCAAGAGATACTGTGTTTGCTTTCCTTTATCCCTGGGATAAATCCAGGAGCCTCTCCTTTGCTGATTTTGTATTATGCATTTGAAAGTGTTGTTGGATCAGATCAAAACCCGAGAAAGCGAGAGGGGTATTGTTTTGAGCAAGGGTGTTTTGAGGCCTCGGGTTGCTTATACAGCAAAATAAAGCAGTGCTGGCTGCTTTCTTTCTTGCAAAGATCCTTTAGGAATTAGTCTGGCAATTCCAGCACCAGAGAAGGGCTCTTCCTTTGCTAATCACCTGGCTTTATTCGACTCTGAAACTCACTCGGAAGCTCCCTGTGTGTGCATTAACCAAAGGTACAGGATTATGTTTGTTTAATAATATAGTGGTGTCTTGCTGAACAACTGTAATTTCCATGTACTTATTGATCTTAATTTATAATGCCATTAGCTTTCTAAACTGCCATTAACTAATGATGGGCTCTGTAGGCTTAACAGCTCTTTCAAATCAGTTGCTGACAAGTGGGCCCCAGAAGCATTTGTCAAAAGGGTAATGGATCCCTATCAGAGTGGCAATAAATTAGGTTATAGTCTTATCAAATTAAACAATGGATGAAGGAAAATTAGCTATCAATAAAAATCTATAAAGCTGCCCTGATTATTCCCAGTCAATTATATCAATTAGAGATCAAACAGTGAACCCCCTGCAGTACGTTAAATAGAACTAACTGGGGCCAAAGGCGGCCAAATTGTGTTACAAAATGCAACACCACGGGCAGCTGTAGGAGATAATCATTACTGTCATTGACAAAGGAGCTGCTTTATTAGAAAGCTGGATGTTGCCTGCAGGCAGGCTTCTGGCAAGAGGACAAAGGCTCTGCAATGAGGAAGGGGAAAGAGGCTTGAACCTGGCTGCCAGTGTGAGCAGCCTGTTTCTGGCTGATAGCTTCCCCCAACTTTTGTCATTTAAAGCAGGCTGGGCTTCATCAGATTCTGCGGAGTCCTCTGAGAAGTGACTTTGTCAGCAGACACCTTTCCCTCTCTCCCTTTGTTTTTTTAAAGCTGTGCTGTTGATCTTCTTTTCACTAACGATACACAAAGCTTTGAACGATTTAAGGCCTAGGTTGTAACTTCAGGCATGTACTAAGAGGTGGTGCTGAGGGGCGATATTCCAGCATCTACCATGTGAAGCGACATATCCTAGAAATTGCCTGTGAGACCTGAGCAGGTCTCCCTTTCTCCATCAGACAGTCTTTGCACCTATGGTGGGAAAAGGGGTCTCTTGCCCTTTTCATATTGGGGTACAGATGCCAAGCCACCAGTGCTTCATTAGGTCACTCTCGCAGGACAGTCCTAGGCTGGAGTGGTCTGCTTGTGTCTCTGCTGTTTTCCACTGCAGCTCATGACACACAGGGATATGAACTCTTCTTCCCATTGCAGACTGATCATAGGGTACCAGGAGCCACGTTTAGATATTTCTTTGAGAGATGCAAAAGATGACCCCGATAATTCCCAGAGGCCCCAGATTTTCCATCTGTTTTCACAATGTCAGCAGTATACCCCACAGCGGTCTGTTTGAATTTTGTCCTCTGGCACCAAATCGCAGCAAACTGCAGCTGGACTGTACACCTGCATGTCTTAAGCCTTCACGGGATGATGATGTTGAAGGGAAGTTCGGCTCCAGCTCTTCATGTGGCCATCAGTGTGAGAGAATACGTGTGTGTGCACGTGTATGTCTCTGCTGCTGGGACAACCTCCCCTCAAGCTCACTGCCACTTGAAACCTCAGCTAAGAAATGAGCTGCTAGCGCAGGCCACCAGCCACGACCACTCTCCTGCTTTCTTTCTGTAGAAAGTTATAGTTTCTTACAGACTTTCTGTAAAGTGCTGTATGTCTGCAGTGGGAAAACAATCTGTGGATCATTTTGCTTCCCCTGCTCCCTTTGTAGCTGTCTGTAGATTCACGGGAGTAAACTCAGTGAGCTAGGTGGTGCCTTTCAGTTTCTCCCCTGTGTTGAAACCCTGCTCTGAACTCAGTCTTGAGGCAAGGCTGGCTCCGCAGTACGTAAACTCTGACATTAGACTTTGGGCTGCTGCTTGACCAGGACGGAATTTGGCAATTATCCATCTCCTGAACCAAGACCTGAGCAGCAGTATGCTTTGTGTTGGTCATTACTGCCAATAGGAGCAGCTGAGTAGAGACATCCTTAATTCTTCCTGCAGACAATATGGGATCAGATTCAGGAGAAAACAGGGTTCTTTTTAAAATTAAGTACTGTTTTTCTCTCTTCCTTTCTCTTCTAAATAGACACTGACACCCAATCACTGAATACCGACCCTTCTTCACGTAAGAGAACACAGAGTCATAAAACATCACCATTATGGGCTGCAAATCGAGGCACCCACACTAGGAAACACTGAAATCAAGATTACCAAAGTATTTCTAAATCAGTCTATTTGTGATAATAGTTCACAGGGCAGTCCTTGATACTGTGTTTACAAAATCTTCTGTGAGGTTCCTTGCTATTCCTTCCTTTGAATGAAGTGATGATCCAGCAGCATAGAAATTGCACAGCACAGTTGTGGGTTGTGGTTTGAACCTAACGACTAAATTTCTTCTAGTATCACATCAGCTACTATAACGTAAAAGCTTTTCTTTGTTCCTTCCTTAAATTTTGTATTTAATCTAGTGGAAGCTGAGCTTTAGGGGTATAGCGCTCAGACTCTGGACTAAATTCCCAGAGATACCCAAGGTCACCCTAAATTTCACTTTCTTCCATTCAAATCAGCAGCGCAGGTCTCTGCGTTATGTTCTGTAGCACAAACCTGTAGGTATGTGCACGTGCACGTGTGTAGCATTTTTGAAAAATTACAAAACAAAACACACCCCACACTCATACCTCTTCCAGCAGAGGAGTGTTGAGAGAACAAAATTGATTGATGTTACTCATATTGCACTAAGGTGTACTGGAAGGCTTTCAAATACACTGTGATGAGACTAGACTTGACTAGAATACCTGTAATATTTCTTGCTGAGCAAAGCACTTAGTAAATGGAAGTAAGGATGATGAAATTTGGTCCTAAAGGGATGCCAGGATGTAACTGCTCAGGTTTTTGATCCTGCTCAGACTTTTGAATGTGCTTTATTACGTGCCTGAAAGTCACCCCTTTCAAGACACAAGTTCTCCATACTTTTTGAAATCAGGTGTATGTGTCGGTACTTGCAAGGCTGGGGTGTGACTGCACATTAGTTTGTAGTAAAGCCAGAGAGAAAAGAGGAATGGGTTTCTGTCGGAATATCCCCCTTTGAAATTTCCACTTCAGAAATCTTGGGTGTTTTGGTTTGGTTGTGAGGTTGTTTTTTTTCCTATGGGCAAATGTCAGTATATAAATAAGTACAGGAGTTTCTTTTTCCATTTTCCAGCTGTCATTAAAGCAACAGAGGTAAGGAAAGCAAAATAAATGTACTTTTCATTCAGATTTTCAGGGTAGAAACATTATGAAATGGAGCAACACCAGAAGAAGTCCATGTGCTTCTTTCAAAAATATAGATTTTATGTACAAAGTATTTTTCAACAGCTCTCTCATTTTTAGAGTAGTTTGTTTTATTCCATATCCCATGGGAAAGAAATTGTGCACTAAAACTTTTGCAAGGAGATTTAGGTTAAGCAGTGACACCCCCTTTGTCCCCCAGGAAATTAACTCAAAGACTTTCTGAATGTAGAGACTATGAAACATTGGAAAGGAGTGCCTGGGGAAGCTGTGGAATATCCATTACCAAAAATCTTATAGAATAGGTGAGAAAATATAAGCAAGAAATTGGAGAGAGAGAGAGAAGGGGCCTTCCTTGTGGAGGAGGGAATGCTTAGTTGCCATTTTGGAGTCTTTTTTAAACATGTTTTGATGACTCTGTTCTGTAGATGGTTAAATAGATGCTCAGGATTGTTGTCTGTAACTATGTCAAGACTTATTACAGGAGCTTGGCTCCTGCGAATTGACGGGCCCTGGCAATATCCACGCGACGATGTTAAGCGATCTGGCTGACATTGTTGTGAGGTTGCTGTCTCCATAATCTTTGAGAAGTTGTGGAGATCAGGGGATATCCCAGAAGACTGGAAGAGAGCTAATGTCACCCCCATCTACAAGGGCTTAGAGGGGGATCCAGGAAATTATAGGCCCATCAACTTTACTTCAGTCCCTGGGAAAGTTATGGAATGAATCTTCCTGGTGGCTGTCACGTGATCAGTACATGATTGGGAAAAGCCAGCACAGATTCACCAAGGGCAAATCGTGCATGACAAACCTGGTTGCCTTTTGTGACAAAGTAACCTGCTCAGTTGATGTGGGGCGAGTGGTAGACGTTGTCTACCTAGACTTCTCCAAGGCTTTTGATACCGTTTCCCACAGCCTCCTCCTAGAGAAATTTATGTGTTATGGTCTAGACAAGTGGTCCGTGCAGTGTGTGGGGAACTGGCTGCCCAGCCGCACTCAGGGAGTGGTGGTAAATATCTCCTTTTCAAATTGGCAACCTGTCACAAGTGGGGTCCCCCGAGGATCAATACTGAGCCCAATGTTGTTCAGTATCTTCATAAGTGATTTGGATGATGGGATCAAGCGTACCCTGATGAAGTTTCCTGATGATACCAAACTGAGTGGGGAAGTGGATGCTTTGGAAGGGAGAACCACCCTGCAGGAAGATCTAGATAGGCTAAAAGAGTGGATTAACAAGAACCTTATGGACTTCAACAAGGGCGAGTGTAAGGTCTTGCACCTGGGAAAACATAATCCAGGAGTACAACACAGGCTGGGACCTATCCGGTAGGGAAGCAGCATTGTGGAAGGGGTCCTGGGGGTCCTGGTGGACAACAAGCTCAGTGTGAGTGAACAGTGTGGTGCTGCAGCAAAGAGAGCCATCAGGATGCTGGGTTGCATCAAAAAGGGTGTCACCAGCAGAGATGAAGAAGTCATTATCACACTCAGCACTTGTCAGGCCACACCTGGAATACTGTGCTCGGTTTTGGTGCCTGCTGTACAAAAAAGATATAGACAGACTGGAGAGGGTCAAGAGAAGGGCACAATGATCAAAGGGCTGGGAAGCCTGCCATATGAAGTAAGGCTCAGAGAACTGGGTTTATTCAGCCTTGAGAAAAGAAGGTTTAGGGGAAAACTTATCACCATGTTCCAGTATTTAAAGGGGGCTAGGGAGAAGATGCAGACTCCCTTTTTACAAGGAGTCACATGGGAAAGACATGGGGTATTGGGTACAAGTTGATCCTGTGGACACTCAATTTGGAAATAAAAGGAAAATTTTTCATAATGAGGACAATCTGTGGTTGGAATAATCTCCCCAGGGAGGTGGTGAATTTCTCAAAATTGGACACTTAAGGTGCTGGGCCATCTTGTCTAGACCATACTTTTACCAAGAGAGGTTGGACTAGATGATCCTTGAGGTCCCTTCCAATCTGTTATTCTATGATTCTATGATTAATCAATAATAAATGTTAACTGACAACATGCAGAGAGGCAGCAATTCCAGTCCTAAGCATCTGAAATGCAATCGATCATCAATCATGGACAGTAAAGCAAGACATCCAAATCCAGGCAGAATTAAAGGATGGAAAACATGAGCAAAATTGCTTTATGGATTGCTGTTATCATTATTAAGTCTAATCAACAGCTTGGTTCTTGCTTCTAATGCAATGCAGCCACACAGAGAAGGAGGAGTGTGTGTCAGATATTACTTGGGTTTTTCCTTTCACCTAAAAGCTGCTTTCCAGATGTTCTTGACAATCTGTGCCTGGCAAATCATCATTCCTAAGTCTTGCTCTGGATATCTGAGCTTCACTGCTAACTTCACCTATGCAGTCAGTAAGGAACCACATTGTAAAAGCTTCAATTTCTTAGGCAGTAACATAGATTTAGAGAGCTCGAAGTGGTGGAAGATGACCACCATCAGACTGCCTTATGGGAATGATCTCAGGTTTGTGATAACCCCCAAGCTGTGCCTGACATTTTGGATGTCACAGCTAGCTGGAGGAAGGATAACATTTTAGCAGTATAACTGACCAAGGTCTAGCATACAGGGGCATGCTCAGGAACAGTTTAGTATGAATGTAGCCAGAAAATTCCCCAGGGTATTTCAGTATTCAAAAATGTCCTGTAATAAGGTGGGAGTTGAGCATCTCATGCTATTCCACCTCTAAGGTCACTCACTCAGCCTGTGGCAGAGCAGGGAACCAGCTCTTCCTTTCCCAAATTTCCTTAACACCAGCATTTCTGATTTGTAGGCATCTGACCAGCTCAGAAACAACCAAAATAGCATATGCATAAAGGTGAATGTTTGATTTAGAAAAGTCCAGTATTCAGGGACACAGATCACTGCTATGTGCACAGTAAGAAAGAAGTCACCTTTTCCAATTCTTTCTGTATTCTAACTTCAGCCCTAGGAGCCAGCTTCCTATATATATGCCCGAGTAATCTATTTGACCACCCTGAAAAAGTTTAGTCTCTCAAATTTTTCCTTTCTGTCTTAGAGATCTGCTCATCTTCATTTCCTGCCCTGACAGTATTAGCCAGAAGACTAACGGGAGGCCAGAGAGCAGCTAATGATGCAAAGTTTCCTGGAAAAAAAAAAACCTTTCTAAAACAGCCCAAGGACTGAGAAATTTGGATTCACGTAGGCACACTCTATTGCAGAAGCCTGGGTCACTAATCTTCCCTTTTAACGGAGTACCGCTGCAATTTGATTCAAGGACTCCTTTCCAAGCAATGAGACGCAGCATTAGACATCAGACGCAGAGAAAGTGGGGTGGGTGCACGGAGGGGGGAAGGGAAAGAAAGTAATTTAGCATCTGGCGAAATGGATTGTGAACATACAGAAGATGTTATACTGTTAAGACTTCTCTCTGTCTCCCCTTCTCTCTCTCTCTCCTTCTTTTATTAAAGGCCTAGGCAATTTAAAAATGGAGACAGTGTATCCCACTTAATAGCGTTGCTGTTAATCTTCTCACCAGTCAGCTCTCAGCTCTAAGTATTGAATGCACAAAATCCCTCCTCCTGTCACCAGCTGTGGTTAGGGAGTGACTGTCCTCAGGGGCTCCAAGCCTTTAAAAAAAAAAAAAAAATTCACCGCTGAGAAAAGGCAATAACAGGAGTCTGCTGTTGTCTAACCTGCCATATAAATGAAACAATCAAAGAAGACAACAAAGGAAACTCCACTAACATCCAGAGGCAAAAGCAGTTTGCTGTAATATATCCTGGCTTGGGGAACTATTTTTAGCCAAACCCCTCTTTTTTTAACAGACACACACAATCTCTTTCTAATTTTGATTAAGAGAGGAGAGGGGGGAAAAAAAACACCAAACCCTCAAAGACAGGTAGGGAAGAATGTGACGAGGCAGCCAGTTACAAGAGAAATCTGAATTAAAACAAATCCTTGTGTGTGTATAAAGGATAAAACCAAAAATTTCTTTGAATATTTAAATAAAAGCAGGTTCTGATATTAGCAGTGTTCAGCTCTCTGAAAGACTCAGTCATTACTAGTATTTAATATTTGTACTGTGATCACAAGTAGGTGCTAATGGCTTGAAACCCTGTTGTCCTTGGAGCTGTATCGGCATAAACAAAAAAGAAGATTCTGACCTCAAATTTCTATATCTGTTTCTAAGTAATTTTATAAAATAATTTTATGTACGTAATGTAGATAGATGCATACCTGCACATGTGTGAGCAAGCTTACACACACATAGTAAGTGGCACGTGGTATGTATATAAAGCACACATTTAAACCATAGCAATGAAATTTCATTAAAAAATCCCTCTGACATTTGGGATAGGGGTTTATTTTGAGATTTCTGTTTCCAAGCTTGGTTCCTGAATCATGATTTTCCCATGTAGTTATGGATCTCCCAGAGCTAAAAAAATACCCAGATATTCCCCATTCACTGTCAAACACTGAATTAGCAGCACTAGAGAAATGAACCTGTGTAGTAGCTTAAGGCCATGTGAATGATTTATGGCTGGCACCCACAATCAACACCAGACTATCAGGCCGTAGTTAGAGCATTCAGCTGGTAAGGACAATCCTTTAGTTCTGCCACACAAATTATTTGCAGTCTCAGAACTATCTAATACAACATGTATGAGCATCATCACATCTAATCGTATTTCTGCAGAAATGTCATTGCATCTAACTTTGGAGAAGATGGCTGCATTTGAGCTAGTAGTCTAGACTGTCTTTGTAAACAAGTGGCTACTCTCAAGTGCAGTTCCTTCTTCTTCAAATGACCCTTTCTTCTTCAGAGAACCGTACCCCAGAAGTACTACACCTCTCCATAGATGATACATAGAGATCTGTCTGCAACAAGCTCAACTGTAGACAGATGAACTTCCACTCATGATGCACTGTCTTCTGGCTATACTTTGGTCCAGTTTCAATAGTTGGGATGATTTGTATTCTCTAGAAAGATTATTCAAGAGCCTGCAGATTACAGCACATTCACAGGAGATGTGGTTTGAATAATACCAATTTGAAGGTGCCCAGAGTATTCTCCTTACCAAAAGACAAACCCAAGTTTTGTTCATTAATGTCTTCATCTTGAGTACAAAGTTCCTGAATCAGAAAGTTTGATGATATCTAACATGCATCCCCAAACTGGCCTCTAGAGAAGAACATGCCTTCACTTGCTGTTAGCATCTACCACAATGAGCATATGTGCTTTCTGGATTGTCATTTGCAGGCATCTGACCATCTCCGCTGAATGTATGGGGAATACGCAACCCTAAATTGGGCACGCTTGGTCATCCCTTTGGAATCAAAACCTGAAGTTTTATCCATTTATGCCCTTAGGTCTTGAGGTTGTAGGTTCGATACTATGTAATGGCCGCAAGCATAGTCATTACATTGCAAACCTTCAGTATAAATTCCTGTTAATTGGATAACAGCCCTGGGCGAAGCACTAGTTATTAAGAACTTTAAAAATAAGTTGGCAGCTTAGAGCCACCAGCTCCTTAAAATGTACCAGTCATCTCCTGGAAAGTTATTTAACAAAAGTATAGCTTTTAAAAACAAAACAAAACAAAAAAAGTTCTTGTTGTTGCTGGCAGTCTTGGCTGAGAGCCAAAGCACTACAACGGTTTTCTTGCTACTGGAAATAAAAATTGTTATCCACAACTGTGTCAGTACTTGGGAGAAATATCCCTTATTTTGTGAGAGGATTCTAGAAGGTAACTGCTCCGATTTCCATAGAAATACCTTCATGTCAAAGACACATCCTTTGTAAAGGGTCACTGCTAATTAATAGATGGCGTTTATTAAAGAGTAACCCATTTTTGCCATGCCCAGTGGGTAAATAATGGGCATACCATGCTCTCTAATATCCTCTATTAGTGCGCTTATAGCCATTTGTAATTCAGAAGTCTTACATCCATAGCACACTTATTCCTGTTATTAATCATTCATCGGCCTTTGATAAAGTCTTGAGAAACGTATCCCTTCACATAAAGAGTGACCAGCAGATTGACAAATCAGGCGTGGTGACTGGAAAGCCAAGTTAGCGTCCTGTTATTTTCATCTGTCCCTTTCTGAACTTTTAAAAACATGTTTATTATGAACTCATTCCGGTAATGAGTATTCTGTGCTCAAGCTGTAAAAGTGAAAAGATTAAGGCTCTTGAGACTCTATTCTGTGTGGAAGGCCAGCAAGCAAACAAAGAACATGTGGGAGGAAGGCAAGAAGTGTTTTGTTATTGCAGGCTCAATGTGAATGGATGTAAATAATTATGAGTGACTGGAACAGCATTCAGGCTGTTTGTCAGGAAATTCAAAGCTGTGGTGAAGCCTTCAGAAGTGGCCACCTTCCTTGCTTCTGCTTTGTATCTGACAACAGGGTTTGAGTAGCACTAACGAGGTGGATATGTGATGGAGTCAGCGGCAGGGGCTCACACCTTACTGGTTGCTACCAGATATTCGTGGTGTAAAAGCTGACTTTGACAACCAGGTTTGCAGGTCAAAGATGGATGGAAGAGGCGCATCCTTTCGCTGGTTATTGCTGCCCAAAGAAATCAACGTTTCTGAGCCATAGTAGTTCAACAGGCCAACTCACCCAAGCTGATCATTGAGGACTTACAAAGCCAGGAAGTGTTTACTGAATCCTACACCCCTTTCCCCCCTTCATCTCCCAGCTGCGTTTAGATTTAAACGCCATTTCTGCAAAACGCTCAACTTCTTGCTGTTAATTTCAAGCCCGGCTGACAGAGCTCAGCTTGGATCTGGTACCCGTCGGGAGCCGATAAGCAGTTTCCACTCACAGATCACACATAGCTGAGTGATGTTCAGAGACCCCCTTGTTCCCCCAGCCCTGCGCCCTGCAAAGTGACATTAGCGCTGGGTAATGATCTGTAAATGTGTCAGAACTGTGCCACCTAGTGACACCGCTGCCTAGTTCCTTCGGTGAAGTCACACTGATCGCACAACAGCAAGCCGTAATATAATTAGCATTAATTTGGTTTCTCGGTAGCTGGCTGCTGCACAGCTCCCTGCTCAGCCACTCTCTGCTTCTGCAGAAGACTTCTCTCAACGTAATAAGAGCTTCATTAGGGATGTGTTTCCTCCGTTTTTGGTTGTATAAGACAATTTAATTTTTGTTTTAGGTATGTGTTAAAATGGAATTTCTGCACATAGCAATGAATCTAAACTGCATGAAGACTTCAGTAGGGAGCAATCTGTCAGTGAAGTGTGCTGGATTTTTTTATACACAGCAACTAGAGCTGACTGGCAATTTCTGGACAGTCGTGTCCTGTCCCGTGTTCCCCCCCACCCCCCCCACCCCCCCATTATATAGTATAAATTCATTTAACATAAAAACTTTTTGGTTTTGATAACGTTTCCATTTCCAGAAATTGTTGATTCAAATTTTCTGATTGTGAGTTCCTCCTGTTTCAAAGTCCATTAAAGCAAAGTTCCGGATTTCATTTGGAAATATCCATTAAAACAGGCGCGTATACGGTAAAAAATGTGAAACTGAAGTAAACTGCTCTGGTTGTTCTAAACCAGTTTGAGGGAATATTTTTTCTAATTTTGTTGTTGTTCTTGCTATTGCTGGGATTTTGTCCTTTTCAGTGAATGCAGTTCAAGAAAAGTTCAGAAGCTAAATATTATTCTTGGTTAAGAAAACTATTCCTGATTAACTTTCCTTTTAACAGTCAACGCCAGCAACATTAACGTGTACTGTATAACCTACGTCAGTTTTGACACAGTGCAGCAGGGAGACCAGAGAGCAGGAGTCCAATGAAATGATCAGGCAGCAGATTTAAAATAAACAGAAGGTTGCACTTCTTTTGTTTGTTTGTTTGTAGGTGGTTTTTTTGCTTTTCATAAAACCTAATCACATTGTGAAAGTCACATTGCATTGAGATATTGTGGAATCTTAAAGTATAAATAATTTATATAAAAAAAGCAACAAACAAGGCCAAAAAAAAATTGATAAAGGCTAATCGCAGAATCATGGAATAATGTGTAATCTAGATTGGAAAGGACATCTGGAAATCATCTGATCCAACCCTTTGCTCCAAGTAAGGTCAGCATGGCTGCCTTAATACTCCTGTTTTCCTTCAGTGTGTGGTGGGGATGGTGGATGGTGATTACTTGAGGCATCCCCAGATCTTGGTGGTTGCATGTTTTAAAGCTTTTGGAACAGCACAATGTCCAGTTTTCAGAGGGTCACAATGCAGATGTCAGGAATCATATGCCATAAAATTCAACAATACTTTGCTGTATATAATAGCCTAAATAAAAATACATATTATTAATGAGTTAGGAAGTTTCTGCTTGAGTAAGATGTATGCAGCTAAATGCAGACTTCTCCACAGGAGCTGATCATCCCCGACTCCTTTTATAGTCATTGGCACTATAGCAATTGGCACTAGTAGAAGTGATTCATCTCAGCTTAGAGTAGATGCCTAAAATAGGTCAGATGAATCACACCTTAGAAGAATCTCTTTCTCTGCTGACTGAAAAGAAATCTAGGATTGACCTCTTTATATTGTTCTTATTTTAGAAATTTTTTGGACAAATTTTCTATTTAAAATTTCCTGGGGTTGAAATTTCCAAAATTGCCAAAATACCATGTTTCCCAGCCTTAAAGTTTAAATTTCCAAGTTTCACCCTGAAACATCCTCTTTAGAAGTATGGATTAAGGTGAAAAGTATATGGATATATACTGAATTACAAGGTGGCATTGAGTTTAGCTATACTGATATGTGTAGTTGGCTATTTTAATATTGTCTTCCACTTTCTTGTCTTTTCCCATTGGTAGCTATTGAACTATTTTCCAAAGAAGGTCAGCATCTTTATCACCATTTTAGAGACATGGAATCACAGAGAAGATGATTGGAAGGCATGCCTGGAGGGCCAGCCTCTTGCCTGAAGTGGATTATCGCAAACAATTAGACTAGGTTCAGACAGGGTTTTGTCTAACCAAGTCTTGAGATCCTCCAAGGGTGAAGCTTCTACGACTTCTATGGGCCCCAGTTCCAGTGCTGCCCAACCTCCTAGAGAAAACATTTTCCTGACATCCAGTCTGAACCTCACAAGCTGCAATCCATGGCCTTGACTGTTCTATCTATAGACAACTGAGAAATGGTTTGGTCTGTTGTGTTTGAACTACACATCAAGTCCTTATCGGGTGTTCTTAGATTGCCCCTTAAACTCCTTACCATTCTATGCAAGACCTGGCCCTGCAAAGTCTCCTTGGAGGTCACTTTCTCTAAAACCCTTATGATTATTAGCTGCCTGCTGGACCCTCTCCAGTTTCTTGGTGTCCCTCTTGGACTGGGCTCCCAAACACATTATTCCAGATGTGGCTTCAGCAGCTCTAAGCAGAAGCGGATAAGCTCCCTCAGCCTGCTGGATACACCTCTGTGCTGGATACACTCCTCTACAACGTGGAGACCAGTATATGGTTTGCTGCATTCATGATGACAGGGCGCTGCCAGCTCATGTGTAACCTGGTGACGACTGTGATCTTCACATCATTTTAACTGGAGGCACTACTCAGCCAGTCATTTCCCATGGGGTTACTCTACCGCAGGTGCATCACTTTGCACTTCTCCTATTGAACTTCATAAAGTCTCTTTTGTCCCAGTCCTTAAATTTCTTATGCTTCCACTGGAGTGAAGAGCTGTTGTTAGCTGTTCAGCCACTCTCTCTAGCTTCATAACACCTCCACATCTGTCGAGGGCGCGCTTTGCCTGAGATGGAGGATGCACTTTGGCCAAGTTGCTGATGGACATACTAAATAGACTGGAGTAGAATACACTGTTTCAGATGGAAGGGACCCACAAGGATCATCTGCTCCAACTGGCTGACCACTTCAAGGCTGACCAAAAGTTTAAGCATGTTGTTAAGGGCCTTGTCCAAATGCCTTTTAAACACTAACAGGCTTGGGGCATCGACCACCTCGCTAGGAAGCCTGTTCCAGGGTTTGGCCACCCTCTCAGTAAAGAAATGCTTCCTCATGTCCAGTCTAAACCTCCCCTGGTGCAGCTTTGAACCATTCCCATGTGTCCTATCACTGGATAGGGAGAAGAGATCAGTAGCTCCTTCTTCACTTCCTCTCCTCAGCAAGATGTAGAGAGCAATGTAAGTCCTAGTACTGACCCTTGGGTTATTCCATATTGTCCTACAACCTGACTGGCCTGATGGGCTCACAGTTCTGCAGCTCCTCCTTTGTGCCTTTCTTGAGGGTGGGAAAAGCAGTAGCCTTTTTCAGTCACCACCACCTCCACTCAATAGCCACAATATTTCATAAATTATAGACAGAGGCCTCACCCAGCCACATCAGCTAACAATTTTAGTATCCTCAAGTGTATCCTAGCTGGTCCAGTGGATCTGATAGTGCTGAGGTCCTCTAAGTAGTGCCTTGTCTGTTCCTTCCTCACCCTTGGCTGCCCCTCTCCCTACCAAGCTATGCCAATGCACACAGAGGTCTGGAGCAGTCCTCGCTTATGAAAACTGATACAGAGAAGGCAATGTGCACTTCAGCCTTTTCCACACTGTCGATGATTAGATTATCTTCTGCATCCAGCAGTGGACTTGCATTTTCCCTGAACTTCCTTCTGCTACTGGCACAGCTGTGGATTCCCTTCTTGCTGCTACTATTCTTCTCTGTCTTAGTGCCAGCTGAGCTTTGGTCTCTTGCTTTCATCCCCAAGAGCCCAAGAAAATCTTTTCTACTCCTCCTTTGTTCCTCTTCCTTGTTTTCACTTAGTGTAAGCTCCCTTTCAGCATTTTAGTTCATCAAGAAGTTCCTTGATTAACCAAGCAGACCTGGTCAAGTTCTTGCTCTTTCTGCAAAATAGAGAATTTATTCCAGAGCTCTTCAGTAAGTTTTCTTTAAAAGTATGTCAGCTCTCCACAGCACCTTCCCCTTTTCTGGCCACTTTCAGGGGATCTGCATAGCAGCTTCCACTGACCTAGTCTGCTCTCCAGAAGTCCACTGTTCTGACTCTGCAACCGCTGTCCCAAGCCATCCTCCAGATCCTGCAGCTTTGCTGCATCACTGCTGTCCAAACTACCGTCTATGGCCATATTCACCACCAGTTCTTCCCTGCTGATGGGCAGCAGGGCTAGCAGGGCACTGACCCTGGTTGTCCTTTCTAGTATTGACATCACAAAATATCTTACCCTAGGCCACCCGGTGCCAAGAATATAATCTATTTTATTGTCTTCTGTGCTGTCTTAAATGAAAATGTTCTATAAATATGTGCAAGCAATGAAGAGAGTGGAAGTCTCTGAAGTTCCCATCATTGTGCCTTATTTACTGGAGAAGATAGTTAAAAAGCATCTTATCTTACTTGGGAAAAATAGCTGTACATTTGCCAAGGTCAGCAAGATGTGAAGAGATTTGCTGAAGGCTATATTCTCCTTTCTGATCCGTTCTGCCAATTTCCACTTCATATTCAGCAATCTGTCCACACATGGGCCTCCTAAGGATGTCAGCAAGAATTCCACAACCACAAGAGAAGAGCTGGGCCCTTCAAAAGTTAGTTGCTCAAGTTAAACCCGCCTCAGGGCAACTTTGACTTATGCATTTGGTTCCTTTGACTTATGCATTCAGTTCCTTTTGATAAAATTATTTGTATTCACAAGCTGCTATTTTGTCTGTCAGGACAGAAAAAGTGTAAATAGAAAGAACATAGGGTGGGAATGGATTGCTTACATCACTGAGTCTAGGTCACCCTTTAACATAGACAAGCATATCATATGATGCCTTTTATAATTTTATCAAGTCCCATCTTTAAACTAGCTAGACTTGTTGTGTCCTAGTGGTCTTACTGAAGTTCTAACCTGGTGGTTATAAACCTAATTTCCAGCCTAAAATTATTGTTTGCTGGTTTATAAGCAGTTGTTCCTTTGATAGCTTTGTCCATTTCTTTAGGAGGTTTTTTTCCTTTCTGCCTGCTTATTCTCTTCTCTCCTCTGTAAACTTACTCCTTCAAAGCCTATTGTGTAAAAATAATACGGTCCTGCTCTTCTTGCGTCTTCACATGTGTCAGAGTTTCTATTCTCCTTATTAGCTTCGGTGGCCTCCTTTCCATCTCTCCCAGTCTCTGTTTTTTAAGTTTTTTAACTTGGGTGAGTATGAGTGACCTGTGTGAGGCACGCTGCTGTGTACAGACAAGTGATGAAGCCTTGTCCTTCTTAAAACAAGTTTAAAATCTTTATGAAAAATCCCCCTTCCTAAACCCATTAAAACACTTTTTTTCTATTACCAGCCTAGTGCTATTGCTACCCCTTTGCCTTCCTCTGATTAGCACACTTTTAGTATTGCATTTTTGCACAACCCTCCTTCTTTGCCTTCTCTGGGCACACTCACCCTGCCTATTTTTTTCCTTTGATGATCTATATTAAACAAAAAGAAGTACCTATTTATTTATTTGTAAAGAAAAATACACAATATGATTAATAATGTAATCATGTATTTTACTAGACTAGACTAGACTAGACTAGTTCAATTGTGAAGGACCTACAACAATCATTTAGTTCATCTGCAGCTGGACTTGATTTTAGGTACAGCAGCCTTGGCTCCCCCTGAGATCCTTCCTTGTTCATTGCTGTCCCTACCACCATGTTTGAATTATATAAGGAAATGTCTGGATATTGCTTTGCTTGAAGATACAGCTACGATTCTGCAAATTTATAGTTATGATATACTAGATAATACTAAACTCTGCCTTTCTGTATCTGTTACCCAAATGTGGCCTAAATTGGACCTTTTAGAGGGGAGAGAAGCAACAGTGATCAGCCAGCATGAGGAGTCCCCTTTCCCAAAGGAAGCCTCACTACTGCTCCCTCTATAGCTTCTTCTTCCTTGTCTTTCACGAACTATTCCTTTTCCTCAGATCTTGCTATTTTCTCCACACCTGCATCTCTCCCTTTGCATTCCCCAACCCTAACTGCTCCTACCTTTCCCCATCTCCCACCCCCCTGTCCCTGTCTCAACACCGTATCACTGCTGTGCCTTTCCTGCCCAGTACACTTTGCTCCCTTGAACTACTGCTGTTTCCCCTCATTCTCAGCTCCCCAGTTCCAGTCTCTTGTTTGCCCATTTCTCCGGACCCCGCAGCTTGCTTTCTGCCTTTTCAAGCTTTGTCTCTGCATCTTTGTTTCCTCCTTCCACATCCGTGGTTTGCTTTCTTCTGCATCTCTCCTCAAATCTATCCTTACTTCTACCACCAGCTTAATGGTTTAGAGTCCATGTTAACATCTATGCTGATTCTATATATTTGTGTATATTTGTACATATATGTACAAATACATAGTGGTATGTGAACAGTGCTTTCCATATGTACATCCTTTCTCGCTGCAGTGCTGCTGTGGTTGAAAACTAGTGAACTAGAAGTTGCTTTATGGCCTGAAAAAGTTTTCAAGCCCTCTAGGTTGTTTTGGTTTTGGTGGGTTTTTTTGGTTTGGTTTGGTTTGGTTTTGGTTTGTTGGTGTTTTTTTCCCCCTGAACTAGCTCTTGTTTGCTACTGAACTGCTGACATGAAAGCCGAAGGGGAAATATAGAATTTCCCAGGAAATATAGAATCCGAAACCATGATAAAAATGGCAACTCTCCCACCTCACAGACAGTGGAAGGATGTTTATATGAGCAGCTGTAATTTGGTCAGGGTTCTGATGTTTAACTTCTCACGCCGTTCATCAGAAGTGCCAGTATCTCAGCTCATGCTGATTCTTCTTCTTTGGTAGAGTCTGAAGCCCAGACTAAGGCTGGGATCCATTACACCAAACACTGTTCGAGCAACCTACGGTGAAAGTGAGGCCCTGCCATGAGCAGCTTACGCTTGTTTAACACAGAAAGTCCTTTGCCAGCATGATGCTGCTTAAAAGAAAAGGTGGTAGAGCCTTCCCAGCAAACGAGGAGGCAGGAGCACTCTCTGAAACCTTTTCTTGTCTCTTCTCATGACTCTTCTATCTGTCGGAGCTAAATCAGTGGATATGACAACTCCATAGCCCCAGACGACATTGCTACAGGTCACATGGGGAGTGAAGAGGAGCAGGAGGTGCTATTTACATGTCAAAATAACTGATGTGAACATTCCTGTGACTACTTCAAAGGAACTTCTCATTATCTTTGTTATTAAATGCTTCTGTGTTGCTAAGAATGGGGGCAGGTTAATTGGAAAAAATTATGTTTAAACTTTATAAACAGTGCAGGCATGAAGCCCGTCATTTTAGTAGATGTTATCATGTCTTCTGGATCTAATAGATCTTAACTGATGCATGCTATCATTAAGTTTAATTTAAGAAACTACCCCTAGAAATGTTTTTAAAATGAATCGGAGACAAGTTCTCAATGTTAGAAATATTTGATTTACCTACATCCTTACCACTGAACCAGTTTCCTGAGTAAAGCAGGAGAGAAGAATATACCACCTAACCGTCTCATCTTTCATGGAAAAAAAATGGAAAGCTTTTTTACCCAATGTATTACAATATCAAATCATCCACCAGTGCAATTCAGTCACCTCTGAAGCAGCTGTTCAATAGTGCAGTGCAATGCTTCAAACAGGGACTTGCTAACTAGATCTGAATAAATTATTGCATGAAATTAACCCTTTTCTCTTTCTGGAAATGAATAACAAAGTTGAGTTTCTCTTGCATACTTCTGCTTCATAAGAATTTAAAGAATAGCTTAGCCAAACTTCAGGCTATTCCCTTTAACAATTCATTGAGTATTTAGGAAATAAGATTGTCCATCTAAGCGGCAAGCACATGGCTCTGGTACCTATTTTGGCTGCTCAGGTGTTGAGCAGTGAACATCAGACAAACAAAGTTAACTAAAGGGGGTGAAACAGGTTCTGAGAAGAGTGGCATGCTGGAAATCTGAGAGATAGATAGGCAAGGCCAGGGATCTTAACAAACAGGACTTGTGGGTTAGTGTTTGCTCTTTAAAGGGATTTTTCATAGTGATTTATGTATCTGATAAGCCACCAGGTAAGTCCAGCCAGAGACAGAGCAAAGTCAGAGTGATTCCACCTTTGAAGGGCAATGAGCTGTTGTATACAGCAGCATAGAGCAGGTAAGATAATGTGGGGAAGCCAGCTTGGAGAGGTAACCACATGTTTAATGCACAGTTTGCTTATTTTTCAATAATTGCCCTCTGAAGGAAACCACTAATACACTCAGTCATTTCTGTACACTTACAGTAAGCCTCTTCATACCTCTATAACCTCTCCAGTCAAGCTATAAGTTCAGACAAGAAAGCAAATCCATGGTTTAACACAGTGGCTGACACAGTTTAACAGAGACCATTTGACCCATTAATAGAACAGTTTGTGCTCTGGATTGTCTTTCATCAACCATCATTTGTTAATGTCCCATTCCATTCAGGAGAATGCATCTACTTCTTGCCAGGTGTTATTTTTATTTATGCACATGTGAAAAGAAGTGTTACAAGAACTTGTGCCACTTGGTCTTCTCTCTTTCTTGCTGTCCTGTTTAATCCAAAAGTAAGAGGTGCTTGTTCTCCAAGGTTGGGATATGATGGTGCTGACAGTACTCTTCCAGTGTAATGTGTCTAATGGGACTTACCACAAAGTCCACAAAACCACTTCACCCATTCAGAAACTGAGAAGGATATTCCAGTTCTTCCCAATCATGGAAACAATCCATTCCTGTCTTCCATAATGTTCAGACTCCAAAACTGTGAAATGATTTTTTAATCCCCCCCCCCCCGCCCCCCCGCCCCGAAAAAGAACAGTCTTTGTGTGCTGCAAATGCACATAAAGCTGTGTGCAGTGCATGGGATCAGTAACAGTATCAGCAAACCCCACCAGACCACCCCAATCTCTATCTGTGATGGTTTTTTTGTCCACATTTGGGGGGAAAAATGACATATACCTGTCTAAACTTCAATCTCAATATGACCTACATAAGCAGAAAATCTGGTTTTTTTCTCCAATACAAATTTCAGATCGATTTTTAGAAGGAAGAATAGGATGATCTTTGGGTAATTTATAATGTAAGAGAAAAAAATAGCTAGCTAATGCTTTAATTGCGTGACTGAAAATGTCAAAAAATGACAGACATGGGTTAGTTAATAAGATAGGAAACAAAAATATCTCAGCTAACATTTTGATATATGTTATATTCCCTGAGAATAGGACATTACTGTTCCCAGTGAGATTTACACTTATTCTTAACTCCTGGACATTGAAAAAAGAAAGATGAAGAAGTCAAAGTTGCTGTTCATTTCAAATCCTCTGAGCCATGTGCACTCGGGCAAAGTACCACGTGTGCAGCTGCTCTTACTTGCATAAACAGATGCAACACAAAATCAAAGATCATTCTTCTCGAAAGAAGACCTTGAGGATGGCAGGTAGACTGCAATATCTTGAAGTTCAAGCATTCCTATGAGTCAGGCCTCAAAAAGCATTAGATGACTTTAGCAAACATGATCCTTAATAAAGGAGTACATTCTGCTTTCTTTTTATTTGCCTTCTGGTTTCTGAGCCTTTAGGGTAGCCCATATAAAAATTATGTCCTCAATCTTTTATCTGCAAATGAAAAAGCCAAACAATTTATTCTTATAAAATATGATTGAGCTTCCATGATGCTTTGGACAGGAAGATTTCGAAAGACATCAAACACATATAGCACAAAATCTGGAAAGAAACTGGAGCTGCTAAGACTAGAATCTAATTGCCATTTGAGATTACTTCCAGGTTCTTGTTAATACCAGATACATATTAGGTGAGACTTAAATAAGAATTTTAAAAAAAAGAGAAAAAAAATTAAACACAGCGTCAAACTCTGTGATAAGGAAATATATGATCTTTAACTAAACGATCTGTAAGGTCCCTTCCAACCCAAACCGTTCTGTGAAATATTGTAGAAGAGCATCTGAATGCTCAGAGAACTTTGGGTGATCATTTCCAAAGGTTCAGAGGACCTATCCACAGATTCCCCTGTAGCTGACAAAATATGGATTTATATTGCTCTGAAAGTAAAAACTAACCTCTGTAAAATCAGAAATAAGCCATGAATGTATCCTAAATTTCTTGTCACTGTTGAAAGTTCAGTCTTGACAATGGGCATATCCAACTCTGTGTGGATACAAGAAAAATATACCTGACTGGTTTTAAACTCTAATAAACATTCCCTCCATGATCAGATTTTGAGATAACTGTTAATGTTTACTCCACAGTGTTTATCCTAATAATGTAACTATCACTGGAGTAATGGTGCTGCTTCACTTACAAGCAGATAAAGTAACTCTGCCATTGCATAAAAAAAGGAGTACTCTAATCTGGCCAGTTTTGGCATCTGTGTTGAAATCTGTTTGAGGTGACTTTTATGGCTCACTGTGACCTTGCTGTATGTGAAAATATCGCCCATCTGAATTCATCCTGAAACAACGTTCCACCACATGTCATGCCCTGGAAACATGATGCACCATAACCCTGTGCATAATACATGGGCAAAAGCTGAGCTGGTTCAGTGGCAAGGATTGACATTTAAATCACAACAGAAAAGAAAACAAACAAGTGGACGTAAGCCAAAAAAATACCAGCTCTTCAGCTTTGGTCTAGTGTTTTTGTTGGGTTTATTTCTTTAGCAAAGGTCTGAGCTCTCACTGTAGGACACTGCATGAATAGTTGGGCTGAGCCCTAGAGAGCTCAGTGTAAGCAGGGGAGAGGACATTTGTCCAGGGTTGTTTCATCACCTGGTTAAGGTGCTTCTGATAACCAGTGAAAGCAATTTTAATATGGGTTTATTTCCATTCCAGAAATGCCATTATGCCACAAGGGGGTAGGGGTGTTCTGTTTAAAACCTTGCAACCTATTCCTATAGACCCAGCGTTTCAATGAAAACAGTGTTGAGTATTATAAAAAGCAACACAGATTGAATCCGCACAGACATTCTCTATACCATCTGCATTTCAACTATTGCTTTCCTTATAATTAACATCTGTTCATAGATATCAATCTGAGCAGCAAGGATGAAATTATTTAAGAACTGTCTATCTTTCAGCCTAGTGTGTTCCTGGGGATGGTTCTGGAGGTGGAGAATGGGTTACCCCCAGGAAAGAGGATTTGGTTACAAGGAGCACCTTTCATTAATCTAAACAGATTGCCAAAGGCTTGGCAGCGCCGAAATGGACACAACTGGATCTCATCAGAGAAAGTGCCCCTCAAGCGTACAAAAATTAAATAACATTGGTAGGGTTGGTGGTGTGTGCGCACTCACTTCTTCATTGAAAAAAACCAAGAAAATACATGCAGATAAAAGGTCGTAGGTGATCCCTGAAGATGTGTATTCCAGAGGACAATGCAAACGCATTTTCCTCTTAAGTCGCTTATTAAGAGGAAAATTTAATTTAATGATTTAAATTTTTTTTATTTTGGTTCACTCCAATATGAGCCTGCCAGAGACCTGGCAGTTTTGTGGTAGAAGAGGATGTGACACCTGGATATAGAAAGAGTGCCTCTCCTAAGCTGCTTGCCTTGTCCAGGCAATAAAGCCCCAGCACGTCTAATTCAGTGCAAAACAGAAGAATGCAGCTGAGACACTGTGTAAATCTTTTCAAATATTCTCAGAATCACTGCTTGTTGACATGTGTTATTACAGGGTTAATAGGATCCACCTGCAGCCAGTTTTCTGTTCCTCTGTTTCTCCTGGCAAACAAACACTTGAAAGCCTTCAGCCCTCTTCCAGTGAGACACCGAGCAATACTCCTCCGGTCCTTTTCAGCCAACAGCATCTAAAGCATTTTGCTAGCCCTAATAGATCACACATATCATAAGAATGGGATAAATTTGTCTTTTCACATATCTTTTATTAAAGATATAGATTAATAACCTTCTAAATTGTCCTATTTTACTACACTTTCCGTAGGCACTTGTTTCAGTCACAAAGAAAAAGCAAATTTCTGGCATGCTTAAGTGAAAAAGTTACATTTTCTATACTTCAAAATGTCCTTTTTTTCTACTTTAGAAAAAGAAAAGGCAAAATGAAAATATGCCATCAATAGTAACGTGGTCAAAGCCTTTTCCTGCTTTCTTCCCTTTCAATTTTACGTGACCATTGAAATCAAACAAGTTTTCATCCTTCAGAGGGAATGGCATGTATTTTTCTTTTCCACAATTGTCCATAAACATGCATAACCTCACCTGTTTCTGCTAGGAGGCAGATTAATCTCATCCTATAGCAACGAACATGGACTGGGGCAAAGAAAGGATGAGAGTGTCTTTAGCAGGAGTAGGAAATGAGACATGGTCAGATCAGCCTATTTTTGTTTGTAGTCATTTTTCTGTCTGAGCTGGCATCATTGCTCAGAGCGATACCCGCTCCTCAGCCTGCCTGGTGTGCAGGGGCACCTGCGTGGTGCAAGCACACCAAGATGGGTCAGGCTGGGGTTTGTATTCTGGAAATCCTTATCCCATGCAATCCATATCACCTAATCCATATCACCTAACCCATATCACCTGCAGATCTTATACCCTGCTTCCCCAAAACTGTCCTAGGCTGGGTAGTGGCATGGGAAGCATGGGTCAAATAGTGCCAGCTGAACCCTCTCATCTTTCTCCTGCAGAGCTATGGGAGAGTTCAGGCTATGGAATATGGACCTTTCACTGGAGAGGTGTTTGGGACGATGGAATTAGTCCCAAGAAAGTGCTCCTGCATGACACTGAAAAGGAATAAAACAAACTGAAGACTTCATAAAGAAATTAATCTTTTTCTAGACATTATTTTAGAAGCTATCTTTTTAAATTTTTTTCTCAGATTATAACAATTCAGTAAGAAAATTCACAGGCAGGGAAATACTTCCATTTTGAAGTGGAAGGGTTTTGTACATTTGTTTTGGAGAAAATGATGGATTTTTAAAAATATTCCTGCCATTTAGTTAATATATCAGACAGAAATTTTTGGTGTTAACCACCTTTTTCTTTCTCCTTAAATCTGAGGCTAAATTAGGGAAATATCATTTTTAGTAGAAGCATCTTCTCCTGTGTGAGAAATTGGACTGTTTTGTCAACATTTCAGTGCCCAGATGCAACGACTGAGCTAAGAAATTAAAACTGGAGATAAATCAGAGGAAGACGCATGAAAACCAGGTAATTCAAAGAGTTAAACAGAAGTTAAACAAACTGGAGAGGAGACTTTTAAAATGGAATTTTAAAAAGTAAAAGTTTGAAAATACCTCTTCAGCAAAAGAAAAAAATTCTTTTTACAAATTTTGATGGCTTTTGCTGGAGGAGAAAATGGGAGGGAGAAGAATAAAACAGAGCATTGTCCATACCCCCCATAAAAATTGTATGGGATCCGGACCCTTCATTCAGTGCGAGAACAGTTTCGTCCTGCAAAGAGAAAAATAAGAAAAAAAGAGACAAGGGAGGGAAAAAAGGAAAAACAAAAAACCAAAAAGACCAACAACTTCCAGCTATGCTCCAGGAGGAATTTCATATGGAGCTAACTAAGGGAAATCGGCATCTCAAAGCTCCTTTGGTCCTGTAAGTGAGTGGGGTAATAAGTGACAGATCCAGCGGGGTGAGGGCAGCGAGGGAGCGGGACGGGCGCTCGGGAGGGCAGGTGCTGCAGTCAGTCTCCTCTCTGCCAGGAAACGCAGGAAGAATGCATGACCAATTCGGTTTCAGAGCAGAATACTCTCTTTAATGGACAGAAAACACTAACCTTTTATTTTTTCTCTTCCTCTCCCTCTCCCTCTCTCTTGGCCCCCCCCCCCCCCCGCG
>JAVJGI010000062.1:75953145-75963980 GCA_035590275.1 Ibycter americanus
TTAATCGACATAAAACACTAACCTTTTATTTTTTATCTTCCTCTCCCTCTCCCTCTCTCTTCCCCCCCCCCCCCCTTAATTTTTTTTTCTCCATTTTTAACCCTTTGAAAGGACAAAGGACAAGGCTTACATCTCTGTTGCAACCTATGTTAACCCTGCCAATAGCTTCCATGTTACCTAGAATCCTGGACAGACGCACTGTTGTGTGAAAACAAAATAAACATCCTGAAAGGGTCAGATTATCTGAGTGAGATGAAATCAGGCTAAAACATACAAAATACTCTACCTGGCTTTTTTGCTTGCTGCAAAACCAACAGGGACTGTATGGCTCTGACAAACACTGCTGGTATTTAACATTTTGGCGACGGGGTGTGTGTGTGTAAAATTAGGAGAATCTTCTGCAAAGGAGGGAAATTCTGAAGTGGTGCAGCACTATGGTAAAAACTGGCTGAAATAAGCAGATTTTGATATGGCACTTATCTTAGGCTCTGCTGAAAGCAAGGGCCAAAGCTGTTTTGTGCAGGATCAAACCTCGAAGTGGCTTAGATCAACTAAATAATTAGGCTGTCATCAATCACAGCCATCATCAGCAACTTTTCTTCCTCGGGATTTTGTCTCTTTCATTGTCTGTGCCTATGAATACATGTACTCTTTCCAAAAGTTGTACAAGTTAAAGCTTACTTACAGATAACATGAAGGAGGTGTAACCACAGTGTGAAAGCACAGCGACAGCGGTACCCTATACCCATCCTTACACATGTCCTATAGGCAAGGCACACTCAACACACACCCGTAACACGCACACAGCCATCCACAAAATACAGAATTTATTTCCTGGCTTGACTGTTGGCTCCTAAATACAGTTCAGGTTTAAGAGTTCTGAATATGCAATATGGTATAATTCCATTATACAAAGATTTTATTTTTTTTCCTGTGATAAACCTGGAGTTAATGGAAATGAAATGTGTACTCCCTCCTACATCCCACAGATGCACACTGAAACTTATCCTCCTGCCTACAGCTTGCTCAGAGTTTTGCAATAGCTGAAGTAAAGCAGCATTATTAAAAAAAAAAAATCACTGCAAAAAAAGATTAATTTTACGACTCAGTAGTTTGAATTATAGCCTATGACAAAACCAAGATCTTTGAAACACAGGAGAGAAGTATGATTTTACTGGGATTTATTTTTTGAAAGCCCTTGATTCATACAGACCCCTATTCTTTCAAGTTTTGGAAGCTATATGATAGGAAAGAAGAAAACTGTTTTCCTGTTTGGGTGTGCACATGTGCATGTGCACGTCTAATATAAATTATACACTTTTGGTTTATGTCTGTGTGTATATGCATATGCATAGGCATATGTATATGTATAGTGTAATGCACAGTCTTTAGGATTTTTAAAAAATCAGTAGTTCACATCCATGCTTTAAAATAAACTATTCTGATTTCCCATATTAAAAAAAAAAAAAAGAGTCTAATGAAATTAAGGGTTGTTTAAATCAAGGGCAATTAAAAAGCACACATTTCTTTTCCTAGGGTATGCAATTGTATTCAACGTTTGCAGCACAAGGCCTGCCTGTAGGATAAATAATGTAATGGGTTTTGTGATTTGATACTAAAAGCATAACAAAATCCTACAGCTGTAGCCTCATTTTTCTCCACACTCAAACTGCTCACTTTTTTAAATTGCATATTTTGTACAGTTAAGAAAAAAATCAGATTCTTTGTCTAGGAGAACCAATTTCCAGCATAATAGGTAATTGCATATAATTACAGGAATTTTAGAAAGTGAAACAAAGAAACAAAAGAACGGTGACTGTGTTGTTGTTTTGTGATTGAGATTAAATTGACAGCTGATATCTTTCAACATGTATGTTTTTATCCCTTCAGTACAACAAAATGCGAGTAACTTTTGCACAATTTGTGGAACAGAGCCTAATATGCAAAAGATTCAATTCTCACTGGCACCAGGGACAACATTTTTAAAGGTAATGAGATGCCTAAAGATACAAATCAGAGATCTAATAGGATTTTCAAGAGTACCTCAGTGCCTAACTTCTGATTTTGGGTGCCTGAACACCTTGGAAAAAAAATCTGTCCAGATCTTCCAATTAATTTTAGCTACATGTAACCCCTGTACAATGCCCCTTTAGAAAACTGGATAGTGGAAAGATACCACCAAGAAAACACCTTCATAATTTGTTGTTTCCCCCATGAGTTTAGCAACCATTTTAACAAAATCAGGGCAACTTCCTCTAAGTCATGTAGAAAATGTCTTAGATCTCTTAAATCTATTCAACTTCGTGTTGACACAGTCAGGTTGACATATGATCAGGCCTGCTGTGGCCAAATTCCCATTTTTCAGCTAAATGACAGGAACTGAAAGCACGTGTGCTACTCCACTATGGTCTAACCACGCTTTGCCTCTCATCCGCCACAGGCTGTGGTCACTCACCGCAGTTCAGCTGGGACCCACGTACCTGACAAGCTGCTGCTCCACGTCTAAGGAGGAAGGTGCACCTTTCCTGCTGCCCTGGGTTTGGGCATGTATTTTTGGCATCTTAGTTGGACACATTAAAGGGAAACTTAATGATTCAAAGGATAGGAAATGGAGAGAGCAGGCACCAATGTGGGCTCCATGGTGAAGGCTGCTTTTGTTCAATACCCAAAAAAAATGGGATAAATCTAGGCACCTTTCCTCTGCATCCTCCACAAAAAAGAATCGGCTTATTTTCCAAATGAAGATAAAAACTGAAACACCATCAAGCTCAAATATTTTGTCATAAGGTCATTAAACTTCCCACCAACTCTGGAAGCAAATTAATCTCAATGAGAGAAACTTGGAATTATTGAGGAAATGTTTTTCATTTTTATTATTATTGTAAAATGCTGATGACTCAAACTGGAGTTATTCCTGGGAAGATTGTTTCCAACATGTTTACCTCTTCCACTGCAATTTGTGAAACCCAAAAAATGTTCTAAATGTCCAGTTCTGAGGCTTCTCAGAATGGAGAAGGAGTGCGGGGGGGAATATCTCTCTTTTGCTTGCAGTGATTTTTCTGGCTTGGAATTTGTTTATTCTAATTTTAACAAAAGACAGAATTAAAAAAAAAAAAGAAGGAAAGAAGGAAGTAAAGTAAGCAAAAGAAGGAAAGGAAGTAAAGAAAGGAAGGAAGGAAGGAAGGGAGGAAGGAAGGAAGGAAGGAAGGACAGGAGGAAGGGAGGAAGGAAGGAAGGAAGGAAGGACAGGAGGAAGGGAGGAAGGAAGGAGGAAAGAAAGGAAGGAAGGAAAGAAGGAAAGAAAAGCTTCCCATGTGATCCAGTTGTCTGGGAGTGATGCCAGGACAGAGGCGGACCTCTAAGAGGAGCAGGTCTGTTCTTGCTGCAGGAGTAGCTGGTGCCTCCACCTAGGGAAGGAAAGCAGGTAATTAAAGGAACAAAAGAAACTGCAGCCTCCTCTCCTAATACCCCAAGAACGACTGCCCTGGCCTAAGGGATCACCATTTCCCCAAGACAAGTTAGAAGTTTCCTAGAGTCAGCAAAAAACTCATCTTAAGTTCCTCTTTCTCATCAGTCTTGGCCTTTGATATGAGGGGACTTTTGGGGGAACCCAAATAGTGTCACCTGGTGACCCATCTACACCCCTCAAGGTGAATTTTTATTGCCTAGAGCTCTGGCAGCTTTGTCTTAGCTGGCTTCTGCTCCCTCCTGCCCTGCTCAGCGCACTAATCCTACCCAGAGATCTAACTAGAGGGGTGCCCTTCATGATCCAAAGCCCACTTGCAATAGCAATGATTAAAATGACTTTATCTTGCCTTAAATAATCTCACATGGGTTCTCACAATTCAGCTCTGTTTTCATTGTTCAAATCCATAATATCAGGCTGGAGCAACTCCTCAACAAAGCTGCTCTTTTCTGACCCCTTGACTTCTTGGGCGAGGAATATAATGACCTCCATTGATTCAGCTGCTGGTAGCAAGAGCGAAGGGGAAGAGGTTTCCCGTTTCCTCCCCAGCGAGATTTCTAGGTTGGTGGAATTGTTAAAAGGATTTTGTTTTGTGTCCAAGAGAGTCTTATGCTGGTGCCAGGCTTGCGTGCGGGAATAAAAACAAGGAACAGAGGCAAAGGGGAGACAAATAATTTAGATGAGGAAAAGATTTGCTCCGTGCAGGATGTCTGTCTATTTTGAGACAAATACAGCTAGCATGAATCTTGGTTTGTAGGATGGCTATAACAAATGCAGAGTATAGGGGGACAGTGCAGCACAGGCAGAGTAAAAACCTCCATTGTCTTTGCAGTCCAGTTTGGTAGCTCAAGGTTTATGCTAGGGATTAAAGAGAGATGGCAACGGCATTTGAGACCTTTAACGGCAGAGCTAGAAGTACAGGTACCCACCTTCCAGATTGTTCTGCAGGGGTTTGGGATATTGCCCTGCATGGACTCCATGACAAAAAGGTCTCTAAGTTAAGTGAAAAACCTCTCTGGAAGACAAAGAAGCTGTTCAAGCCTATCTGTGTTGTTACCCTCTAGGTTACACCACCAGCAGCAAACACACGCAGCATCTATCACCATTTGTACCTTAACAACAACCCTTGTAATCATAACCCACATTCAGGTAACAAAACATAGTTGGTAGAAACATAGAAGGGAAGAAAGATTAATAAAACATGGCTACTGGAGGAGCTGGGTAGAGTCTCACTTGCTTTTGCAGTTACAAACACATTGAAGTTGGTGATGTATTTTCATAGCTTTTTCAAGGGGCTCTCATACAGACTGAATGAAATAAAGGAATCTTGCTTTAAACACAAAGAAGGACTACAGTTTTGCTTTTGTTTTTCTACATCCCCCACCCCTTTTTTTTTATTTTATTGTTTAGTCTTTATAGCACTACTTTTTAGGAATACTTAGGAATACCTGAAAGGATCAGAAAGCTACAGCCTCCTCAAGTATTTAGCAAACAAAGAGTAACTGGAAAGGATTTCATTGTGCTTTACTATATTTTTTATCAATTTGTTTCCGGTTGAGTAGTGATAGGTGCTCACAAGTTCTGTAGTATAATTTTGCAAGGATATCTTTTATGGGTTTCACTATTATCCCATGGTGTAGCCAGCACCACCAAAGAGCTAACCTGCTCTGCCTCTTATGCCTACACGTAAGTAACCACAAAACCATGGGCCAGACTGTAATCCCCATTGGTGTAAATCTGGTGTAAATCCACACTGTCTTTTCTCTAGATTTACACTGTTTTAATGGAGATTACATCATGCCCCACCCTCCCCAAATTAGAGATAGAAAAGGCCTGTGAAAGGACCTGAAGACAACCCCTCAGCAGAGCATTAATGCTCGTTAATATTTGGTTTCTACAACCTCAGTGCCTCGGTCCAAGTGCATGGCTCATAAACAGAGTCCTATTCTGCATGTTGATCTGCAGGTTAGGACTTGCTCATTTAACTGTTTCCCTGCTTGTCCATATATCTTGCCTTCTAAAAACATTTCACAGGAAAATTCAACATCGCTGAGCTACCCTTGCCTTTGCTTTGTAAGTTCTCGCCTTCCAGGGGAACCAGCGAGCAACCGGAGTTTGCATGAAAAGCATACTTTGATTTGAGTGAAATTCAACTCACTATGTTTTGAAAAGAGGTAGTTAAAGTGTTTCTAGCAGGGGAGGGCGGATAGGTAATCAGCTTCTCAGTCTGTAGTGCAAAATTACAGCTGGAGAGGCATGCACGGCAGAAAAAGCACCAGCCACGGAGGCCAGGTATCTGTCCTTTGTGTGCATCGTACCAAATGCACAAGAGAAAGAGCCTTTGGGACCATGAGAAGAAAATTGAACTAAGTTAGACCTGATGAGTATTTATTATTAGAGGGTTTTATTGGTTTCATCTTCTGACACACTTGGAGACAGGACTTTGGGATAGGATTATTTTTAAAGTCCGAATATTTCTACAGCATGGAGAAGCTGTCTGTGCACAGCCTGGTAGTAATGCAATCAATACAAGTTAAAACCAGTGTGAAACATTATGTGTTTGTGAGTCAATTAGATTCATCCACCAGAGGTCATTAGATGATCAAATGACACTTTCCTACTGTCTTTATAAGTAAAGGTATCAGCATTCTGTGCTATAAAAAATGCATTCTCATTAATAATAAAAAGCTTAAAGGAAAAATAAAAGTGTTATGAAGTAAATTATCACACAGTGAAGTTCATGATTTTAAATAGCTTTGATAAGAAAAAAAAATAGGTTCTGAATAATATTATCATGAGAAATTACAATGCTCATGAGTTCTTATTCCAAAATGATGGGAGATGCTTAAAAGGTAAGTTTGACTCTCTATTATTCAAATGACATATTTCTAATTGTACTGTACAAATGGCATAAATTCTGCCTAGAATGGTCCATGACTATAGAAAATATCAGGTAATATGAGAGAGATATCTAATTGTGCTTGTAATAAGATGGAATGACTCTCCCCAGCTTTGTTCTTGCATACCTTTACACCAATGGAAATCAGAAGTCCCTCTGTCAAGTAAACGAAGCGGATCTGAAAAAAGAGAAAAGCTTTGATTTTACCCTCTCCAGTTTCTCTCCATCCTCACTTTGACTTGGTTTTTTTTTCCCTTAGTTTCTCCACTTGTGATAGCACTCTGTCCTTTCTTCTCAAATACCCTTTTATTTCACTTCACATATTGTCTAAATGTAGTTCCAGTCTTTTTTGCCTTGTGCTCTTCAACTCTTATCTTCCATTTCTAGATTTAGCTTTGCTATTTGCATAAATTTTGGGCCTGATCTTGTAGTTGATATTGGAAGAGATTATTCTTATACAGGATTAATAACGTAGCTGAGGATTTCAGGTCACTATCTTTGCAAGCAGCTAGGATTTCTTCCCAAAAGTACAGTTGTCCTCTCTAGTGTATTAAAACAGGTAGCAGATAATTAGTAGGAGATTTTTGTGACCGAGAAATTCATAATTGATCAGGCCCCTTCTATCCAGGTTTTTCCCAACGTGTTCTCCTTTCCTTCCCACCAGGTACTGGTTGCATCGTTCACAAGGACATTGCCACTGAGGAAGCAATATTTTAATCAAAGGGTGAAGTCAAGGCTGCTTGGAAGGCTCTGGCAGCTGGGAGCTGGGTTTGTATCCAGATCTCAGGCAGTGGGACAAGGAATGAAGGCACAGTAAATACGAGCTGGGGTTCAGGTCAGGAACAATTATACGGTTTGCTCAGTTGCTGAGACTCCTCTGTCCCAGGAAAATAAATGATACTGGTGCTTGGGTCCAGCCATGGCAGAGCCAAGATCTCCACCTTGCCTAAGAGATCATAGTTCTTCTGGGGTCTTGTTATTTGAGCCTTTAGCTAGAAATGCTAAATTTTAGCCTCTTTAGCTTGGATTATGTTCCAGCTTTAGCCTCCATGTGTCACCTAATATCCTACGTGGTTTGAAACTGTCTGGGCACTGTGTCTCAGCTGTTGCTGAATAAAGAAGTGTCTGATTGTGCAGAGCAGGGAACAGAAAGTCTGGGAAGAGGTGGGAGGCCAGGGTGTGCTGAGACTTGGTACCCAAGAATGATCCTGTGATGTCAAGGGTTAGGTGAAGAAGAGCTCTGGGACTGAAGGGCTGGCAGCTTCTGGTGGCAGATGGTCTCTGGGGGTGGGTTGGAGAAGCTGAAGGGCCCAAGGCAGGAGGCATGAAGCATGGTTGAAAGAGTATTTTAGAGTTGTCATTGGAAATGCTCACTTGATGTTTAAACACAATGACCCATGAGTGTGTAAGAATTCACAAAGAGAGCAGCAATATGAGAGAATGTTCCATCATTAGACTATCACTCTCACTTGTATTCATTTTTGAGACTGATTATATTTCAGACCAAATTGAATCTGTGCAACCTGTCCTGAGAGAAGGTCAGCACATAGAATGAGCAATGCTGCCAAGCAACCGTGGCTATGGTTATAGCAGAAATTAGGCAGTACCAGGTCATACATCTCGGTACTGGTACTATTTTGGCCCAGGTAAATTTTAAGAAATTCCCAGTAGGGATCCAAGAGCTAGCCCAGGCCAGGGGCCATTCCCAACAAACAGCTTGGACATGGCTTCTTTTGGAGTTTAGGATGGAAATCAAAGATAATATTAGGTGATCAAATTATGCCAGATGACCTGAGGGTGAGTCAACAGGCTCTCTCATGGGATAAATGATTTGGTAGAGATTTTACCTGAGTGACTTCAGTAATCTTGTAGTTCAGGTGTAAAATCTAAGATAGCAGCCTCAGGAGCAGACCAGTGATATTCTGGACAAAAAGTATAACTGACTTAAGAAGCCTGTACTCTTTTTCTCTGTTTGTTTCCAAGGCACTGTATAAAGCAAGTGCTGTGAGTGCTTCATGCCTCAGTTTCTCTATAAAAAAAAAAAAAAAAAAAGAAAATGGCATTTCTTCATACTTTCACCCACTTTTCTGCCTCTTAACTATAATCTTCCGATGACTTAAGATGTTTCTTTTTTCACTTCATGGTCAGGGGAAACAATAGCTACCCTAGTGGGAAGGTAAGCATATTCATATATCATAGCAGATCTGGGGACCATAATAAAGAGCAAGCGACTTTACAAGTTGCAATTCCATGAGGACAAATGAACTCTGCAACATCCATGGCTAAATGTGGATCTGAAGAGAAGGAATTCAGCATTTCTGTTTGAAGTTTGTGGGCTCCTGAAATTTCTATGGTGGACATGCAATCCTTGCACAGTGAGAGTAAGCCTACTAGTAGAAGGTGAAATCTTCTATATCACCCTCACAAACCTTCCAGAACTAGTCCTTCATTCCCAAAGCCTTATACATCACCATCTAGATACCATTAACAGAAGAGGAACAAGTCCACCCGTAATGCCACATTTAAATTATGGAACAATGGGAAAAAATAAAACATGGAGGAAAGAAAAAGAAGACTGAAGGCTGGAAAAATAACTGCTAGCAGGTGATGGAAGAGCCACTCTGGACTTTGCAATTCAAACATTTATTCATGTGAATGTATAAAAATATGGGGGAAGAGCAGGTATTTTATTATGGGTTAGCCATGCCTGAGGCTGCTGGCAGATATAACCCTACCTGTTGGTGAGAAGCTTGGTATCATGAACAGTTCCATTAGCTGCAATAGATTGAATCAAATTAGCATCATCTATACCTCGTAACAGCTAGTTGATCTGAACTTGGTCTGAGAAAGGAAACAAATATGTACATGTATGTATACATACGTATGGTGTTTTAGATTAGACAGCAACTTTTAAATACTTTTCATCACCTACTCAAAGTATTCACATACAGTTTTTCTTTTCCAGTCTTGAAGAGATGCTGTTCTTTGCCTACAAATTTGGCTGCAAACGGACAAATCCAGAAATGATAAATTCATATTTCTTCCCCTAGTAACCTCTTACCGGTGACCGCCTGCAGTGCTGAGCCTTCCTCTGTGCATGTGCAGTCAGTCTGGACTGTTTTCTCTATTTTTGACCCATATTCCCTAATCTATGTGTCTTTATCTGACTACTAGCTATACAGGGCAGTGCTGGAGATGGGCTCTCTATAGTCTTTATTAATGTCTAGCAAAAGAAAAAAGATTTATAAAATATGACTGGCTTTAAACTCCAAAGGGTGCCTGTAACTAAAGTCAGTCAGCTCTCACAGTGAGGGGCTCATTTCAGCCTCCTGCTAAGACTAAAACCACACAGTGAATGTAATAAAGAATTTTTATTTTTGCCTTCTAAACATGCAATTATAGTAGAACTTCACTAATTTTAAGTTCCCCAGTCTGCATAGTTTGTGGTGGACTCAGACCCTCCCTTCACTTACTGTCCTACCCCCATGCTCAATCCCGGCTCTCCCTGCCCCTCTGTGGATGCTCAAAGATCAGCTCTGCTATCACTTTGCACAAATCTTTCTAGATGTAATAACTACTCAGAACACAATAGCCGGACTTGGCTCACTCGCAGTGTAACAGGTAGTTTAGACTATGAACACACATTAGGTTTTTGGAATTGGATCCTACAGAAATGGAGAATGAGCTCCAAGTTGTAGAAGCAAATCTCTAATCTCTGTCAGAAACTCACACACTGCTCAACCACACCAGGTTCATCTTCTCCAATGGCCAAACTCTAACTGAAGCCAGAGTAAGAGGTTTCATAAGGACCCCCCAAAGTGGATGATTTTAAGATTATTTAATTCCAAGAAGTATGGGATATTTGTTTATCTGTGTGTTTCTGTCTCTTGGTTACACGTTACTTTTGGGTTGGTTTCTACTTTGAGAAAAAGAGGGTTAAAACACAGTCTCACCACACTCTAATGAGCTCTCCTGGGACCTCCATAAATGTGTGTTATATCAGTGTATTCATTTTAATGGGGCGCGGCAATTTGCTGTATCGGAATAATGAAACATAGACTCATAAGGCTGGAAGGGACCTCGAAAGGTCACCTCCTCCATGCCCCGGCCCTAGGGCAGGATCAGCTCTACCTATGTTGTTTCTCAGAGATGATTTCCTAACCTGTTTGTAAGGGCCTTTAATGAAGGAGAAGCCACAGAAAGTCTAGCTTGAACACCATCACACAGCACTTTGCAGAGAGTATTTCATACTGAACAACATACAAGTGACATTTTTAAAATAAAACATGCAAGTCAAAACCAAAGAAGAAATGTGTACAATTTCAATATGGCAGGCACTTGGGGTGTAGGGGGGAGAAAAAGAAATAAAAAGAAAGAGAAAAAGAAAAAGAAAGAGAAAAAGAAAAAGAAAAAAAAGAAAAAGAAAAACAAACAGAAAAAGAAAAAGAAAAAGAAAAAGAAACAAAAACA
>JAVJGI010000062.1:75967457-75993789 GCA_035590275.1 Ibycter americanus
ACCCCAACAAAAAAAAAAAAAAAAAAAAAAAAATGGAGGGGGGGTGTGTGCGGTATCTGGGCCAGAGGGTGAGAGCTGTTACATGTGTCCCTGTCTCCTGCTGCTTGAGGCCACCGGAGTTCATGGAATAACAATAAAGAATTAGAGAGCAAGAGGCACGTGTGCTGCAGCTGATTCTGACTGCTCAAAAATGAGCCATTCGTCGTGGCCCGTGCAAATGAGCTATCGGGACCCAGCAGATGGGACTCCGTGTGTGCATGTGCCTGTGAGACAAGGAGAGTTTGGTGTCACTTAACTTCTGCTTTATTGTCAGATCGTCTCCTTTCATGGGATCCTCTCGCTTATGATTTTATTAATGCGTAAACCTTTCGCTGGAGAAGTGGATGTGAAAGCTGTGAGTTGCTCGTCAAAGAAGAAAATGAACTAACAAAAAAGGCCAAGCCCCAAACATTTACCAGACCCTGGTAATTACATTTACAGTGACACATTTTGGCATTTCCTCTTCTTCTATGGGGAAAGTTACATCTAAAGTGACAGTGGCAAATAAAGAAGGGTTTTAAGTATTGATCTTTTGTTTTAATGGTGACTGTGGTGGGAAGATGCAAGGCAAAGCCTGTGGGTGTCAGTGGAAGAGCTCCCTTGACATCTCCAAGCTGGAGTTCTGACTCAAACCAGAATAAAGAAGTAACGGGGGATTAATCCTTTCAGCATTAGCTAGCCAGAAGTTAAATATCCCATCCAAGCTAGTTGTTCTTTGTAGTCACAGAAGAGACAGGTATGCAAGGGAGCAGGTTGAATGGCCCTCAGGAGGTAGGTCTCCTTCTCACAGGTGATTATTAAGGTGAGTCAGTGAGCTCAGGCTATTCACCTCCCGTGTGCATCCCAAAATCTAGGGGAGAAGAAGTCACATTTGATGTTGGCTCCCATTTAAGTCAAGTTACTAGCCAAAGTTTCCTTTTATGTCAGCAGGATTAGTGCTGGGAACCAAGGCCAGAAGCAGTGGGCACTGCGGCACATGCCTGTGAACGGTCTTATTGGGGTTAATGGTGCCACTTGCGGCTTAAAAGGCTGCAAGAACTCAGACATGTGCACATTCCCATGGGCTTTGTGTCTGTACTGAGAAAAACTGAGCACTGACCCCGTGTCATGATTACAGGGGAGTAAGGTATTAGCATAGCAGGGCAGTGAAAAAAACAGAAAAGTTTTGAAAAATTTCAACAAAATATTTGGAAGGGGTGGGCTGGAAAATGCCAGTTTGTTGAACCCACAAGTTTTCTCGGGAAAGAATTTATTTTAGCTAGTTTAATATTAGAGAAAAAGGAAAAGAAAGTGGAGATGTCAGGAAGTACAAAAATAGCCCACTTGGACAATATTTAACACAAAAAATAAAAAAGTTTTTTTGGTCAGCAGAGATTTTCACTTTTGACTTTTGAAGTAATTTATGGTAAAAGGAAAGGCTGAAAAGAAGAAAGAATTTCAAGCTATTAAACCGAACTAGTTCAACTAACTGATCCATATCTGGAACTATTGGAGTCTTTTCTTTTTCCCAGTTAGTTTTTGAGAGGTCAAAGGCTCATGATTTTATTTAGCCTTCTGAATATGTAGGTGAAATTTTGGCCTACATCTTAGTCAATAACCAGACAAGTCAGGATCTGGACTATATCTACGGATTAAAGCAACTGAGCAGACTGAATTTTATTGTAACTTTTGTGTTAGTCAATATTTTGGAGATCTTAATAGATATATGTACATACTCGTACAGGTGTATAGTTCTAGCTCAGGCAAAGAGAAAATAACTACTTTTACATAAAATGAAATAAGGATACTTCTCATCATTCAATCCACTTCCCTGAAAAAAGTAAAAAATTTTTGGGAAAATGTTCACCTACTGAAAAAAGCTAATTTTATTCCAAAGCAGTTTAAAAATAAATTCTTCCAAACCAAGCATAACTATTCACATTATCTACCCTTTTTCGTATCATTTTCTGCATAAAAGAGAAATGGCTAATTCTTTGTGGTTAGACTTGCAAATGTATCCTATTATAAACTACTGGTTCTACCCTCTCTGCTTTGGAAAATTAGTTTGGTTGGCAAATTGTTGCATTTATTCTCAGGATCAAGGGAATCATCTAAATTCGAAGAAAGCAGACTTTTTTTTTCCCCCCACTTTCAGTTTTATTAAAAATTACCTTGAATATTGTATTTACTTCTCTTATCTCCATTTCTTTAGCCCTAAGGAGGAATATCATCAGTTTGATTCTAATAATGCCTAGTGGGTCCACTGTAAAAACTCTTTGTAAAAATGATCTCTCTACCCAAAAGACAGCAGCTTAAAAAGGAAAAGCAGATAAAGTGTGATTAGAGCTGGTTCTCTTTTTTCCTGAAATATAAACAAACCTTGATATCAAAAGCTACCTTCTTCTTAAAGTGCTGACTTGTAGTAGCAATCTTATTGAAATTCTCATGGAAGGTATTATCAGAATATTTTATGACATTTGTTGCATTTTGAAAAGCAACTTTAAGAGATTCTTTTCTTCTGTACCTTTTGGGGAAAGAAAAAGTTACAATGAACAATTAAAAGCTTGTATTTGGATAACAGTGAACTGGAGCACAGAGGAGCGTGAAGTGACTTGTATAAAAGCCCTGTTGTGGAGCCCTGAGATCCCACACTGGAAGGAAAACCATGAAGGCTTTTGGAGACAGTCCTAAAAAGGCAGTTAAGTGGCAGAAACCTGATTTAGAAAAAAAATTGCAGCAGGGTTAAGAGAAGTTGGGATAAAGTTTGGGATAAAGGAAAGGTTTTGGTTTGAGGGTTGTTTTTTTTTTCATTCTAACAGGTCTTACAGCTCTCCTGGGCGCTCCCTATGATTCTGGCCTCACCAGACCCTAGTCAAATGAGACACTGCCTGATGCTGATCACTTTAGGAACCTTTAAAAGCCCTTAATAGAGCTCTGTTTCAAACCCAAGCTCTAAGCTTGAATTGCCTGAGCTAACTGCAAAGCCACCGTTTTCTCCTACCTTATTTCCAAACCTTTCACTGAATTCAAACTTTCAGAGATCTTATGCTTTGGTAAAACTTGAGGGATAGCTAGTATCCATTGAGGAAAGCTGTGAATAATCTGGCGTTCCTTCCTTCTGCCGTTGGTAAAAGTATATAAGTCTAGACTTTTTTGTAAGCATATTGTCTCTATGTTATAAGTATCTTCTCTCTTTTTTTTCTTGGAAAAAATAATTACTGCTCTGGCTTCCTAAGGAAACAAGGCTAAAGTAATTGCACTGTCTCTTCATCTGTCTGTAAGTCCCTCCTCTTGTACTCTAACCCTTTTGACTCCCCAACAAGGACATGGCATCTACCAGCATTTCCCCTTGGCGTGGAGCTGGGATACCCATCACAAGTCACAGAATTACTGGGCACAGCTTATAGGGTTAGGGAGTGCTAAGGACCATTTCCAATGAGGAGTTTGCATGTGGCAAACAATTTTTTGAGAGGATAAGATCATTTAGCTGTATCAACATAAGCTACGTGGTGCCAGTGCAACAGAGAATGTTTCTCAGGTGGTTTTATTCAAGAGTAAAGACATAGTTGAAGGTAGCTAGATTTCTACAAGTTTCATCAGAACCAGCAGCAGGGTCGTTAAGAGAAAATAAAGCAGAATGAGCTTCTAAAGAAATCAGTCTTTGTTAGCTCAGTTGCATAATTTGGTTTTGTTGGTTTTCTTTTTTGTTTGGTTTTTGTGTTGGGGTTTTTTTGTATCTAATGATAGTGGTATCTCTGAGTTCTGCTTTTACCTTTGTTGAGAGCAAACCAGAGACTTTCAGTTGTGCAGGATGGATCTGGCTGTGGGTTTGGGGATTGACATTTCAAGACAACTGTAAGAGAACACTGAAAATTGAATCATATGACTGATAAAAAAACAAAAGCAAAATAAAAATTCATAAAATTGTGATTGAAAGTATTTCTGTTTGGTTTTGCACTAAGTGAAAAAATTTATTCAGGTGCTATGTTTTTGCACTTTGAACAATTCATGAATACAACTTGTCCTTAGCAATATGTTGTTTTCTGTGATTTGCTGTGGACTGGACTGGAATGTGGACCAACCCCCAAACTGCTGAATCTACTTTTGGATTGAAATGTTGCTAAATAACCTGTGCAGAAAAAGCTTCTTTTATTTATTTATTTATCAGAGGAGTCAGAAATTTTGCAGAACAGAGTAGAATAGCATCAGACCAGCTTAAAGTGCATGGGTTTCTTTCTGTAACTTCTTTTTGATTCTTATGGCTCAGTCCTATGTCTTTGCACTTTTCAGACCAAATCTTTAAGGGAAGCAGAGTATTCAGGATGATGAAGTTAGACCTTCTCAAGATCCTGCTTTTTGGTCTGAATTTCTGATTTGAAGGAATCAAAAAACTCTGTGTGGTACACACTTGGAAAAAACTGACTTCCTTCAAAATCAAGTGAATGCATAGCATTTCACACAGCTGAAATAAGGCCACTGAAGCAGGAACCTTGGTTCATAAACAGGCATCCAAATTTTCTTGGAAGCTCTGAGAACTGTGCCTTACCTTCAGTGAGATAATAATAGTAACTATAGAAGAATATAAGCAAAATTCTTTTTGTCTGCTTTCTTATATCCTTTGGCGAGGATGAAAGAAGTGCTAACTTAATACGGATCTTCAACATGCAGGACATCTTTATGGTTTTCCTTGCCTTTTACCTAAAGATCAGAAACAGAATGTTGCCAGGGGTAGTTGAGGGGTCATCAGTTCAATCTGGTTTGACAAATCCTCACTTTTATGCATTCAGCATCAAATGGTCACGTTGAAGATGACCTGATGGCTCTGATACTCTGAGCTTCCCATGCACCTTACCTTTCATTAACTCACAGCTTGCAGATGGGGACAGTGTTGTGATGTGCGTAAGCTGTTCAGTAATTATTAGCATGAATAAATTCAAGGAAACTGTAGTACCATTTAACTGCAGAGAAATGTTTAGCTCTGACAGCTCATTAAAGAAAGCACCATCTTTAAAGGAACTGATGCAAAAGAGAACATATGAAGCTTAACCCTGAGGTGGATTTGGCAAGGCAGAGCAATGCCAAATGTCCTTTATGGATTGCACTAAGGATCTGTGGGCTGGAGTAAATGCCAGGTCAGGTGTATGGAGTCTGTGGCCTATGATGTGTTTACAGTAGATGGCAACCAGATTATGCAGAAACATTAAATAAACTGGAATTTCCCCAAATAAGAACAAAGGTGGTGTACAGGAACTTGAGGACACAGTAGGTCAGACAACTGATTAATTAAAGAAAATATAAAGCTGCATGTACTCAGGGGTCCTCCTAATATTTCATTGGTCTGTTGAGTAACTTTGGGCAAGACCCTTTGATAGATAAAACCACACGACTTCACATGAGATTTCTGCTCCCGTCATGTAGGTGCTTCTGAAAATCCCACCTTCACAGCTTTGTTCTTGACTTCCCCAAGAATTTAAACTAATATTTAGTTTCTTTACAGGAGTATTTTTTTGTGCGTGATGGAGTTCTGAGAACATTTCAGGGAAAGGATTGGGGGCAGGGGCTATTTTATCTCCTTATAGGAAAATCTCCCTCTCTTTTTTCACAAAACACAACAAAAAAATCAAATCAGCAGTCAATCAAATCAAATACAAACAATTCATTTTTCACAAATGCAAACAAATTCATATTTTAATCAATTTCTGGCATTTTATATGAAATAAAGTCCACCTTAACATGAAAAATTGCTTAGAACACTGAAATACACATTTTGATCTAGTAAAGTTAGAGTGATGTAGAGGTGCTGGAGCATGTACAGAGAAGGGCAATGGGGCTGGGGAAGGGTCTGGAGCACCAGTCTGATGAGCAGCAGCTGAGTGAACTGGGGATGTTTAGTCTAGAGAGGATGAGACTCAGGGGGGACCTTCTCATTCTCTACAAGTACTTGAAAGGAGGTTGCAGGTGAGGTGGGCAGCAGTCTCTTCTCCCAAGCAACAAGCGACCGGACAAGAGGAAACGGCCTCAAGTAGCTCCAGAGGAGGTTTAAATTGGATATTAGGAAAAATTTGTTCATGGAAAATGTGGTCAAGCATTGGAAGAGGCTGCCCATGGAGATGGTGGAATCACCATCACTGGAAGTGTTTAAAAAACGCATAGATGTAGTGCTTAGGGACATGGTTTATTGGTGGGCTTGGCAGTGCTGGGTTAACAGTTGGACTAGGTGATCTTAAAGGTCTTTTCCAACCTGAACGATTCTATGATTCTATGTTAAAATAGCATATTTTGACACTTTGAACATAATTGTCCTCTTTTTTTTCTTTTATTTTTTTTTCAAAATGATAACTTGTAACCATTATAACTCCATTTAAAACTACTTAATAAAAATTTGTATTGTGACTAAGATTATTGTTTAGGAAAAAGCAACCATGTAAATATCTGACCATACCCAGAAGGCTAGAGCTGTGCGGGTAAATGTAGCAATAATATAGTCAGGCACTAGAACTCAGTTTTCTCTCCTGTTAAACGTTTAGAGTGGCTCTTGGACATCTCGAACTGCCCCCCAAAATTTCTGGGCCTGGCTCAGGAGCTGGAACTGGTAATGGTCTGTTCCCACGGGAATTCTGGTTGTGGTCACCCTGTTTCAGAGGTTCAGACGACTAAATATTTTCAGTGCAAGATTTTCCATGCCAGCTGACCTCAATGCCAGACAACTGTCTGGAGTGTGTCAAAGCATAGGCAGGACCAAAGATTATTCAGGAAGCTTTATGTGCTGTCATAACTGATAATAGCCATCTCCCATGTATTACAGGATTAGGCTGCTTTTTATCCTGCATTTCTCTCAACTTTCTGCATATGTTCATTAAAACATGAAGAAACGCAGCTATGCCTAGGCCTGGCAAATGGTCCTTGTCTAGTGATCCGTAGACAAAGGCAGCAAGGGTTACAGTTTGATTTCAACTTAATTTTACTGCATTACTATGGTTTTTCTTCCCCCTAACTTAATTTCTCTCTGTCCATGCAAGGTAAGAAAATTATTTTTGACCTGCAAGCTGTTTCAAGCTCCAGCACAGGCTTCCTCTCTGATTTTGGACAAATGAGCTAATCCTGTAAAACAGTTTTTTCTTATCTACAAAAAACAAGTGGTGAGCAGACACAGTCAAGTCTATGTTTATGGATTTCTATCTGGCGAGGGAGGGTAATTAGGAAATGCACAGACAGACAGACAGGTACCTAGATAAATTTTGAATTTTAATACACATTGATAGAAGTTTCAGAGGAGCTTGGTTTCCTAAGGAAACTAATCTGAAGGAACCGATACAAAGGAACAGAGGTGGTAATATCTTACCTTATGACGGTGTAATAACAAAGGTTACATTGGTGATGCATATTCCAGTACATCAAATATATTCTTACAATTGTAGGAGCTATGTTACTCGAGGAGCATAGGGTTTCCACTGATCCTGTACTTACCAGTCCCATAAAAGTGTCTTGGATACTCCAGGGAATTTCAGATGACAGTATCTATAAACCTTTAGGCAATTAAATTGAGTCCTCCATGATGAGCTGGCCATGACAGTTATGTGTCACTCTTATATCCTCATTTTTACAGAGACAGTCTTTAAGCCCTGACTGATGTAATTTTCTACCCTTGCAAAAGTCTGCTTACACTCAGATATCTTTGAATACTCAATGTTGTAGCCAGTAGCTGTCTGTACCTTTCTAAATTAGTTAAGTTTTAGCTTTAAAAGTTCTTTTGGAGATAAACAACATGATGTAATCATACACTTTTTCACAGGTTTTGAATTTTCCAACTTGATTTTTAATCTCCTTTTTGCATTGAATGAGTAAAGTTGAAGTTCTTTACACACTTTCTCTAGGAAACTGGCTGTTTTACAGTTTCGCTTATTGTTCTGCTGTGTGTATATGTACCCAAACACGGAAAGCTGCTTAACATTACACACACACATCACATATGTATATTTCTCAAGATGGAAATCACATATTTTTATATGCAGGTATATGTATGCCATGTATGGATGGTAAGGTATGGAAAGGTATTGAAGTGACCATAACATGTATTTTATGTATCAGTGTAGTTAATGTAATTGCACAGTGTTAGACTCAAAATCTAGTTTAACACATTAATTTACACTGGCTTGACTAATAACACTATTGCATGGACTGAAAATGTAATGAAAATCCACAGCAAGAAGTTAATGAAAACTAGAGCTTCTTTGAATAATGTGGAGGAGTGTATAGCTGTCCCAGTGAGATCCACTTGCTAATACCACATAGTCAAATAAAAATTGGAGGTTCTCATTAATGTTCTGGAAGAAGGCTGTTGTAAATAGCATGTTATAATTGCATTTGCAAAATATATTTAATTGATATCTCTTTGAAATGGGGACACTTCATTAAAAACTGAGGGGCACAATAAAAACCCATCTTCGTGAGACCACACTAGGAACGGCGAAGTCACCTTAGGGGAAAGAGAAATAATACAGAGGGACACACAGAGACTGCACTGGCAAGAAATGTGAAATAAAATTCAACCTGAAAAACTCAAGGTAAAGTACCCAGAAAAAAATCAATTCATGTATAAAGATTGTGTGGAAAGTGAGACTCAGAAGGCAAAATTACTTGAGATAAAAGTGGTCTGCAAAATAGCCATGAGGTACTTATGTCAGGACATAGAAAATAAAACGTTTTTGCAGAGATAACGTTACAGCTACAGAGCTGCTAACTCATTTCTCTGTATCATTCACCAAAAGGAACCACACATATTATAAGTCCTGCTCCAACATCTAATGAAGTCAGTAGCAGTTTTTACAGCCTCAGCAAGTTTGGGATTTTGCCTACACTCTGTTTGGTCTGGATGGGTTAAAGCAGGAAGAGAACTGAAGCTCTTCCAGTGTAGCAGTGAAGAGCAAGACTAAGACATAATTAAGAGACTGAGTAGGACTGTCTTATAAGGACAGATCCGAAAAAGCTAATACCCATGTAGCTTGGCTAAGAAATGACTAAAAAGAAACAGGAAAATTGCCTACAGTCATTTGAAGGGTTTAAATGCCAAGGAGGGTGAAGAATTATTTAGGGTGTGGACATTGCTGTGAGCAATGGAATTAAATTAACTAAAGAAACATATAGGCTGACTATCAGATGGGGAAAAAGAGTCTTAAAGCAACTTTTAAACAACCTGTCACTGGTGGAAGCTGCATTAATAGGGTCATTTAAAATTCAAAAAAAGAAAAAAGAAAAAATCCTGTTGGGCATAATTCTTCAATAGCCAAGGTATGGGACAGTGTGATCTAAAGACTTTAAGGACAGAGGAGATCATAATAATCAACTTATTATGCAGGAGGTCAGACAAGAGAATTATAATGGTCCCTTCTGGCCTCCTACACTACGAATCTATGAAAGTAGAGATGGACAAGAACTTCAGGAGAGATCTCAAATTTGTTACTAAGGTAAAACTCCCATTGAGTCCGAGACAGACTGCTATTTTCATGTGGAATGGGAAGAGGGCATCCCAGAAACATTCATCTTTTCCTTCTCACTCCGTGTACACACGGCCATATTCTGCTCTTTCAACCGAAAGACTAGATTCTGCCACTGAATCAGTTCAGCGATAGCACAATACCCGTGTCTTAAGAACTGAAAGCTTCTTACCAATGAGGGAATCTAAGGGATTCCAGCCTGAGTGACCCGGTTTGTACAAACTGAAGTTGAACATGTTCTTTGTTTCCCTAAGTTCATGATTGCATTGACTTAACTTTAGCCTACAGAACTGCCCTCCTATCCTATACAGTCAATCACAACAAACAGAACAGGAACCCTGAAGCTGGGAATATTGGACAGAGGGAAGAAAATACTATAAACTGTAAATCAAAGATGATGTCTAGTTTATGAGAATTTTGCCTGAAGATATATTTTTTATTCCCAAAAGCCTCTTTGCTAAAGCATTTATTACTGATCCTAATTCCTCTTGCAAATTTAGTTAATACTCAGATATCTTTTGCATACAGAATAGCATACATGCAGTTACACCAATGTGTCTCAGTTGCTGATGAAGGACTGAATAGAGCAGACTACAAAGTGGTTGGGCGGATAGTTGAATATTCATCTTAAAATTAAAATGTTGTTACTTGTGGAAATAATGTTGCATTTAGTTAAATTTCTGTTCTAATTAGTAATGTCACGAATGTAGCATAGCCATATAGGAATTCTCAGATGCCATAGACCAAGCTGTGAAGTGGAAGGGTGTCCTGTTAATGTCCAAGGGATATTGTGTAATAGAAGAATAAAGCATTGACACGACTTTCATTTTCTGGGTTTAGATAATGTCTTAGCACAAAGGGCATTTCTGCTACCACCACCAGATTAAATGAATCATTTCCTCTATAAGCAGCCTTGCATTTTTTTTGCTTGCATTCCTTTTTGTTCTGCAAAGAAAGTTCACATTTTTTCAGAATTCACTGAGCTGCCACCTACATAAAGAATAGCCCAACAGGTAGGAAAACCAGCTGAGTGACAAGGGGCTCAGGACTCGTGCATTTAGTCCCAGCTCTGAGCAACCTTGTCTTACTTCAACTGCCCTGTGCAGAAGCTCTCTGGTTTGCAAGTCAGAGTAGTACTGGGCTGGAAGGCTGGGAAAGATAAGGGAATCTGATACAATCCTAAAGTTTTCATTCAGGAACATGTTGTATCACAGTTCAGGAAGGCAGTACCTCTAGACCAGTTCTTGTAACTTCACCTGAGTTTTTATTCTTGACATCATCAAAACATAAAGGTGCTGACAATATGCAAGGATTATTCCAAGAAGAACAAAAGGATCAAAGCTGGAAAGGACTGAATTATTAGGACTGATTGCAAGGATAGAATAAATATAGCTTTGCTCATAGATGGTTAACAGAAGCATAATAACGGTATGCAAATATTTGAAGAGTGTAAATGTCAAGGCTTGAGCAGTGAGTATTTAGGAACTGACAAGAAGCTTTCTTGAGATGCACTCGGATAACGAGTGAAGCTGAAGAGTTGAGATAGCACTTAATTGGAGAACTCCCAGTCAGAAGTGGTGAATGCTCCAGTTAATGGGAATTTTAAACCTCAGGAATTTTAAAGTTCAGGTTAATCAAGTTGCCCATGTTATGTCAGTACATGGGAATAGTATCTCATTTGGAGAAAACAAGCTGATTATCAAAAAAATAGTTGAGAACCACTTCCCTGAAAGCAAACCCTGCCTATAGTCTCTTTATGTACTGCAGTTGTACCTGCATTGGCAAAGGAAATGTTTCAATGAACTGATGTTCCTCTTGATTTGTGATCTCCAGAATTTTGGCTCAGTTATGAAACTATTATCTCAGTTTGATTAACCCATGTGAAGTGCATTATTGTTCAGAGTCTGTGGGCTGAGAGGGAACGGAAATATTACCACCCAGACATCTTGTTTTAACAAGGTTAAAGATAAAAGAAATCTTTTATAGATGCTATCTGACTCTGGAAAAGTATCAAATTTGTGTGCACAAGCTGGAAATGGGTTATTTAGCCAGTGGGTAACGTTGTGAGGGTCCCCACCCTACTCATTAAATCTTTAGCCTTGAAGTCCTCCAGGAGAAAGAGTTGAGGTGTACTTGGGCTTGTGCTTAGCGTGATGTTTCTCAAACACTTAGGTGTGTCCTGTAAAGGCAGGACACAAAATGTAATTGTTGGAGGAGGAGGAAGTGGGAACAAAGTATAAATTGGCTTCCAGTACCAAAATAATGTAATGCCTCAGTATGAGAACGGTCTTTGTTGATGGGGGTGTGGACGTGCATATCACAGTTGGCTTAAGCGGAGAGCATGGGATAAAATATCTTTATAAACTGGTACAAATCTGGAGCATTGCTTAAATGGCGTTTTTTTAACTCCTTGTCATATAGCATCCAGTGAAGAGCGTTGACAGCATGTGACGGCTAAGACTTTCTGTGGCAATCAGGAATCTGAAAAAGTTCAGTCTGGTGTTAAGTGAAACAGTTTATGAATATACATTTAAGTCAGTAATTGTTTTAGTGGGGTATATTTTAATTTATTAATTTAAAAGCAACAAAAATATAGCTTTGGAGAGGCAATTTGATTTCTAGATTTTAAAAAAGAGGGGTGAAAAAGAAAGAAACAAAAAAAAGTTTTTTAGTACACAAACATTAACTAATTAGAAAAAGAAAACTGGAATTAAATGCTTCTGTCTGGGTCAAAGTAAGTGTTGACAGTAGTCAATATGTTTCTTGTTTCTTTTTTTTTAAAAAAAGGAAAAATTAAATTTGGGGGATAATACTGACTCTTGAGAAAAATCACCTGAAAAGCAGCCAGACTGGAATCTATTCTGACATTTTGTATATGAGGGTGATTTCATTCAGGTACAGCAGACTGTGATCAGAGAGAACAAGAGGTGAAGTAACAGATTTTATGAAATGTAAAAGTCAGAAGAGACAAGACATCATGTCAAGTTCTTCACCGGGCTGTCCATCATGCAGGCTGCAGAATTCCTTTCAGTGATTGCTGCTGTATAAAGAACCAAGAACATCCTTCTGTCTCGGTCATGCTCTCTGTAGTGGCATGGATGAAGCTATCTTTTGAAGCAATCAAAGGGTACTATTGAGCTAGAAAGAGTAGCTGAGATCCACAGCCCAACTCTCTCCTTTGACATGGACCTGACCTGTAATAGGTCCCCATCCTCCAGTTTCTTTCTGCCAGTTGTTCTTCCTCCCTGGAGCATCAGAGAGACAAACAATCACCAGGTTTTTTTGAGAGATCTTTCTCATATCTACTTCCCGGCTTAGCCAGGAACAGGCTGCTAAAGAAATGTAAAGGTGTGAAACTTCAGCCAAAACTCAGTCTAGCAGGTGCTCCACCCACTGGCTTCATTTTGCTAAGTTCCACCTTATGTAGTCTGTAGGTAACAATCTTCCTTAGGTATAATTTTTGTTTTGCTCTTTTTCCTGGTTACAGATGAAACATGGCCCATTTCCCTTTGTATGAGCTCACAGATCCTTATCAAATAATTTCTTTGTGATAAACAAAAGAGATTGAGTTTCTCCCTCTTACTTGAAGACATAATTTCAAGACCTCACATTATGGACCCAGACCTGAGAATAGTTTCCCAGCCATCACGTTCGGACTGCTGCAGTACAGATTAGCCGTGTCAGGTGGCCCCTCCTCAAAACTTTTCAAATCCTGTCTTAAAACCTAAATTTCATTTGCTTTCCATACTATCAGTGGTAATCTCTTCCGGTGCCTAACGCTTTTCACGGTTACACACTTTTTATTGTATTGCACCCTCAGGCTCTAACAGCAATGAAACAAATGCTTCACTTTAGGTTGGGTATATGGTGTATCCCTTTGCCAATGAGGCTAATTTTAGTGGTACCTTCTGTAAGTTGATCACTCTTAAGACATGCACAGCCTGGGGTGCATTGGATAGTATAGTTTACAAAACTTGGAATTCTGCCCACTCGTTTTTGTTGTCTGAATCTCATTTTTCTCAGAGAGTTAAAGTCATTTTCTAATATAACTCCTAACTGAATTATGATATTTAGGCCTGTACATAGGTGCTTGAGCCCTTTGGTGCTGGGCTGTTCCACCTGGTTCCTAGACTCAGGTCTCTAGTGCATCCTACATCACATCTTCTGTTCTTGTGTGGATGTTGCAGATACTCTACTGAGCCACTAACAGAACTAGTGGCCTAGACTTAGGCACCTGTGTTACCCCCTAATTTCCAATCATACAACACAAACCTCGATGCAAATACAAGGCAAACCTTCCAATGACATGTAATTTCTATCAGTGATCTGTTACAGTTTATAAGAATATTCATCTAAAGGTGTATATGTAGTTATGTGTTTTCCTCCATGCAGTCTACCATAAATCACACTGCAGATTAATTTTCATAATACAGATTTTTTTTTAGATAAAGTTGGATTAATTTCATTTCACTTTGAGACGTAACATTGCGTATAGATGATCAACGCCAATCACTCTGGAATCTTGCTATATTTAATGGATAGGAATAGCCACCTTCAAAAGCTAATTCACCTTGTAATTTTAAATGTCTACTTCAGGATGAGAAAATTCACAGTCCTGGAGTATTTTTTCCCATATTGACTGTGGAGAAGGCTTTCTGTGACTAATCTTGGTACAGAAATTTAAATTGCAAAGATCTTCCTTCAGTCAAATGAATCTCACACCTAATGTCTGATAAAATAAGGTGACCAGAATGAATGAAAGATTATGAGGGAAATCAAGATCTGCAACATCATGCAGAGGTACCAGAGCTAGTTTTAAATGTGGCTGGATCCTGGAAGCGCAGAGGTACTGGGATGACAGAGCAGCATAGATCAGTATAGGCATGTCTCAGTGGAAACAGTCTTCTTCATATGCTGGTAGTGAACTAGGAGCTTATGATTTCCGAAGGGTAGTATGTAGGCAGATTATCACCTCTGCAACCTTTTGGTTTGAAAAATGTCCAGCACCCCTTTTTGGAATAAAAAAAATAATTGCCAGATTTTAACTGATGTCAGTATACAGAACTAGCTTTAAATTAGCACTATCCTTTTGCCAAGTGCTATATTCACTTTCTTCCCTAAAACTGGGCAGTGTGGCCACGGCTGTTTAGGAGGACGCTGATTTGTACCACTAGAGGTGGTTATAACTCACTAAAAACAGAAGTGATTTGTTTAGATTGTACTACCAAAGCAAAATCAGCTTGATCACCTTCTACTGGGAATGAACAGGATTTGTGCCAGTCCATTGCAGAGAGGAAAATTTCATCTTCAGGTTAAATTCACTTTCTAAATGACCTAAGGGACCAACATGTTAAAGGAAACCAAATATGACAGCAGATGACAGATAAGAAGGTTATTGAAACATTTTGTGCTTAAAAACAAGGGATTAAAATTCTAAATTATGGATAGGTTTCCAATATTTAGATGAAAACATCAGAATAGACAATCCATTTTAGTTCACTGTATATTATGAAGTGAAAATTGAAAATTGAAAGTGAAAAGTTTTGATGTTGATAATTTTAAAGTTGACTTGAGCATTTTTTATATTTTGAAAAACAGAATTTTTCAAATCTAGAGATTCATACTTATCTAACATTTAGACTTAGGCAGGTTTCCTCATTATTTTTTTTTTAATGTATACTTTATGAAACAGTGTTGTGATTGCACATCTGCACTGTCACATGCAGAACATGCAGATCTGAAAACATCAAAAGGATTCAGTTTTGTGACTTTTTTTGCTTAGGGGTGAGGACTATATCCATAGGTCCTGAGCACCCAGTTCTGAGACGTTCCACCTAATGCACCTTACGATGTTAAAATTGGGGGGGTGGAGACATAGCATGGGTTTTGCCAGTCCACACTCCATGCTGTTCTCACATTTCTCTAATAGTGTAAAATAACAGTGTTGATCAAAGAACCAGAGTGACTTGACAACAAACAGTAGACCGGTTATGGGATCTTACAACATTTATCTGTTACAATATCTTCTGGGAAAGTTTAGTCCTGGAGTGAAATTTTTACTGCTTGTTACATGTAGTTAAGGGCAAAACACACTGCTGCAGCCTTGAAAACAACTTAGCCGTATTCATTAGACAGCGCAAGGGTGATCTAAGCACAGAATCGCTATGTTTCTCAAGAGAAAAGGCGGGATCTAACATAGCCTCCAGGAGACTTTTAATTCGGAGGCACGAACAGTTTGATGGCCATTAAACCTAACAGCTGGCAACACAAGGAGCCAAGAAGGAATGCGGAGCCAAGGAGTAATATTTCTGCCTTCCTGGGATGAAGTGTGAGAGAGTTCACTGATACTCCACACTGGGTGTCCAACAGAAAGCAACAGCAACTGAGACACTAACACGTGAGTCATTCTCTGTGTCTTCAGCCTAACAGTGATGGAAAGTGAACTTTTTGCGTTATCAGCTGGCAGAGGTAATGCCAGCTGCAGAGCAGTGATGTGGGAGCAGCGGCAAGGTTGGCAGGAGAAGCAATAATTGGGTTTTACGTCCTTCACCAGCTCCTGTTTATGGAGAAGGAAGGAGGAACCTACTCTAACTTGGGATGATTTGACTATTTCAAACAAAGCTGTGGTTCTTGGGGTTTAGGAATTTATTCCGTCGGAGCTCCCTTTTCACTCCAGTGTCAGGTTTTGGTGACTGTCAATCACTATTTGGACCCTAAGGCTGGTATAATCCTTCACACCTTATACTACTGGTTTAAACAGAGTAAATAACAGGGAGGTTATAAAAAGACAGAGAAGCTGGTGGTTCAGAAGTGGCCCATGTTGGTGTCCAGGCATGGTCTTCACCTACTGAGTTATAAATCAGTGTCTGCCTTGAGACTATATACAGGTTTCGGTGCTGGTGGTAAGAAAAATAATGCAGAATTGTTGTTATTTTGTAGTCTCACCCATAACTTCATGAGATTCATTTCAGAGAAGGAAGATTTGGAAGCAAAGTTCAAGGCCCGTTCTGGGTCCATCCCTCATTTAGCCTGAGTCAGCTTTACACCACTCAGGCAGTGTAAAGGGGAGTTTAAAATGGGATAACTTATGTTTTTGCTCACTCTAATGGCTTTTTGCACTCCTAAAGAGGTGTCAAGAGGCCTTTGTATAAATGAGACTGGTTTATCTATTTTTTTTCTTCCCTGGCTGGTGTACTTAAAATGCTGACGAGCACTGGGAAGTGAAATCTGAAGGGAAGCCCACATCTGCATTGAAAGGACACCCATTTTATGTTTGATTTTTTTTAATTATTTCTTTTTTCCCCCCTTTATATACAACAATTAGTCCTGGAAAGGGAGAGGTGAAGATACTTGCTGGCGGGGAGCTCTGCAGCATTTGAAAACACTCTCTGCAGTAGAGTCTCACAGTTTATCGCTTACAGTTAACCTCTGATGCAGGAGGAGTCCTGCTCCTGCTCCTGAGGGAGAAAAAATATCTCGGGAAGGAAGTTACCTACAAGTATGAGCGCAGGCACATATACGTGTGCGCATCTGAGTGCATGCGCGCGTGGTGGATGTGTCTTATGCTGAAACCTGCACGTATAAAAAATGTAAAACATGACATCTCATAATATTTTCATATTGGGTAACTACAGAGAATATTTTGGCAAGGGTGCTTAATCTAAAATGTTCAATTTTAATCAGCTTGAACTATGGTCTGTCTTTCTGTGAACTGAAAACCACCAATCAATTTTCCTTTATCTTTTTTTCTGTTTTTCTTACCCAAGGCAATGCCTTTTGTAAAAGGGTATTTATTTTTAATGGATTTTTTAATGAATTTTTCAGTCAAGCTATTAATAATGCCATTAATTATAGGCAGCTTGTATTAAAGTGCATGCTGGCCTCTTAATCCTGACCCCCAGCTATTGGCTTGCAGCTAATCCAGCCCGGTGCTTGGCAGCGGTGCCGGCCGCAGCCCGTGGCTGCTTGGGAACAGGGGGAAGACGGGACTAAAGGATAAGGAGGGCTGGGGAGGAGGCGGGGGCGGGGGGGAGCAGCATTTTGAGTATATACTTTGCCAGAGGGGGTGAAGTTTAAAGCCAGATGATATGTTAGTGCAGTGGGGATAATCCTGGAGATGCGGTGCCAGCACTTGGGAGGACCTTCCCCAGCGGAAGGCTTTGCTCTGCCTGAAAGCCCTGGCCAGTTTGATAACCCCCAGGAGCCCCGCGCCAGCTTACCTGGGGCGGTTGTGCGCGACGGCCGCCCCACTTCAATCTGCTTAAAAGATCGGGCAGACAGAAGGCCCTGGCCACATAATAGATTCCTTTCCCTTCCCCAGGCTGCTCATCTGACATGATTGTTACGAAAGTTGCTAATTATCGGCTGGTTGGAAGATAATGAAGGGGCCCCATCCTGTGCAGTCAGAGGAGAGAAACTCCTGTCATTAGGAGCGGGACCAGATCCAAAGAGTTTCCAGCCTTTGTGCATGGATGCATATCCCTGTGTTTTGTTTTCTGGGGCAATTGGAGGTGTTAGAGAGATCTTAGAATTCATCGTTTTGTGTCCATGACGTTTTAACCTTTTTTTAAAAAAAAATATATAAATGTTCTTTTTCTTCCTGTACTGACTTTTGTTTGCTTCAGTTTGTTTGCTTTGTAATTTCGGTCTACATATCTTAGGAAAAAAAGAAGAAAAATAGATACATTCTTCCCATTTTAAGTGTTTGTGGAACAAAGGATGGTGCACTTGTCCCGTTGCAGAGCTGACTCTGGGCTACTCTCCATGGCTGCAGGACACAAGTTTCATATTCACGAGCTCGAGGAGGAAAAACAATTTCTGTTGAAGATCAGGCACCCATAGAGATGTTAATCTGATATTTTGTGGTAATTAATTTGAACATTTAAATAAGTGCTTTGGCCACTAGATTTGTTAATGGTTTTTAAAAGCCAGCAATGCAGGGCATGATGCAGCTCCTGTCCAAAGAAACAGAAAATTTGGACCTGAAGGAAGCTGAGACACTCTGAAGAGAAAATATACTGAGGGTTTATGTTCTTCAGGTTTCCCTCTTTTTTTCTTTGCTTTTCTTCTTGCAATTATTACAGAAATGTGTCTGAGGAAGGTGTTTGAACACTAGTATGTGTTTGGGGGGTCCACTACTCAACCTAGACTTCGGAAATGTATAGAGCAATGCAGCTTGCGCACACTAAGCCCAGCTTCTCCCATGCCAGCAACAATAAGCCCCCCTCAAGTCTTTCACTCTTTCCAACCACTGAGCAAGTTTTTTGACTGCAGCTCCAAATCTGGAGCTTTCTTAGGAAAAAACAGTGGCAGGCTTGGGAAACACCTGCCCCCTCTGACACTGCATCCATCATTCTCCATTAAGTCTCTGTCCCAATTTGCTTTCCAGTGGATAAGCTTTGTGTCTCAGTGAATGACTCTGGATCCAGGTATCAGTATTTAATAGTGTGGATACAGGTATAATTTATTCTCTGTGCTTTTTTTTGTTTGTTTTTTTGTTGTTTTTTGTCAACAGATTACCTTGACTGTAATAGAATAATAGGAAAAATCAAGACAGTATGAGCTTTTTTCTGGAAAACCACTAGCATTGGATATTGTGGCTGATATTCCTCAGTTTCCTCAGTGGCTTACAGCTTCTGCAGGTCTTTTCTTATTCATCACTTCTGTTCTAGCCATGTCCTGTTAGAAAGCAAATGGCAGGTAAGAAATGGAGAGGAAAGAAGGGTGGAGGACCACTAGTAATGGGTGCTGACCCTCCAAAATCATGCTCCATAACACTACTGTGGAGAAATATGGCATAGCACACACTATCCTAGCTGTTGTGCTTTGCCTCAACTTCTCTTTGGATTTACTGTAGCTGCAGCGTTGACCATATCGCAATAGTCTGCTGTAAAACACCAACAGATTAAGAACATGCAAGCGTGCCCCAGAGCCATAGCATGCACTGGATGATGCACGCCCATTACCACAGAGAAAAGTGTAATCCTATACAATTAAACTAAAAATATCATGAAGTAGTGGGCTTTTTTTCTTAGTCAAAGTTTTAGTTTTAGGGTTTTTATGCAGTCTGTGTGAGGGTATTCAAGGTCTGCCAAGTAGAAGAAGAACCCAGACAAATGTATGGTCTTTTTAAAGTTGGTCCAAAGAAAACCAAACAAATTACAGAAATTGCTACGACAGCGCTGCCTTTTTTGCCAATATTCTCTAAATAAAATGCAATGTAAGGCAAATGCAACAGATTTGGTTTTGTTATTTTCATATATTTTATGTTTTCACATTTGTTTCTTGTCAAAATCAGAACAGCAGATAAACAAGTACAACAAACTAGTAAGGACCTCAGGCCCTTTTATCACCCAATGGACCAATTTTCAAATCCAAGGCAACAGCTTGGATAGTTGGGATAATGTCAACCATGTCCCCTCTTCCTACAGTTAGTCCCTTTACTGATAGATCTGTTGGCACTGTTGAACTCATCAGTAGCTTTTACCTTTTTTTTTTTTTTTTTTTTTATGAATCATGTATTTTTGAACATTTACCCAACAGAAGGTCTGAAACTTTTGAGATTCACCTGTTGGTAGTATTCTCTCTACTTGCCCGTTTTCAGAAAGTTCAGGGGTTTTACAGTTCTGAATGAAAGGGATATTAGCCTGTTATTTCAAAGCTCAGATTGAAACTGAGGTTGATCAGACAAGAATGAATGAATAACCGTATGTTCTGGCAAGATAGCTGTAAACATATCTAAGAGAAATGAATATGATCGTCCCAGCAAGCTTTCCTAAGCAATGTGATTTTTGCCATCAGAAGGTTATAAATTACTCGAAAGTTTGTTATGAGTTAAAAATGGCCCAGTTTGGCTCCAATGTTCGTTATTTTTCACTAAATACAGATATACACATATATCTTTCTTAATGAAAGTGAGGGCTGTGCTGATTGTCAGTGGCTTTAAACTTCAGTTTGGGTTTTTTCCCAGTCCTGAAGGAGCAATCTTACCAACTTTTACAGAGGAATAAAAGGGGCGGGAGAGCATAAAACTGATTCAAATTAATTTTGGATACATTTCTGCATAATGTAACCGGCAAGTTTCTCCCACAGCACTTCTCTCAGTTTAGGATATTTTTTTTTTTTTCATTTTTTTAGATTCACACTAATTTAGTAAGCTATATAAGTGAGTGCCTAGCTTTAAGGGTGAAAGGAGTTACACATGTGCTCAAGCTCTTGATAAATTGGATCTTGATTAATTTTTGTAAATCTATCTTATTTCTGGCATAGCTCAGGAAAGCTGTCAGTCCCTGCCTGGAATAGGAACCTGAAAGGCTTTCAGCACATTAGAGAGTTGTCTTTTCAGGTCAAGGCTGAGATACAGTGAAAGGGAGGGAGGATTGCATTGTGCTTGCTTGACCTATGCAACATTTTATTTTTGGATAAACAGCACTGCAGCTTCCAGGTTTTTTCTGATCCATCAGTACTCACAAAGGCTGCATTCAGCAAATAGGGCACACTGTTTCAATACGTGCTCTGTTTCTCTTTCTATCCATCTCACTCGTTTCTTTTTGTAAACCTCCTCATGGACTATATATATTTAATTGCAGATCTCATTTGATTCTCCCCACCCCACCCCCCTTCCTGGTAGATGGGGGGGGGGGAAAGAAAGAAAGAAAAATTATCGTTATTGATTTTTGTCTACTTGACTCAGTGTGGGTCAAGGATTTACACCCTTATACCAAAAATTGCCTTCTGACAGGAGCTGTTTAGCTGAAGTCAAGCAGCTGGATCATGTAAATCTGTGTAGCTCTATTAATTTAAACAGAGCTGCTCAGATTTATACCAGCTGAGGACCTGGCTCAGAGGAAAAACTTCTAAGAAAAAGTGTCCTCTGGCTGGGATAAGCAGTTTGGCCCCTAACAGCAAATTCATTTGCTTTTTAAAGTAAGAGGTAATATGGTGCAGTATCCTGAGTTGCAGGATTGTTTTCCCCTGGCGTTTCAATGGGAGCCAACTTCCAGAAGACTGGATTACAGAAGGGAAATAGGACAAAGCAACAAACACTGCTGCTCAGGCACCATTCACACAATGATCCTGGTTTCTTAAAAAAAACAGAACATTCAATATTTGCCAGTGCAGATTCTTCCTATGAACTATTTGTAGGCCGTTTTCTCTGACTGACATGACTGCTCATGTCATTCGTAAGGAGATTTTCTCCTCCCTGGCTGACTGATCTTTTCCAGATCAGATCTAAAAACCTTTAGAAAAATAACCACTGGGGCTATAAAGGATGGGACTTTAAAGTATGGAATGATTTTCACCTGTACATGCCATAATACCATCTAATTTGTAAGAAAGCCCTAACTGGACCCCATGAAGGGCAACGAGGTGCTGCCTATTTTCCTGGGAAAGTTCAGTGCCTGGAATGCACTGTTCTGTGCTGAAATGTCGTAGCAATGCCCCAGAGACAGGGCAGACATGGTGGGGAATGCACCGTAACAGCAGCATCTCGGGGCTGCTTTTTTTATATACTGGTAAACGCAATTGATTCTGGTGTTTCTGAGTTTCCATTTTAGCTACAGATCAGAATATTGGTGAGGCTCATTCATTCATCAGGAGATACGGATTTTAGTCTTCGTGTCCTGCTACTCTGCATTTCTGCACATGCTCAAGAAGATACTACCACACAAGGTTGCAAGACAAACACCCAAAATCTATTTCAGATATTTACTTTCACATGAGGTATAATTACAGTCTGGTTTTCTCCTTTAACTACAGTGAGACTCTGTGGTGTTTCACTCCTAAGTAGAAGATGCAGATCTACATTGGAGATACCTAAAAACAGATGAGCCTGACCTTTACTTTCTGGTCTTGGCATGCTGTTGGTCTGTGCTGTGGCACAGAATTCACATTTTTCAGGATGAAATTTTTCTCCTTTATAAAATACCGATTTTTGTATGCTCCTACATGTTTTTGTTACATGCCATACGCTATGAATCTCTGATCTATAAACTATATAATATTATTGCTATTTGCCAGCCCATTTTCAATGATTCCATCCTCTAGTTAAAAAAAAAAAAAAGAAAAAAAAAAAAAGAAAAAACCTGCTGTAAAGTACCCTAAGAGTGGGAGCAGATGTCAAATATTGGCACATCAAGAGTGCATCTACGGTCTCTGTACCTCTACCAAGTCTGAAATAATTTACAAGTTGAAAATCATGTCACTTCTTTTATAACAGATGGGAAAAATTCCTGATTCTTCTCTACAGAATAAGATGTTGAAAGACCAAAAAGCTGTTGCAGAGGTAAAAATGATCAGAAAAATTTGTTAAGCATTTTGACACTGTGCATGTCCAACCAAAGTCGTCTCCTTCTGGTCCAGAAGATAAACAGGAGTGAATCAAGATCTGATAGTGACTCAGTATTTGCTGTGCCTGTGACTGGAAATGGCTCTTTCTGAGACTAAATTATCATGAAAAAGGGCTGGATGTAACACAACATGTTCTCTCTTCGCCTTTTTCTTTTTTCTTCTCTCGTTTCACCTTTTCTATTTCTAATAAGGGTTTAAAAAAATAAGTGAGACTCAAATGACCAATAGAGATCACCAAGCAGTATTTTCTAGCATTAATGTGCAGCATGCATTACACTATGAAACTCTTGTTTCTGCGAACCTGCATTATGTTCACATCTTCTTGTGACTGGGGATGGTGTGCCTGAATCCAGCCTTTCTGTGGAAGGTAACCCAGTTAGAACAACACAAGGGCCTGTCTAGGGCTTCTGGCACCACCAGAAATTAGGATTTGTGTTTATTTTCAAGCTTTGCAATCTCAGGAAACATGGTGATAGGTGCTGCTGAAGTATATATCGAGACATTCCTGTTCCCTGGGAAATTACAGCCTCCTGCAGGACATGAATAGCTCTTTATTGGGGATTCTCTAATGGCAGATTTTCCTGTGGTTGCTTGTTTTCCAGTATCTTTCTTCTGCAACCAACATGAAATCCCTCTTATATAAGCAATGCTCTGACTCTGGAAGTAATCACGTATTTTTATAGCCAGAAAAAAACCCAACATTTGATTGTTGAATCTAATATTCTGTGTAAAACAGGTGATAAAGTTTTACCTATTAACATCTGTTTTGAGCTAATTATCCATTTCTGGCTAAACCATATCCCGTGGTAAGCCATTCTTTCATTATATGAAAATATCCGAAATGGAGGCATTCATGCCACCTTTTTGATGTTTGCTGTTGTGTCTTGGCTGTGCTACACACTGGTGCTCTATTTTTGTTTCTCCCTTCTCTAACCTCAGTATTTTATCACCAGACCCCCCTAATATTTTTCTTTGTTAAAAAAAAAAAAAGGTTTACTTAAGACCTGATATTTTATTTAAGAAACACAGATTCCAAATTAAAATCCTTGCAAACTTCTTTGAAGACAATTAACCAAAATGCGACTCTTAATTATCCCAGTGCAAGATTTTTCTCTGAACCATGTCCAATCTGTAACATCCCTCGAAGAGGCAGTGTAAGTAGACCCTAGTGGACTGATATTAGTTTTACCAATACAGTAGACAAAGGCAAGACTAGTTCCTTGACTGTCCACTCTATTTCTGTGATTTCTTGTCCAAAGTTTACTCAACTTACTTAACACAGTACAATATTAGGCCTTATCATCAAGCTGCTGTTTCTTTCATGATCCCTAACTATTTGTTCACCTTTCTGTTTTGAGCAGATCGTTCAAACAAGTCAGGGAAGCCTTGACGTACAGTGTATGTCCCTTTTCATGCCACATTGACTCAGTTTGTCCTTATCAAAACAAGCTGAAATGAGGATTTGCTGGTAAGGTGTAAGTGTAGGGAATTGGAAGGTCCATGTGCACCGGTACATACACTTTCAGAGTGGTATTCTTCACCCAGTTTTCATTCTGTACGTGTTAACTGATTAGCAAAAAACAGTCATTTAGGGTTTTATGGTCTATGAAGAAGCAAATGCCTCAAGAAGTGTCAGGCATCTTCATTTTCATTGACACTTCTCTTTGGGTGGGATGAATAGGGAACTTTAACCACTCAAATATCTGCTGGAAGCACAAAACAGTAAGGCACAAGCAAGGCACAGAAGGTTTCTGGAGTGCATTGAGGGTAAGTTCATGACTCAGGTGGTTGAAGACCTGATGAGGAGAGGCAATCTCCTCATACTGGACCTCATACATATAAGCAAGCAAGGGAATGGGAAGGATGGAGGCAGCCTTGGCTGCAGCAGCCATGCAATGGCGGAGTTCAGGATCCTGAAAAAAGAGCTCCAGGCAAAAACCACAATCATGGCACTAGACTCCAAGAGAATGGACTTTGGCCTTTTCATGGTTCTGCTTGAAAGAACCCTATGGGAGAGCATTCTGGAGGAAAAAAAATGGGACCAGTAGAAATGATTGTTTCATGGATGACCTCCTCCAGCCTCAGGAATGGTCCATCCAACATAAAGGAAGCCAAGCACCCACCTAGTGGATGAAGGTAAAGTGCTGGATGTATTTTTTTCTGGATTTTAGTAAGGCTTTTGATACTGTCACTCACAGCATCCTTCTGGACAGGTTGTCCAGCTGTGGGGTGAGTGGCTTCACGGTGCACTTGGTAAAGAACTGGCTGAAGGGCAGAGCTCGAAGTGTTGTAGTGAATGGAATTACAGTCGGCTGGTGACTGGTTGCCAGTGGTGTTCCTCAGGGTTCAGTTCTAGGGCCAGTTCTGTTCAATAATACATTTATCAACCACCTGGATGCAGGAGTTGAATGCACCATTAACAAGTTCGCTAATCACACCAGACTGGGAGGTGCTGTTGACTCTCTTGAGGGATAGGAAAACTTGCAGAGGGATCTGGACAGACTGGAGCATTGAGCAATGTTTAATTGAATGAAATCTAACAAGTCTAAATGTTGGATCCTGCACCTAGAATGGAATAATACTGGGCACAAGTGTAAAATGGGAGAGGAGTGGCTGGAGACCATCCCTGCAGAAAGGGATGTGGGAGAGCTGGTCAACAGGAGGCTCAACAGGAGCCTGCAGTGTGTTCTGGCAGCCAAGAGGGCAAACTGCACCCTGGGCTGCATCAAACACAGCATCACCAGTCACTCAAGAGGTGATTAACCTGCTGTAGCCAGCATTGGTGCACCTTGAATACTGTGTGCCGTTCTGGGCCCCACAATGTAGGAATGATGTGAACACATCCAGAGGAGGGCAACAAAGCTGGTTAAAGAGCTGGAAGGAATTTCCTGTGAGCAGCAGCTAAGAACTTTGGGTTGGAGACAAGGAGGTGGAGGGATGACCTCGTTGCTCTGTACAGCTTCGTGAGAAGAGTGAGTGGAGAGGGAGGTACTGAGCTCTTCTCCTCAGTATCCAGTAATAGGACGCATGGGAATGGTTCAAAGCTGCACCAGGGGAGGCTTAGACTGGACATTAGGAAGCATTTCTTTACCAAGAGTGTGGTCAAACACTGGAACAGGCTTCCTAGCGAGGTGGTCGATGCCACAAGCCTGTCAGTGTTTAAGAGGCATTTGGACAATGCCCTTAACAACATGCTTTAACTTTTGGTCAGGCCTGAAGTGGTCAGGCAGTTGGAGCAGATGATCCTTGTAGATTCCTTCCAAGTGAAATAGTCTATTCTATTCTAAAGGTGGCAGGAGATCTGTATGATGAAGAAGATGCTCCTTACAAAACTGCAGGATAAAAGGGAAGCACGTTGTGCTGGTTTAACCCCAGCCGGCAACCAAGCACCATGCAGCCACTCGCTCACTCCCCTCACCCAGAAAGATGGGGAGGAGGATCAGAAAAGAATGTAAAAGTCAAGGGTTGAG
>JAVJGI010000062.1:75993889-76008947 GCA_035590275.1 Ibycter americanus
CGCATCACAGCCAAAACACAGCACAGCACCAACTACTAAGAAGAAAATTAACTCCATCCCAGCTGAAACCACGACACACGTAAGAGATGGAAGCAGAGTCAGGTAACCCAGGAGAAGTATAGACACACTGTCCAAGTGCAGGGATGGGGCTAGAAAAGCGAAAACCCACCTGGACTTGAATTTCACAGGTGATACGAAGTGCAACATAAAAAAACTTTTACAAGCACATAGGCAGCAAAAGGAAGACCAGAGAGAATATCAGTTTGCTGCTGAAGGAGGCAGGGGACCAGGTGACAAAGAACACAAAAAAGATGAGGTACACAATCCTTTCTTCATCTGTCTTAACTAGTAAGACTGGCCTTCATGAATCCCAGGTCCCCAGGATCAGAGGGAAATTCCACAGCAAGGAAGACTCACCTTCAGTGGAAGAGGATCAGGTTAAAGAACATTTAAACAAACTGGACATACACACGTCAGTAGAACCTGATGGGATGCACCCATAAGTGCTGAGGTAGCTGTACAAGATCATTGCAAGGACACTTACTAATCTTTGAAAGGTGACGGTGAACCCCAGGTTCCTGAGGACTGTAAGAAAGTTAATATCACTCCTATGTTCAAAAAAGGCAATTAGGAGCATCCTATACATCTCCAAGGAAAAAGATAAGCCTTAAGTTCTTGAAAACTCCTTCTTAGGTAGCAACAATTAGATTCCCATTTAATTTTCTATTCTCCAAGCTAAACACAGTTCCCAGAGCATCTCTTCATGCATCGTGCATGTTCCAGGTCTGTAACTGTGTTAGCAGCCTTTCTTGGACTTTCTCCAGTTTTCAATCCCTCCTTTCGACAAAGAAGGACAAAACTGGGCAGACCATTAGGATACAGTTCATGAGAGCCAAGTAGTGGGAAATAATCTCTTCTTTTGACCTACTGGCTGCAGTCTTCTCGTGGCAGCCTCTGTTTTTTAGATGGCTGCAAGTAGATGAGTTATACCTGCACAGACCTGGGTATGGGTCAAATTCTATTTACTGTCATAGATAGAATACACTTGGAATGGGTCCACTTGGCTGCAGGGTGAGATACAAGGGATGGCACATCAATTTTTCGGTGTCAACAGTCTGTGAACAAGTTCTTCATCTGTGGCAATTGTTCAGGTAATTTGTGCCAGCTTAAACTTATTTCACTGGAAGGTAACGTGATTCTCATTAGCTCACATATGTCACGGGCTAAGAATGTGCACAGAAACTCCTACTGTGGCTTAGCTGACTTACAGCAACACTGTTCTGTGGCTGAGTCCTCAGACCCAGTTTTGTATTTCTTAAGCCCTGGCAAAACAAAAGAGATGAAAGAGGATCTCTCTGATATGCCATGAACATTTCAGACTCAAACCCTGAAAGAACTTCAGATGCAGATTTGGTTCTGAGCATCCTCGGTGGCCAGCTGCTTTGATGAACTGATCCAAAATCCTGACCTCAGTCATATATGAAATGTGGATCCAGTTCTGAACTGGACTCTGTCTGTAATGTGTAAATTCACATGTGTCAACCATTAATATTTCAGGGTCTGAATGAAGCTTGGCCAGATTTTCTCTGATATCTGCTTCACTGATATCGACTGAAGAAGTTCTTCTTGCTTCCAAGAGCAGCTTCTCTGTTTCAGACGCAGTCTGCCTGCATTGCTACATGCAGTCATAAGAAAGCTTTCTATGGAAATTCATACACTTTTCAACACGAAAATTTGGCTAACTTTTTTTAGCAAAAGAGGTGCAAAAAAAGATTTAATGATTTTCCTCCTGACTGTCCTAAAAAGCAAATGTAATATGCAGAGGGAAAACCTGCTTGCATAGAGCAGACATATTTCTGGGCATCTACGTAGTTAGCAGAGGGAGGATGTTCAATTAGTCTCTTTACCACAAGCTCCCCAGTTAGTCTCCCTCTGGAAAATAGGTGAGAAATTCTTATATTCCTCTCAATATGTTAATCAGACAACTGGTATCACAGTTCTCTAACTGTGTAATACCAGTCCCCCTTGGCAGATATATTTTATTTGGATAATGATGTGAAATTTAAGATCTACGTTTCAATTGTAGAGAGCCATAGGCAGTTGTCAATTTTAGTGACAGACATGAACCTGGAGCTAAATTCCTGTGCACAAGCAAAAATTCCAACAGGCGTAGCGCAATTCTGGTCCCTTAATAGAAATACATTTTCTCCCATTGAGGGGCAGTATTTTTAAACTGTGCATTGCTTCTCCTGGTGCTGGCAAATCACAAATGCTCTCAAATGCTGCCTTTTACTGGGACAGTTTGGTGACCTCAGCTATCAAGCAGTCTGTTGCAAAATCTAATGGTTATCTATTTTTTCTGCCTAAAGTGTCCATCACTTTGGTACCAAAACACTGTCGTATGAATGTCCTGCTTTTCTTTCCCATCGCTGAATATAATTCTGCCTCATCCTGTTCCTTTGAATCCCTGGTCTTCCTGGGCAGATATGATTTTAAGCGCACACTACACTCTGCCTCTCCTATTCACTTCAAAATGTCTTAACTCTAAGTTAGCTTCGGTGTCCAGTGCAGAGAAGGGTTTTCTTTAGCTCTAGCTAAAATCTTGAAGAGCTGTTCAGGGTGGCTATTCAGACCTCTCTTTCCTTTTTTTCACTAGCAATAGCCTAACAGAAAGAATCCTTTTCCTGTAAATACCAAATTGTAGGTCTATCATCTTAGGTTTCTTTGTTGTTGTTGTTATTATTATTACTATCATTATTATCATTATTATTATTTTGCATAATGTTTAGAGGGGAGATTTTCAGTTAGTGAGAGTGAAATTTTCTTTAAAACTTGCAGGTGCATCTGGAGCCTGAGGTAAAGATGAGCTGCATTCTATTAGTTTGTGGATTTTTTCCCCAAAGTAGATCTAACACGGCTGAAAGCTGTCCCCAGAGCTGTCAATCAAAAGAGGAACAATATGAATATCAGCAGCAGTAGCACAAAATTCCTCCATACGATATCACAATAGGCAAAGCACAAGGTTAGGACTCAGGGCTCTTTTAAATCTGATTTTGCAGCTTTGCCATCTAACCAGGAGGAAAAAAAGAAAAATACTTGTATCAAGTCAATCTAAAGCCAAATTTTCTCTTTTTTTTTCTCCGAATATCTAATGAAAAAGATCATTTGCATTTCTTTTTAAACATTTTGCAATAAAACTTGAGAGCTTCTATTAAAAAATCAGAGATGATCTGGATGTTGTTCTGTTTCCTACAACATACTTGTACAATGCTGTGGTCCTAAGTCCATACCTCTTCCCTCCTGAAGTCAGAACAGAGTTGTAAACAAAATCTCTCAGCTTTAACAAGGCGCTCTAGTGAATACACTGTGGAAATGCTTGGACTATAGCTTTCATCAAATCTACTTTGTTTCATCAAAACTTCTTAAGTACTACTGAGTGCTGGGACTGGAGCTGTCTTTCAGGTACACTCCTCAAACACTGAGCTGTAGAGTTACTTACACTCTGGCCAAAACAATGTCTCCTGAGAAGCTGAACTGCTCCAGCTGTGACAGCGGAGGCAAAGCTGCCTCAGACAGCCCTTTGGCACAATAGCTCAGGCACAGCAATAGGAGGTTGGATCCCATTTCTCACTCCAGACCAAGTCCTCAAAATTAGAGTCTGAGGTGGGAAGGGACCTCTGATGTCATCTAGGATAACTCCTCTGTTCAGAGCAGGATCAACTAGAACAGCTTTCACAGGACTACGTTCAAATCTCTCCAAGGATGGAGGCTCCACCACCTCTCTGGGCAACCCATGCCAGGCTTGGTCTGCCTGACAGTAAAAAGGGGAATTCTAATGTTTAAGCAGAATTTTCTGTATTTCAGTTTATGTCAATTGCCTCATGTCCTTTCACTGGATACCTCTGAGAAGAGTCTGGCTCTGTCTGATTTATTCCTCTGCATTGTGTAGCTACACACACAGACAAGATCCCCCAGAGCCTCCTCTTCTCAAGGCTGAAATGAATTACTCTAAGCCTCCCTGCAGTCCTCACTGAGAGAAAACTCCCCAGAACAAACATTTCTGCAAGAGGGTGAGCGCTAAACTCTGGGCAAATTACTTAGCTCCTACATAAACTCCAAGATCTACTAGCTAAGGACAGATTGAGGCATCTGCTCTCTGCCCAGAGACAACCCCTAGCAAGCAATTTGGAGGAAGCCCCACTCATTTAGAGGTTAAGAGAAATTAATTGTGTGATCAGAACTAGACAGTGACCATCGGCTCAGGAGCTAGCAGCATTTAGTTTACTAGTATAGCTGTAGCCACTGACCACATGGGTCCTGGGTGTGTGTCACCTGTCACCAGAGTAGGCATTTGCATCTGACCTAATTGTCTGAATTGCCTTCAGAGACATAGGAGGGAGAAAGATCCTTCTGGGATGCAGTTCATCTCATCCTGAGGCATGCTTCTAAAGCAGGTCAGCTGGGTCAAGCCCTGGAAAAGTCTGCTTCTCTCTGTGACTGTAAAGTGATTAAAGCAGATCCAGCTGCCTACGCTGCAGGCATCTGAAGCCATCAGGGAACAAGCACAGCCCAGGTAAGTGTGGTTGCCTCCATTTTCACTGAGCAAAGTCCCCAGGCACCAACATTTGTGACATGCCCAGAACAAATGCAGTCTTCCTCATGATGGGTGAAACACCCAGTGCCCATGCCACAGGCAAATGCCAGCCCTGAGCATGTCTCCCTGACTGGGTGCCACACTCAAAGCCAATGTTTGCACTGGGTCAGGGATGAGCCCGCAGAGGACTCACGTTCCCAATCCCTTTTGCTTCTGCAAAACCTCAAATCCTCTCTCTCTTTCTGTGTGGTGCCTGTGGAGCCGAGCACCTCATCTGGTGCAGGAGCGCTTCAAAACCTTTGCAGACCTGCCGATTTGCCAAAATACTTAAGTACCAAAGATACAGAGTTAATATACTTCGGGGCCATATAAGAATTTGCAGATCTGGCTTCCATAACCTGCATTTCACAGTGAAGGTTCCCCATTATGGGCACAATCCTGCCGTGTTAACATCTGCAGATGTTCTGACATAGCCATGAAAGTTGCAGTAGGACACGTCACATGTTGCTCACGCTCATATTTCTGGCACAGAAGCAGTTGTCTTCTGAGCTGCTTCCCCACAAAGAACCCTGCACTTCAGAAGAATACAACGTGTGCTAGGAGGGTTTCCTTTTTCCCAAAGAATCAAGGAAACTGGGGGCTTTAATCATATTTATGATTCTTTTAAACTAGATTAGTCATTCCTGTTGTTAACAAGACCATGGTGCTTTTTGTCACGTTGGAAGTGTGATGTGCTTTAGCATACCCGGATTTGAAAACAGAAGCTGACAGGTTTTTGTTCACAATTGTTTGGATAGTAGATTTTTTTCCTTTTTTTTAATTCTTTCTTCTTCAGATTCCGTCTCTATTGATCTTTAATGGCTTCCAGATGGGATCACGTTTGGCCATTTTATAGGCTGAGCTCTGAAAGACTAAGAAAATACAGTGTACGAAAGCAGCCCATTAGCTAATAAAAAATAAAAAGGCACTGCAAATATACTAATAAAGTTTGTAATGTCGTAATATATTAAGGAGATGACAACTGCGCAGGAAATAGGCCTGGCCTGGCTGCGTGGAATAACGAGGGAGTTTTAACAGCTTATGGTAGAGGTAACAGCTGTTGAGCAAGAGCAAAACATTGCTTACATTTTACATTGTAGCTGAAACAATACATTAACCGGCCTTCCTGCTAAGACCTCCACTGTCAGCTAATCCAGTAAATTCCTCTGTGGGAGACAGCATCTTCTCATCCTTCTGGTTTATACAAGGTTGGAGATGCCAGCCGCAGAAATGGGTAGTTGAACGTCGTGATGTTGCGCAGATTGTGCAATGTAGCTTATCCCAGCCATAGACTGTTGGAGAGGGGATATTTTAAAATATCCTCTAGTGTCTAATACACTGATGAGAGTATCTCGGCCCTGCTTCCATGTGCCGTACACCCTGTGTAGCTATCAACACCAGTGTGAACGGGGTGTAAAACGTTACCAAACAAGACCATTTGTCTGCAGAAAGCAGAGATTTTGCACGCACACGCTGGCATGTGTGCACATATGCACACATATTTTGCCCTTGTACATAGTATGTATCATTAGGTGATGCTTTGTAGTGATTAAAGCCATTTGTACTATTATCATGCATGCAGCAAGCACGAGGCTTCTTCAGCTCTTATTTCTGATTCTATCAATGTTGTTAGAGAAGTTGCTGGCAACTGTTCATGCAAGGTGTTGTGTGTATGCCAATTGCACAGGCAGTCACAGTTTTGAAAAACTTGCCATCTACATGCCCAGGATTACCAAGGACATAACCTTATTTTACAAAAGGGGCAAAGAGGAGGCGTGTTTCAATGTAAAGTCATCTGACAACAGCCACTCCTGCACAAAACCTGTGTGTGAAGAATGCAGTATCTTAGGAAAAGTGTCTTTCCGTTTGAGGAGTGCCTAAGAGCATCGGCAACGGTGTGTGTATGTGTCTGCATATGCATGGGATGGGAGGATGTCTATTCCAGAGCTCTCCATGTCCACTTTGATGTGGTGGTGTGGGACATATGTCACAGAACATTTGGGGGTGAGTCTCTTCAGGTCCAAGTACATCGTAGGATTAGTGTGCATTATAGATTGTGATGGAAGGTGATAAAACCCAGGTGTTCCAGGCATATCTTCCCTCAGTCCAAATACCAAGGTTGGGATTATCCACAGTCTCACAGAATGTGGCAGAACTGGGAGCAAAACTCACATTTAACCCTTCCAATTCTTTATTCATAAATCTCAAATTTCTTTCCTTTGGAATGAGCTGCATTAAACTCCTGAGATACAGATTTAGACTACCTGCCACTGAGGTCTTCTGTGTCTTCACAGTGTCAACCCTGGAGATGGACATTAGGAAACATTAAAGGCTTCTTGGCTGTATTCTCTTTTATTACTTGGAAACAATCAGCATTTGGTTTCCCAGTCACTTCTGGTCTCATAATTGCAGTCCTAATACGAATGCATATGACAGCACTGGGTTTCTATGTACAGAAAACGACAATAAGATTAAGAATATGGGCTTGATTATAAAGGTGCCATTAAACTTTGGCGTCATCCTCTTAGTGCACTCCACCCCTTCCCTTCAGAAACAAATGGTGTCGTTGTTTGTTTTCAGCTGCAGAAACCTTCATTAAAGTTGAGGAATTAAATATAGCACTTTAGCTAATTAATTATGGTTTGATCATTTTGACATCTCCAAATGACTCAGCCACATACCTGGAAGCTTTGTCAACTCAATTGCATCTTTATTTTTGTTGCCTTTAACCAACAATGAAGACTAATGCCACTCTTTCCAGTTTTCAATCACCTCTACAGAAGTGCTCCCCTGGCAATGTGCAGGGACAGACCTAATTAATCCCTCATCTGCCCTGCGCTCTGTCTATACATCACACTGGCAGTTGGAACTGCTGCTTGTTTTAAGGCTATTGCTGGAATGAAATGCTCATCTGTTTTTCAATAATTTTACCACAGGTGGTGATTTGTAATTAGAAAGGGCAGAATTCAAATTTTGATTTTTTTTTTATTATCATCATTATTATTATTATTATTATTATTTAGGAGAAGCAAGTGTAGAATGGGAAAAGATGTGAGGAAGATTAGTAGTAGTAGTAGTAATAATAATAATAATAATAATAATGATAATAGTTGCTGTACAGCAGGGAGAGAGCATTAACTTCTGGAACCATGAACAATAGTAGATTTCTGGCTTATTGAAAGAAAACGACAAAGATTTGAACCGATGCATTTGAACACAGGTTAAAGATCAAAGACTTAAAGAAAAAAGGTTTTTGCTGAACACAGAGGAACTGTGGCAGCTTGGAACCTCCACAGAGCACTAAGAAGATCCCAGTACCAATAGTCTCTTTTCTACCTCTTTTCCACTACTTGCCTCATTTGTTACCGCTCTCTGCATAAAAGCATCTCCTGGATGATTAGGTGTCAGTGCACAGGTTCTTACTCTTTGACACCAAGTTTTGGAAGCATGATTTACCAAATGGCAAGACATCGGCCAAAATTGCTGGATAGATTTAGCATGATGTATAACGTCATGGGAAGAGATCCTGACTACAAAAAAGTCAGAGGGCCTCTTTGGTTGATATTCATTATCAGTGAGCACTTAAAATGATCAAATTCATCTTGTGAGACTATCACCTTAATGTGTTTTGGATCAGGTTCTCAGATGCTTTGACAGGTACAAAAAGCAGTATCAGCATTGTCACTTGGTTGTGACAAATAACCATCAGCTCTAAATGGTGGGGTACCGTGGCCTTACATAGTATTCCGGACTAATTTTTGTAATGGTTTCAAAACACTACAGAAAAAGTGTGCTATGCTAAATGCTATAGATATGCTACAAGTTGATTTTAAAACCAAAGTGACTAGAACATTAGCCTACACTCGTAACATCCTATTGTAATTTCAGAGATTTCACATATGGCCTTATGCAAGTTGCTTAGAACGAGATTTTTAGAGGTATTGGTATGTTGGTAGATACGTGTTATTATCTAGTAAGGTTTCAAGAAAACATAGGTTCTAACACTTTTCGATTTAAGCTGAGCAAATATTTCTGTCTTTAGTACCCTCATGAGCTCAGTACACTACGTCATACTCCTCTGACTTTCTTGGTGACTCCTAGATTCCTTTGAAAACCCCATGGTGATGTAGGTAAAGGTTGAGATCCTACCCCTTTCTGAATTAGCCGATGGTGCCTTGTAATGAAGACTTCCCTCCTGTTTCAGGGTAAGGTTGTTCAGCTTTTCATAAGGCAATGAAATATGAATTAATCTAAGGAATATAAGTCCCTAGCTCTTACATTAGCACAGTCCTGTGAGAGATCTGGCTTGCAGGCCTTCCTTTGTTAGCTGTTTTGTATGAACTGGAACAGCTTCAAAAACAGAGGCCCACCTCGCACCATCCCATTGTTCCAGGAACAACGAAGTCTTCAAGGAGGTAGAAAATTTGGGTCCAGTTCCAAACTCCAAACCATGCAGAGATGAGACCTCTCTCTGCTGGTTACGATGGTTGCACCACCCCTCCGAGAGGTTTTACCCCCTCGAAGGGAAAAGAGGCTCACTAAAACCCAGTTCAAGGTTTCCTGTTCTTGATGTGTTACTGGTAAGGGGAGGAGTAGGCTCATGTGCTGCTTCTGCTGCCAGTGACGATGGGATGTGCAAAATAAATTAATGAGATTTCACCTAAACAAACCCTTCCTCCCAACAGCAACCAACCTGGTTTTCAAGGTTTGTGCCTTAAGCAAAGTATTCCTCTGGTTGGTTGCCACACCAGTAGCCTCAGCACTTTCCTGGTTTTCTCATGTCTAGACCTGGCCTTGGCTGGCCTGTTGTGGCTACTTGGTGCTAGGAAGGGGCTTCCTACCAGGTCTTCCAGGTGACATAGTTTCCTTGCCTGCATTCACAATCCCTTTTCTAATGTTTTCAGTTCAACCCCATCTGTTCTCCTTATCTTCTGACTTGTGGCCTCTTGCAGTTCTCTGCCTAAACCCCACCAGGGCTCCTGTCCCTAGGACCTGAAGGACACAACTGTGCTGTGCTAAATGACATACCTGAGTGATTCCTAAATGTTAGACCAGCCTAAAATTCTTGGGTTTGGGTGTTCTGTTTGTTTGCTTTAATTTTGGCCTGCTGAAAGAAAAATAGCTTGAATTGGGGGAAAAAAAAAAAAAAAAATTCTAGGAGACAAGGCATTGTACCTACCTTTTTCCCCATCCTCCAAACCTAAGGCATGAATTGAATACCCAGACGAGTCACAGGTTGTGGGAATTACCAGACAGACCCCATGCGTTTTTCTGGCTCAGCTATTCCAGAATATTACTTTTCTTTTTCACTTTTCCTCTTTCTCAGGGCACCTTGCCCATTTCCTGATGCCCTGAAATCTTTTTCTACGTGGCCAGGCATTTTGTTTTAATTTTTTTTAATGAATTCAGCTCAGCGCCCACACATCTTCTTAACCATGGATTTGTACGCTCAAGAGAAGACACGGAGAGATGTTGATGTTTTTGGCTAGTATTCATGCCCTCAGTACCCTTTTTTTTTTTTTTTTTTTTTAATGAATATACATGTTTTCTTGGCTGTTTGCGCTGGAGCCCATCTGTTAGAATGGCACGGTTCCTGCTCGCAAGTGGAATCAGACCCTGGCTGGAGGGGGTAGGTTTCAGGCAACGACGGGTTTTTAAGTGGAGCAGCAGGAGCCCTGTGGGAAGTCGCTCCCCTGTGTCAGGGCTGGCACCACCTGCCTCCCTCCACAGCAACACACCAGTTGACACCATTGCACCGACGGCCAGCGGGGCCAAGCAGGTTAGGGGAGAAAGGTGCAAGGTTCGGGGGTTGCCAGGAAAGCTGCTGGTGTGGCAGCAGTGCCCTCGAAAGAGCACGGGTCATATTTGGCTAGGGAAAGGGCACAAATATGTTCCCACTGACACTAAACTTACTGCTTTGCTTTCTGTTCCCAATATCCATGAGGTTGAGTTTTCAGACTCTTCAGCCATAAATACAAAACTTTACATTGTGTGAGAAGCAACTTGGAGCTACTTACAGACCCATCCAGGCTTCCCTTTTGGGGGATATGACTAAAACCGTTTCAGGAGAGCAATTCAGGATCTGTCTAGGTGGCTGGAATGCTAAACTGGCTATAAATATCTTCTGAGAAGCAGGAATGAGATTATAAGTACCAGGGAAAATCCACAGAAAAGGAAAGACCTAAATCCAGGAGTTCCCCAATTTGAAGGATCTTTCAGGCTTTTAGAGTTGTTTCTGGCTGTATTAATGAGAGAAGGAAGATCTCGAAAATTAGTGGGTACAGAGCAATAATTCTGCTGTTACACCAAAGGTCTTTATTCAGTTAACTTGAGGCTTTCTCCTTATTTTTCATTTTTAAGTTGAAGCAAAAAAAAAATGAAAAGAAAAATGACCTGTAACCTTGTAAGGGTTGTGACCATGTTAAAAATAAAACCCACTGTTAATCAGCTGTCTCGGTAGCCAGCAGACAAAAGATTGAGGAGATCTGGAGACTAAATCACTCCCTGGTCTCCAGGCAATGGATGGTGGGATCCACTTCCATGGTGGCTCTAGGAAGCTTGTTTTTCAGCTGCTCAAGCTTTATTTATTTAGGCACCATTAGTGAATTTAATGTCTGTTATCCTGACTCCTTTTGCTCATGAACTATGTATGTGAGCATGGTCTTAAGGGGAAAGGAATAAGAAATCCTAAATCTCTAGGTGGTGGCTCTGCCCTGTCCCAACATCAGCTCTTACTAGAAAACAGGATCCCAATTTGTCTTTTGACTTGAAGCTCAGCAACTTCTCAGATGATTAAGTAGCAGCCTTCTTTCCAGTTTAGCCTGGATATAAGGAATAACTACACATATTCCAAAAAAACATCAGACTGTCTTCTTACTGCAGCTTTTTGCTTCTCTAACCTTAAGGTTGATAAATATTAATCAAATATTTTGAGTCCAATATATGCTCAATTGTTCTCATCCTAAGAGTGAGAGATGTCTGCTTAAGGATTTTGTTCAGCCAGGTCCTTGGGAAGCAGAGAAGCCTATTTTCTTCCCTCGGTGGAGCGAGAGCGTGGTTCCTCCATCAATTCAGGACTTTGGTGGGACAATGAAGGAATTGCATGTTGGCAACTCGCATTTCCTCTAGCCTCTGGATAAAGGATTGAGTTTTGTGCATGCTGCCAATCCTTTAACGATCTTACACACCCTATAATCACCCTAAAAATTTGGAATAAAAGGAGGAAAAAAAAGACTGAAAAGGAAAAGAAAAATCCTGCGGGCTGCCTTAGCCAAATATCTTGGACTTGAGAGCTATTTGATCATTAGTCTAAGTATGGATAATCGGTGTAATGCTAAATAAAGAAATTATACACTGAAATGGAAAATTCACTTGGTAAATGCCCAAAGAATTATTTCTTTTCTGGAAGCTAGCATTCCCAGTGAAAGGCAAATGCTATTTCCCCCTCATTGTGCATTGCTTCTTGAGGTGTTTAGCTGGCGTGTGTGTCTGTATTTTTATATTTCACTGCTAGGATTCCCCTATGAGTGTGGCTTCACAGTCTGCCAAGCAATGTCGACATGTACAGAAAAGCTATGGCTTCATTGTGCAGACTAACAGAGGTTAAACTCAATTCAGGTTTTTAACATTACCTTATCTCCCCCTTGTAATTGATTTTCCCTGACTTTTTTTGTCTGTTTTAAGCAAGGGTACTAGAATAAAATTTCAGAGGTACTTTCTTTCAGGTTGGTATTGCTAATCTTTGCACTGAGGATGCTGTGGTAGACTGAGTGTTTGCAAAAGAGACCAATTCTCTGGCAGACACTTGGAAAAGATATGTTAACTGTACTACTGCAAACAAACACATACATAGGAAACAGGGATTAGATCCAGAAGTCTTCCCAGTTGGGGTAGGAGGATGCAATGACAAGTTTTGGCTGCTAATACGCAGACAGGGCACAAGGATGTTCAGACTTCACGCCACCTCTCCCAGTTATCTCTGCAGTGAAGTCATAAGGAAAGGGAAAGTCTTTGCCCCGAATTATTCGAGATCCAGAAATGAACAGGAAGACGGAACAAAATGAATACGGAGAGGAGGTGCAGAGGAGATGGGAGGAAATAGATAAGGAAATTTGTTTGGGGAAATGTAGGGAGAAATGGAGGAGACGAGGAGACATGGAAGAAGTCATTACTGGGGACACAGCTGGAGAAGTTCTCTTGGAGGAAGGTGCTCTGTGAAAACAGGAGGTACAACTCTGAGGGGACTGTGGCCCATGAGCGACCCATGCTGGGGCAGGAACAGATATCTGCCCATGACAGATACTAAAAAAAAAAATAATTCCAAGGCATAAAACACTTAAATCCTTCTATATTTAAATATGCATTAAATATGTCCTCTGATACAGGTATGTGTGGAATGAGGACAGACTCACGCTTGCTTTGAATAAGAGCACAGTGATGGTCCTGCAGTATTATTAACCTTGACTCTAGAAATACAACACTCACTTACCAACGTGCACCTCCCATATCTAATTATTCTGAGTGCAGCTCTATGACACCAAGATCATACAGTCAGTGATTCTAGAAACAGACTACTTTGGTGTCTTCCCATACTCACCTGAATGTTCTACCACTTATGACATGACCATATTTCTAGTGATTTGCTTGACCTTAATGAAAGAGCTTATTACAGCACTGGCAATGCAAGTTCAGCTCAAATTATCAGACAAGTATCCTCAGCACAAAATTAGTTTTCTCAGTCTCATGTAGCCTCGTGTGCCTTGATAGCTTTTTTTATCTGACCATCAAATATTTCCCACATTTAACAGGCCACTAGACCTTAAAGCACAACCCTTTACTACAAAAGTAGTGCTGTCTTTAAACTTCTTATAGAGACAACCTACATCTTTCTCATTGATTAACTGCAACTCAAAATCTTCAACCTGTCTCCATCTTCTTTTCAATCTCAACCCCTGTTTTGCCCAAATTTAGATCATGTGAATTAGTCCTATCACAGAACACAAAAAGAAAGTCTGCTCTATTCCAGGAAAAAACATCTCAGGGCTTCAAATCAATTTGTGGAATTTAAACACTGTTCCTTCATTGAAGTTGGGCAGATGTTAAATATTAATGTTAAACATATAGAGAAAACAGTCCTAGATGTGTTGTGTCCCTTATCTCACCTGAGAGCACAGACAGCAAACACTGTAATTCTGTACAAAGTCATGGTGTGTGTGGTTTTGTGCCATGTATTCACCTTGGATGCCGTGGTACAGAAGGAGTGATATGCCCCTTCAATTTTAATGATGTACTTTGCAGATACAGTCCAAGCACCTGTAAAATTCTCAAGACAGAAGGGGAAGAATGAGGTTGAATTCTTCTGAAATCTTGTATACGCACTTACTCCATGGTTACCTTCACACTGTATATGAAATTGTGGTAGCACAGTCATATTGTCCTCATGATCTCATGTGAGTCCTTTATACTGAGCCACTTTTTCCAGTATGATGGGAATAAAACTCTAGACTCTCCACCTTTGTTTCTAGGGATTCAGTTTTCTGAAGATGCATGCCAGTACATTGAGCACAAGGAGCAGGGACTCTTCCATCCCATAAACTAAGATCATAGCTTGTACAAGCAATGTCCAACAACCATGATTTATTGGGTCCCCTATGATGACACTGAAGGTAGCCATTTGACAGTGAAAAGCTGAAGTGTGTATGTATTTGTGACAAAATAAACAAGATCAAAATCTGTAAAGGAACAGTAATTAATAACTATGTGCTAGTCACAGTGCATTACATACCAAGAGACAAATTCTTTGCCAATAACATGGCTCTGTGCAGACAAAGGTGAAAAGACCAGGTGGGTTATGGAAAGTCATGCAGCAGAACATAAAAGCACACAAGTCCTGGATCTCCAGCCTCTTCCATCTCCTCTAATTTGTGCAGAACTTACCAAGACCTGTTGTGGGCTAAAATAAAAAAAAGGAAGTTGAATAATGGCAGAGACTTTCCAAGGGTGAGGTCTGTGGGAGTAATTGAAAACCCAGTGGCATCCTACATGCAGTTAAATGTGAGTGGACAGAGGACTGAAGGACATGCCCTCACAGTGCCCAGCGAGAGCAATCCTGAGTTGTCAAGAGTGGACAGAACAGATGACCTCAGAGGCTTTTGCCATCTCTAATTTTAATGACTCCTTGAGCTGCGTGGCTCAGAAATACAGGGACACACATTTAAATGATTCACAACCTCTGCACACCCAAGGAATGCTTTAGCTGTCATGACATCTTGTGATAGGCTTGGCGCACACCAAGGCAGGGAAAAAAAGCCATCATCCTGGCCTGACTTTGCCAGAAAAGTCTCTGGTTTCTCCCCATTGATGAAAGTTGTCATTTCTCCTGTAGTTCCCAGTGTGTGTCGCTGGCAGAGAGGAGGCAGAGGGAAA
>JAVJGI010000062.1:76018888-76048968 GCA_035590275.1 Ibycter americanus
TTTTTTTTGGGACTGCCCCGCCCCCCGCCCTTTTTTTTTGTGGTTTGCTTTTGGGTGTGTGTGGAACTCATAATTCCAAACAAAACTAGAAACATATCTGTTTCCTTCTCCCATTTCCTACATCCTCTTTGCTTCGATGATGATGATAATCCTGGCCATCAGTTAGAATCTGGATGCTAAAATTAAGTACAACTTTGTGGGAGGATCTGTGACAGAAATGACAATTCCTTCCTTGAAAATGATACAAATGACTCAGTTTTTTAGTGTGTTCAATTTTTATAACAGGAAATAGAAAGCTAATTACTGGTTATTAAGGGCTTTCTAAATCTCTTTCTCTTTTATTAGTTGGACAATGAACAGTTACTTCGTATGAGATGGGAACAGTCAAAGCAAATAATTTATTGGGATTGATTTCCATAATGGGTTTTCAGGCACAGACTCCCAGCGCTGGCAGCTGACGTGATTGCCACTGTCCTGCCTTAGCTTTAAAATGTTTTTCATTCTTTGTGAAAATGGAAGATTCAGAGTTTTATCTCTTTAGAACTCAGCTAGCTATGCTGGACAAAAGTGCACAGCCTTGCAATGACTAACTCCACAGTGTAAAGATCCTGGTTTGGGTTGGGATTTGTGTTACAGTACCTTCTCTTGTTTTATTTGCAGGCTCTGAACAAATTTGAAAATATGTTCTTTTTCAAGCAACACAGAAAACATGAGACTTTCTTAAGGAAAAGAACCTAAGCAATTCATTGTATAGATAAAACTGAAGAGTAGGGTTTGGGAATTAAAACGTGAGGTTTTAGCTCTGGGGGAAAAAAAAAAAGAAAAAAAGGAAACACTCGAGGTTTCACTCAGATACAATTGAAAAGACTCTTATTCTTACTTACTTTGGTCCCTGAGAAGTCTGTATAACAAAACTGGATGCTGTTCAGAAAGGTCCATTCTTTTCCAGTTCTCAGCTTCAGTGACTCAGCATTACAAGGAAAAAAACCTCTCCGGTTTCTCTTAAAATCTAGATATGAAATGAGAAGGAATATGTTCAGAACTCATTAAACATATGCTAATGAAGTTGAGTCTGAACAAAATCCTAGCTGGAAAGTTTATCACCTAACTCAGATAGTTATTGAAGTTTAAAAAACTCTTGTATAGAGAGCAACCCTGTGTACGTTTATGCAGGTGCATAGCTTTTGGGTCTTCCATTACCTCTGCTAAAAGCAGCATCAGCGAATGGGCATGCAGTAAAATATGTACTGAGGTGTTAAAGTAAGTATTTAATAAATGGAAAATGGAAAATAACTACAGGCTAGCAATTAGAAAAAGGGAGTAACTGACTTAAGGAACTGAGTGAAGTTAAGGACAGTGAAAAGCCAAGTTTAATGTATTAGGAAAGAAAGGTGGGCTCAATAAGTAAACTGAAAGCTGGTCTGGGTGACTTGTGCCCAAAAGTATGAAAGAAATAAAAAAAGGAGGCCAGCAAAATATTGACAGAGATTCACAATCAGTTTTAGACACAATTGGCAAATGACTGAAGAAACAGCTTGCTGTGTTAATATAGAAAAACAGTAAATGGAAGAGCAGAACTATGCTAGGGCCTCAACAAAATTATGGAAAGGGTTATTTAAGTTATAATTATTAACAGAAAGTAAGTGAAAATAAATTAAGGTAACTGCCATATATAAGGCAGAGGAAAACAGGCACCACAAGTCAAACCTTGTTGTACTTTTTCAGTGTCGTCACAGGTTTGATTTCTAGATGCAGTATATACTGGTATTCACTCATATGTGTTCATTAAAGTGTTTCTAACCACCTTCTTTGTCTATCAGTCCTTCCTTTACTGATAGAAAAAAGAGGTGAGGTTAGATGAGAACGAATAGCCCTGCTCAGAATTCCTCCATTTTCATCACTTGTTGACAGTTTCATTTTTTCTGTTGAAACGAACAGGAGGCGTAAATCCACGCTTTTCCCTTTTGCCTGACCGCAGGCAGATGTTTAGCAGCAGTGGGAAAAATAGCTCTGACCCCCTCTCCCTGAAGCAAACCAACACTGCTGCCCCTGGAGCGAAGAGAGATTTCAGGGGCAAGCCGAGAAATGTACATTTCCCATGACGGTGCACTGATTAAACCTTCCACTTTGTGTGTGCAAGTTCATTTGCATCAAAGACAAGGGTGGCTCTTTCTGTAGCGTAAACTCCTCTTTGATGGGTGCTTTCTAAAGCTGCCAACAAAAAAAATGCAATAAAACAATAAAGGGAGATATGAAATGAAAATAACAATGCAATGGAACTAGTTTACTATGCAGAATTAATGTCCTTATGGCACTATCGTATTAACTCCCCTTTATCATATTTATACGGTGACTGCAGAGAAATACAGAGAAGTTTTATTTACACTGTGTCCCACCTGCTTTGCAGCTATACAGTTGTCTTGCAGATGAGCAGTTTGTGGATGACACCTAACTAGTTTCCCAAGACTACAACTTTACTAATAACTTTACTAATACACCAGACAATACCAGGTAAGTCCTATGCTGTGGAATTCGGTTTTCTATAGGACTAAGCCGTGCCTGGTTTGGGTCTGTCATGGATCACCTAGTGCTCTTCCAAAGATTTCTAAGTGCATTTTGGTTTAAGAAGGGCCAAGAATCATTTCCAATATGAAATTTAGGTTCATCATCTCTGCTTTGGTGAATAGCAATAATATGGACTGCTTATTCATGTACACTGGTCAAACTGCACTAAGAGGCATCTTAACTGGTGATGCCACTGTAACTCATCTTTAATGCAAAAGCCTGAGGAGCCTGATCCTGAAGGTCATTTCAGGAGCACACTTATTGAACAAAAAATCTTTGAGATTTTTGCGTTTAGGAACCTGGTATCCAAACCTACCAAAATATATTTATAGTATTTCACATGCAATATAAGTAAAATGTTTTTTTGTCCTTTTCATTCTTGAGTTCGATTGCATATATTTCACAACTAACTCTTGTGAATTGTTTCTCCTTATAAGTCCTCTTAGTTATTTCTTGAAGTAATTTCAGCCCTTAACATGAATCTTAAGCAATGTAGGTTTTATGTCTCCTTGACCTAAGTTTCATTTCCTTCTTTAATACTTAGATCCCGCTGATCCTACCCTCAGTCACTACACACTATTACTATCCACCGTCAGACCAGATCTAGCTGTGGTAACTGGACGCTTTGATCTGCTGCAGCACATTCCATCCTGTAGTCTGCAGTGTGCAAGTATGGCTTACCATGATTTAAATTCAATCCACAAATTTGCTGTCATCCCAGGCTTCTGGCTAACTTCTATGTCTGCATTACAGGTGAATTTCACTCAGCTGCTAAAGTGAGGAGATCCGCCAACAATATTGGCCATGCATCTGTTTTAGAATTTGAAGGTTTTAGAGGAGCCTCCGTGAGTTAGGAACATAATATTACATTTTGACTGTCTACCATGGCACCTGACAATTATTCAGGCATTATTACTGCTCCTGCGTTGGAGAGAGGATTAAGAATCTGTCCCTTGGACCATCAGGGACTGCCAGAAACCTATTTTGTATAAAGTCAGTGAACAGAGGTAGTTGTGATGTATACTGTGTGTGCCTAATAGGCACTGTGACTCTTTCAACTTGTTTAGTACCAAGCTAGAAGTCTTGACTGTTCGCCCCTCTCTTGAACCTAGATAATATAATACTGATAAATGCCAATGAAAATACCATGTTTTAATACATCCGTTAAGAGTTACTATCAAACGTTGTAAAAGCAATATGGCTTGGAGGATCAGCTGCAGCCTATTTAACAGTGATAGCAGTTATCAAAGCTGGATTACAGATACTTTCAGGGCTTTCTATTCTGTGAATTTTTCTTCACATTGCTATTTCCTTTCTTTTTCTGAATTAACTCTCACAGTTATAACATGTCTGAATTTTGCCTTTATTCAAGGGTTTAAACTGTGCTGTTGTCAAGTTGTTATAGCATGATCATACAATTAGATGTCACCCACAAAAGCAAGAACCAAACACTATACCAAAGTCTGTAGCACAACTTAATTGACCAAAGGACTTAGCTAAAGATCACCTATTTGTTTAGGGGAACATTCCCCTCCTATGTAGACTAAGACCTAATTCTGACTGTCCCCTCCACTCAAATCATACTGATACTTGAAAGTGAGGTACTGCTGCTTTAGTGTGGGTGAAAAAGAATCAGAGAATTAGTTTTTACTTTTTAGGATAAGCATAGCTGGGAATCATATCAGATTGCCCCCTAGTATCAAAATCTACTACTACTTCTTTAAAATTTTGCCAAAGCTGAGCCATTTGGATAGAAAAATTCTTTGTCTTGAGTTTACATCCAGCCATATTTTGTTTTGTTTGTTTAGGTTTGGGGTTTTTGAGGGGTGATGGTTTTTTAATATTCTTTTTTTATTATTATCTTTTGAAATGCTTCTACTAAAAGACCTTACTATTTCAAAGAACAAACTGAAAAAATCATCAAGACACCGTTAGTCCTGCTTAAGGAATCACCTAAAACAAGGCCAAGGATGCTGTTCATGGGAAAACCTTCCCAGATTTGGTTAATCTTCCAATTCTGGAAACTGCTCGGTAATAAGACAGTGTGATCATTCAGTGGTTTAGTCTGAACTCAGCATAATTCAGCCCCTCACGTCTTCTAGAAGACGGTAGAACCTTGTCCACCTTTCACAGCTTCTCGGTCTCAGAGCTGGGCAGCCTAGACCTGGCAGCCTGGAAAGTGCATGGAGATGGCAAAACCTCGCTAGCAGCTCAGTAGGGTACTTTTGATGTGGTAGTAGAGAACAACAGCCAACTCCTGCTATTAGCTCCCTCGGTCAATGTGAGCTGAAGTTTGAAGCCTGTTGACGGATTTATGCTGGCAGAGTGCAGATAGGAGAAAGGAAAAAGGAACTGCAAAGTCCATTAACAAATGATACAGTAGAGTAATATGAGTCAGATTTTGTTGCTGTTTCTAGGTTCAAAACCTTAGGTGATTACTTGGCCTGAGAAACAATTCAGGTTGTGTCCTGTGGTGGAAACTGAACCGCAACATGCTATCACGGCATTAAAAACTTTATCTTAAGGAGCAGATGTATGCAAACAGCCTTCTTCCTGGTACTGTTAAAGTTCAGAATTTTCATATCTAGCATTCTTTGAAGATTCTTCATTTGTTGTTGGTCTTGTGGGGTTTTTTTAATCCAAATTTAGTATCTGTCACCCTCAGAAGCCAAGTGAATCCAGCAATTACTGCTCGTGGTTCTGAGTCTGTCCATGTCCAGTTTCAAAGAGCAGGCACTTGACTACTGGGTTTCTAGTAGTGCCTTAAATGCAATAGCCTGCTTTCTGCAAGAAAACTGAGGAAAAGGAACAGGTTAGCTGCAACCACTCCCAGTGCCAATCTCCAGACCATGTTATGTATAAATATCACTTTACCCACCTAAGCAGTAACACAGACAGCTGCTTAGATGTAGTGGTATAGAAGTCACCTTCTGAAAGATGCTTGTGTCCTTGAAGAAAGCACCAGGATATTTTTGTGATGTGCGACAGTTGCATTTGGGCTTCGTCTCCCATATCTGAACATATTCTGTAAGTGGAATTGCTGTTGATTCACTGCTGAAAACAAGGTTCACGTTTTCAATGGGGACACAGCTTGAAATAAATCTGTATTACTTTAAAAAAAAAAAAATCACCCTTAAGAGTAAATTAAAGCAGGTACGTTGTCTTTGATCAAGTTACAAGCAGGCAGAAGTGTTAATATACTTGAGCGTTTTCACAGCGGAAATGAATTACACCATAGGCCATGCAACTGTAAAGTCAAACGGAAATTGTAACAAAAAAATCAACGACTGAGTCTAAACTGTGAAGGATGTTGGCAAATGTCCAGGAAAAGGTATGGCTGGTGCCAAACTCACATAAAAGAATGGTTTAACAGTCAGTCCAATTGCTATAACTGCCTCTTTTTTTTTTTTTTTTTCTCTTTTAGCTGTTTTTCCTATTGTAACTAATCTCATTAAATAAGGCCCATTGTCTCTCCCCCTCAGACAACAGGCTCATTCAGGGGAGCTGTGCCATGCATTGAGATCCTTCAGCAGGATTTGAAAGGGACAACAGCGCATCATAAAAAATAGGATGGATTGAGCGTGTTCCACCCTGAAAGGCAGGAAAAAGCCTTCACAGCATGTCTGAAATTCAGCACCATTTGAAGACATCTCTTGGAAAAGCTTGTGTGAAATCCTATCAATGTTTAAGATTATGGGAAGGTGGGAGAGAGAAGTATTTTGGGTATGTCTGATGATTCCATAAACCTATGGCAGCATGACAAAAGGAGGGATCAGCCACCAGGATTAGTGCAGTTGTGATGGAAAGAAGGCAAAATTAAATGCAGGGAAAGGTCAGATTTAAGAATCTGATCCAACTCCCTCAGTAGCAATGGGAAGTTTCCCATTAAATTATTAAAGAATTATAACAACTCTGCTTGTAAAATACCTCTTCACTTATCCATGCCTTCCTTTTCTTGCAAGAGCACTTGGTTAAATGAATGGTGGTCACAAGAAAGCTTCTTAGGAAATAAATCACCCAAATTTTAGTGCTAACAACACAGAGATGGCTAAATTAAAATTGTAACAATTATTACTATGAGTAACCAGTATTTGCAACTAAAATTCTGAGACAAACGTAAGTATTTGGACTCAATGACCTTAAGGGTCTTTTCCAGCTTAAATGACTATGATTCTGTGTTTTCACTAGCTCAAGCGAGACACATTTGGTGTCAAGGCCTTTAAACCTAAACACAAGAGAACTGCAGAGTGAATGAAGGCAAAGAACAGAATAGAAAAAAGTGCCACACTTGGAGAAATACTGACCTGCTTTCATGGGAGTCTGTGCATATGGTACGACACCTGCGGATCCACTGGAGCATATTCAGGTACTACCAACAGCATCACACCGTTGGCATCATAACTCTGTCTAGAAAAATATTTCCTGCTCTTCATCTGACATAAATAGTTTGGTCAGGATGTAGCTCATCCAGTTTTAGGATCCAAGGAAGCTCTTTAAGAACCAGGGCAAGTGCCTCTTGTCCTGTTATCTCACTTTGTGCCTAGGGATGTTCTCCATGTCTGGGACTTGTATGGAGTCTTCTTATGGTTGTCTAATGGGAACAGTAAAAATGATTTACACCTGTAGCCTTAAAAGTCACTTTATCTGAAAAACAAAAAATAAAACCATTATTTTTTGTAACCTTCAGTTACCAGATGACAAAACAGGTACAATTTTCATGGAGTCCTTCACACAGCTAACAGCAAAGGCAACAACAGCCTAATCTTTTCAGTCAGATCTTTTGTTCATTTGCGGCCACCACAAAAACAGATTCCACCTGTTCTCTTTCGTGTTCGCATTCCTCTGTGCTTCTCACTATGTTGTTCTTCTCTTTGGCCTTGTCTTTCTGCCTTTTCCAGCTTTTTCACATATGCCCAGCCAAGCACTCATGCTCCTATGCTAAGTCTGCCCACAGAGTTCACTGGGCTCAGGTGAAAGGTAGCCACAGAGGGACAAATTAAACAGAGTCTTGGTTGTTTCAAACTCTCTGAACTTCCTGTGTAGGATCTTGTAGGGAAACTGATAGCTAACAGACTACAGGCTCTACTTTAAGGAAAAAAAATAGCAAAGAATTTGACTTAAAATTCTTTTTTTGACTGAGCTTCACCAATACCTTTCAACCTTACTACAGCAAGTCAAGACCTTTTGGAGTTTTGACCATCACTGAGCAGCACATGCTTGGGTTGCCCTGAGGAAGATTTCTCTGGCGAGGAAAAAAACAGCATACAGATGGAAAGACAAATGTATAGACAGATAATCCTCATGTATAAATGGTATCTTCAATGTAATGACAGTCACAATGTCAACTTTCAGGTGACTTTCCATTTAGTGTCATACCTACTGAGGACAATAAATATGATCCAGGTGAACTAATCAACTTGTATCCTGGAGAAGGATGTTGTCACTACAGAAATGCAGTACAAAGCAAAACTTAAGTGTCCTAGACCCTGGCCTGTAGCAACAAGAATAACCACAAATATTAAGTAGATTAAAACTAACTGTCATGTTACATCACAGAAGCTTTATCCCTCAGTCCTGGCACTTCTCTACACAGGGGTTATCATTAGCGGTTGCAGTTAAGAACAGCAAGTATCCGTTCTTTTCATTTCCGTTAATATCTTAAGAAACAGAGGCATTATGGGCGAATCAAACTCAACTGGAACACGAAGTAAATCCCTCAGCCGTAGCCAATTTGGATCTCATTTTACACAGAGCTAATCTAGATTTAAACCTGCTGAATTAGACTGAATTTGCAGTCAAGTTAGCAAGAGTAGACTCGGATCCTTATTATCAGGTATAATGCTCTGGCTGCTCATCTGGTGTGAGTCACCTATGCACAGCACTGGAGTCAACTGAGCTGTCCTAATTTATACCTGGTGATCTGCATCCCCTGTGGTTTTAGTGCTTTGTATAAAAGTTTTGCGCTTGGATTGTCGCTGTGTGATGTAGCCGGTCCGGTAATTCAATGACAGAGGTGCTTCCACTAACAACAGTTTGAACTGTTTGCAGAGATAGAGAAAATATTTCTGATGACTTTTAATATTTGGATCCTTCCGTAAAGCTTTTCATTATAGTAAAAGTACTTCTCATGGTTTAGATCTCTTACCTGGGACACGGCATGCATAATGCACTAATCATGCACTAAGAGTCCGTCGAAGAATTGTTTAACAACATCATGGATCTCTCCTGTATATTTTTATGTGGGAATAAGTTTGGTATTCTTTCATAATAATTTTGTGGCTGTAAAATGTTGTAGTCTTACCACCTATCTGGAAATTCCTTACAGAAATTCTGAGACCTTCCTAGCAGCTACAACATTTGAATTGTAAGGTAGATAATTTCCACACATCGATGTTCTTTCAGGTATTTACTGTGCTTTGCCTTCATTTGTAGGAAGAGTTTGTTGGATTTTTTTAAATGAAAACAGGTCATCCACTGTGAAACAGGATAATGAGAGTAAAAACTTTGAAGGTTGTAAAGTCTTTGGGGAAGTTATGGGGGTTTTGTTGCTTTTACACATAGCAAGGAGCAAAAAGGAGCCCTTCCTGATTAGTCACTGCAACACTAGGAATAATACGCATATAAACAGTAGTACCTCACCTCAGGGCACATTATTAGCACCGGCTTTTATTTAGGCTCACACAATCAGAAGAGAACATGCTGCTCATCACATTTCATCCAATGTCACCGTCAGACAGCACTGCCATCAGGACACCCACTGGTTTTCTGTGTAAGCTCAGGCTGCTCCAGAATCTCACCCCACTAAATCTTAGAAACTTTCCTTATACATCACGAGGGTAAAGAGTATTTTTTTGGTAATAGTATGATTATTTCACTTCAGAAGATCTTATCCCTCTCTGTCGCTTGTTTACAGGCAACTTTTCTGTTCCTTATATATAGTCCAAACACATTTACCCATCATTTTACCAGTATAAGTATGCCATGAATTCCTGACATTGTCTATTCCACCTATGTGCAAATAGGCTATGATGGTATTTGGGATAGGAAGAGTGGGATGAACTTTAGATAACTCCATCAGCCACAGAAACAGACTTTTATATCTCAACTAATTACCAAAGTCCCATTTTAACTTATCTCAAGCAGCAATTCTGCACTGAGGGCGTTTGTTTCTAGCATCATAATTTCAATCACCTACAGGTTTCCACGCATGCGGGGTGAAACGCTCCTGCCAGCAGAGACTGAGGCAACAGATTTGGCAGATTTTGGAGACCATTTCGGCTGTTCGAGTGTATATGCTTCTTTCAGGATTCATTGCATCACTCTTCACACCCTATTGACTGAATTAATTCACTCTTAGACTGAATCTGGGATCTAAAATACCCCTGCGGGCACCAGTGCCATAGCTGTCTGGAGTGAAGAGAGTTGAGTCCCAGCTCAGTGATTAGTTTTACAGTTGTCTATATGTGGTGTTACTATCCTGCCCAGATTAGACACATTTAATTTTTTTTACTTTTTTTTTTGTTTGTTTTATTGTTGTTTTAAATTCATGTCTGTCACCTCCTGGCACAACAGCTCCCAACTTTGACTGTAGCTCAAATAAATGGATTTGAACTGTAGCACATTTGCAGTGTCCTGAACCTGACTTGCAGAATAAAGCTTCAGACCCAGAAGAAAATCTGATCTCTTCCAACATGTGAAGGAAAACACACCCTCTTTATTGAACTTCATACTCTGTTCTGGCACACTCTTATTATAAACTGTTGTTGATTATCTAATTCTTCTGGGCATATAAGCAATGCCAGAATGTCGGTTTTACATTAAAAGGATGCAGTTTAAAAAACAAAACAAAACCCTAAATACAGAAATAAAATATGTGTTTAATTAGGGCTTTAATCTTTCCTGAGCTCATTAAAAAAAAAAAAAAAAAAAAAAAAGTGGGGAATGGATGCCCATAGGGTCTGATAATATTTTCCTAGACTGAAAACTGCTTCTACAATACATATTAGTAAACATCCATTTGTGTTAGTAATTAACTTCAGTGTTTGGATATCCATTTATTTCTCCTGATTTCATGTTCCAGTCCAGATCATTGTTAAATGAGCAACACCATAATAACATTGATAGAACTGTTTGGACAATTGTTTTTCAGTTAAAGCTGAGACATAGCTGATCTTTATCTGCCCCATAGCTGAGCTTGCAGATTGCTTGAGAACTTTGCTTTTGGAGAAGATGAACAGGACAGAGAGAAATTAAAAAAAAAAAATTAAAAATTGAGATATTGAGGCTAGTGAAGCCGATTTCCAGAATATCACATCTCTCCAGGAAACAAAAACAGAATTTTCACCGGGCTGTAATAGCATTAAAAAGAAAAGAAAAAACACCCAAGTTATTTCAGGGAAAAGAAGACAAAGGCTTCTAATACACACAAACTGATCAGCAAAGCACAAGAGTCACAAGGAAGCAAGTGAAATACCCTCCTCCATTAAAGAAGCTTGATCAAAAGTAGCTGATGAAGCCAGAAACAAATACTGCTAGGGCACAAATCTGGAGGAAAGAGGTATTGAGGAAGTAAGGATCACTGTGAAATTTCCAAATATCGGCCTGAAAATCCCAGAGATCATTTTCAGCCACAGAGGTTGAAAAGGTTAGGAAACAACCAAAGCAGAACAAACATCATGCAACAGGGAATTAATCCCCAAGAGTTTGCAAGAGTTTCATTGGCAGGTGGTAAAGGTATCTCAAAGGCAGGTGAAGAATTGAATGAAGGAAAAGAATATTATTCAGTGGTTCAGAAGCAACCGAAATGCTTTGCTGGTCCTGTGACTCAGGACAAAAATAAAAAGGTAGATATTGTTCCTTGAAGTATCAAAATATGAGCATACATGCACATATGCATATGCCTGTATCCCCTGTCTGTAGATTTGTGGGTGTGTATAGTTGCTCAGACATGCAGAATTGTGTCTGTATTGCCTTAATGTAATAAACTCCATTTCTTCTCATCCTTGGTATAAAGGAAATGTTTTCTATAAATAATTGATTATGGAAAAATATTTGCAAAATGGTGATATTTTTAAAATATTTCGTTAATGTTAAAAAAGTTGGAACTGTTCATAACATTTCCATCCCACCCCAAAAAAAAATTGAGCAAGGAATATTTTCAAACCATCTTCACCAGTCAAAAATTTTTGTTTCAATTACTTTGTTTCATTTTACATAAAGATCAAAACTGACATTGGGTAAAGGTGTAACAGGAATCTCTTATCAGCATGCAGCATCCTAGTCTTTGTGTTTAGATGTAAGTCAATGAACTAGAGCGGTCCAGGGCTGGTTCGGTGCCCTGAAGGAGCAGAGCTGGCTTCCTTCCCACAGCAGAGTCCTTCTCATCTGCTGGGAATGGCTATGGCTGGGCAAGCTCTCAGATTGTGCTTGGTCATTTTTTTGGTGACTTCTAGGCAGATCTGTCCAAAACCTTGGCAGAGAGCAAGCCAACAATTAAAATCTATAGCAGACGTTGGAAAAATATCTCAGCCCATGCTCTGGCTCTAGTTAACTGCTATAGACAGGAAAAGGTAATGCTAATTTTCTGTGTAATATTGGCTAAGCCAATTAGGTTTTCAAACCTTTGTGCCTGAAGTTAAGCATATAAATTATTTTTCAGGTATTTAAATAAAATTGGCTAGGTTTTGTAAGAATCTTCTGAGTCAATTTTCTTTAGACTTCATTAAAACTTTAGGTGATCAGTGTAGCAGCATCTTCCATGTCTGCGTTAAACTGAGACTTTTTCTTTTTACGTTTTAAATCCCAATTTGGATTAGGAACTCGGTTCTGAATTATGTCCTGAGCTTATTTCTAAACTTGCCAAGAGCAAAATTATTATAAAACATCCCAGACAGGTATCTTGTTCAGGACAGGGACTTAATCCATATAGGAAAACAAGAATTATCCTGCATATTTTAAAATGGAAATTTCAGCATATATTTTCATTTGAAACCAAAACTTTTTTACTTTTTCTCAGGGGAAAATAAGAAGAATTTCCTTTCTCTAATGCTTCATATGTTCATCGGGGAAGTGGGCACCAGGTGCACGTTTTTGCTCTGATTTAAGTAAATCAGGATGTGCCAACTGACTTGGGTTATTGATACTATTACTAAGATATTAGTATTATTGGTATTGGTATTATTACTGTGATATTGATATCATAACCTGAATACATTTTGCCTGTTTAATTTGACCACAGACCACATTGCCAGACTTGAGGAGCGGTCTCAAGATGTGTAGCATGACACATGATACATTTCTGTGGGAAAAATAGTTTCGATAACTGGCCTTTTCCAAGCACGACATTTTATCCAGACTTTTAGGCTCTTGAAGGTGGCATTTTCTGACCTGCTAGGTTAACTGCTTGGGATCATCCACACTCTTTGAAAGATGTGTCTTCAACAAGAATGTGCTGAATTTGCAAAACAGACGCAGGGAGATCAAGTTTATGCAGCTACTGTAATGTAATGTGATCCATTTACGTGTACATACCACACATAGTAATGTAAAACCTCAATTCCTTATTAGACTGTCTAAGTGCTATGATAAAATAACTATCAATGATCACAAAGACAGCCAAATTGTATAGCTGGGATTGTCAGAGCAGCCACAACTTTACCTGAAATTGAAACCTGTCCACTTTTTCCACACTGTGTATAAGCATAGTAACATGCAGTCATTGCCCCAAAAGATATATCAACAGAAATTAGTACATGACCACGCAACCCCACAGCAGCTAGTCATTGGAACCACTTGCCAAGAATCCAAATAAACTCATTGTCAAGTGAGATCTGAAAGTCAAATATATCTGTATCTTTCTGAAAGTTGTGTTGCAATGGAATGAGAAGTGATGGGCTTCATGCAAGGTTCATGAAGGTGCAAGGTGTAAGACTCATCTTGCATCTTGTTGGAAAGTTGTGCACCTAAGACTGATCTCCCTCCATAGCCTGTGGAAATACCTCATCTTGTCCTAACATCAGTGTCTCAGGTAGGTGGGATGGATCACCTCTAGTAGAGGGTCCATCTCCTAACACTGAGATGAGCAGTGACAGAGGAAATTAATTCTCCTTCATGATCATCCTTATGGACCCCTGATCCCTTCAAGACAGATGATAGACATGCTTGGCCCCTGACAGCAGTACCATTAATTTTGACAGGATTTATAAGCAGCAAGGATCACTTCACTTGGTGGATATATCCTTTGCTAGTGAAAATGGTTGGAAGACAAGCCCTCGGAAAATGAGGCAGGGACATTTAATTTTTTTTTTTTTTTTTTTTTTTTTTTTTTTTTTTTTTTTTTTTTTTTATGTAGCTGCTATTTTTCTGAGGTGTTTCTTAACTAAGGATGGAATTTTGATGTGATCTGGAAGTTGGAGCAAAAGCTTGGAATCATTGTTATTGCTATTTATATCACTGTTTAGTTAGCAGTACTGGAAGGTATTAATATCGCTCTCTGCATTATTAGAGTGAAATAAATGTTGGGAAACATTAGTCATGACAGAATGAAAAAAAGAGTAAAAAAGTGAAGAATTTTCTCTCTCTTATTTTTTTAATAACAATAAAATCTATAAAACAGTCCAAATAATAAGAAAAATCATGTTAGAAACAAACACGGATATAAAAATAATAAGAACCACCACCAAATCTGCTCTTCAGCTAGAAAACAGGGTAATTAACTCTGCTCCATCCTGATGGTCTCATTTGAATTTATGCAATTTCCTTTATTTTGTCCTTTGTTTGTTCTATTTTCCTTTACCCGTGTGCTTTTATCATTTCTGTTGTTTATTCATGGCAGAGCTGGTTGCAGCTTTCAATCAAAGAAAGAAAAAAAAAAAAAAAAAGAACAGAAAAAAACCACCTGCACCATCCTCCAACTGGCCAACATGGAGGTTGGAGACCACACGGGGATCAAAGCGATATGAGGACAACAGGGGTTTCATTAAAATGTTCTCCTCTATGCCTGAGGAAAGAACAGTGAGGACAGGGTGAGAGGGAGGGGGGGAAGGGAAATCATCTGGCCCAAACAAGTTTAACTAAAAAAAAAATCCAAGCAAACCACCTGTGGTCTCCTTGGAAACTGGCTTGCAACCCCTCCAGCCACCTTTTAATGAAACCCCAGAGCCCCTTTATTAATTTATTAAAGAATCTATTTTCTGAAGATTCATAAACCGCGCATAACTCATATTCCAACACATCTCTGCTATGCTAATAGCACATGCTGCCATGAATAATTAATTCTTTAATTAGTAATAATTAGAGGTTGTTGTATAGGTCAAACCATTGGGCTGACAGCATGCTACTGTCAAAATGTCATTTGAATTAACGGGACTGTGGCCCTTTCTACACAGAATGATTTGTCATTTGGGGTTGCTTGTCCCCTTCTCTCCAAATTTTATTGTTTTAAAGGTGGGTTGCTTTAGAAGGTGTGGAATATGTAAAAGGAAATGGTTAATAGCATTTATGACACAAAGGAAAAGGCTGCAGACCTTCAGCAGATTCTTATGGTGGTGGATCGTGGTCTGGGCAGTCTTTGTTCCCCCTGTGGGACAAACAAGAAAGGGGTGAAAGCAGTTGCACGGACATTCCGCACCAAGCCAAATCATAACTTATTATTCAAAAACATTGTCCACTCTTTACATCCCTGCAGGGGCTACAGTTGAGGGTCTAGTTCTTCTACTCAACGGATGACCAGAGGAATTTAATCCTAGGAACTGACATACCAAGATCTAGGTTCAATCCTTTGGCTGTTTATAGCCTGATGAATTTTTAACCATTGCTCTCCACTTTTTCAGGTGAAGCCACTGGTATGAAATTTCTGCCTCGAAAATGGATTGTTAGTCCTGCTCTGTGCTATAGGAAACCAACGGTCACCACCAAAAAAGGGTAATAATTTACCCTCCAAGTTAAGCCACTTGATTGGAAAAAAGGGCTTGGGCAAAAAGGCAGTTAAGAAGGGAAGGGAAATCAAGAAATTCATGAGAGATAAACGCTGGAAATATAGAGTCTGCATCTATTTATTTCACACCTGAGTGCAGCATCCTCTAGAGAAGGACAGCAGGTCAAACCAAGACTGCAGGTTTCCTAGAAGAGCTCTTTACAGACCCCTGAGACCTGAACTGCACCAGAATTTCTCATTTGAGCAACAAGTGACAGGGCTTATCTGGACTCACTGGAACTACAAGGAGGGATCAGAAATGCCTATGAGGAGCAAACACATTGAAGATTATTAAATATATGGAAAGTAAAACTGACTCTTGAAGTGTCTGGCTTAGAAATGCTGGTAACTGGGGAAATATAAGGAATTATCAGATATGCTCATTCTTATTATTCCTCTACAGACATATATTTTTGGCTGCTCTCAGAAACAGGATGATTGTTTTGCTGGACCTCCAGTCTGACCTAACATGGCTGTTATGTTATAGGCAACGATTCCTGTATAAGGAATCTGATGCACTTAACGCATCTTTCTTTGAGTCTCTTCTGAGGGAGGTAGCAGACCTCTTCAGACCTCTTCAGACGCCATGATGTTATTTACCAAACTTGCACTACCAAAGTGAAGTGCTGGGTGAAGGTAAATGAGCAGGTTTGCTATGGTTAGGCAGCACAGTAACAAAATGAACAGAGGCGATTCTGTCCCAATTTGAAGGGGGAAAAAGGAGAGACATGATTTAGTCAGATAATTGCAGTGGTAGCACAAGATAAAACAAGATAGAACAGATGTGCATCAGACACGGTGAGGTAAATCACCTAGGCCGAGTCCCACACTATGGCAATTTCACTGATCTTAGTTCATCTCAAATATTCTGCACATCACTGCTGTACCCAACAGACCCATACGTTAAGCACTGATGGAGCAAGGGATTTGATTCATGCATTGCATTTCATTCCACTTGAAAGACACCAACCTGAATGGGTTGACGTTGTTGCAGTCATCACAGAAATACAAACGCACAGCCTTAATCATAACCAAAGTGAATGAAAAGAAGTCCCCTACCTCACAGTAGAATGGATTGGAACCCAAGAGCCCACTCCTTTCAATTCCTGCTCTGACTACAAAACACACATTCTTTCTTTATAGGAACAACCATAGCAGTCTTTTTATTCCTCCCTTCCTTGCCTACTAACAGAAGAATTAATAAGTGGAGGCTAAGCAAATGCAAAAAGGGCTTGAGTATGTTTTTCAGTTAAAAGGAGATTAAAAACAACCCTTTCTGCAAAGAGAAGAAAAAAAAAATGACAAGAAAATAAACCCATAATAATATAGGCAGTGAAGTGGCAGCTATTTCGCTGCCAGTCAAAAAATTATTTTATCAGAAATCCTTTTGTATCATTACATATTGATGTTTAAAAAAAAATAAAAAGAAGAGAAAGTCACCAGAGATTGCACATGAAAGTTGTTTGCTGTTGACAATGTAACAAGGTCAAGCAGGATTTTACACGAAAGCTCTTTGAAATCTACATCAAGGGGTCTGGTTTGCACAGCGAAACAAGCATGTTGGTGGCGGTGAACGTTGTCGCAGATCTGCTGCTCGCAATACAGGGGACAATTTCCCTTCTCCTTCCAAAAAAGTACAAAGGTTTATTGGTGTGCAAATGATTTAAATTAATATGTTTATCAGATTTTCAGAGTCAACAACTTCTGACGGTGTTGCCAAAACACCGCACATTAATAACAGTAATAGAGTATTGGCAACAGCGTTCAAAATATGACAGAACGCAAACATTTGTCACTGGTGAAAGCATGCTCTATTCAATGGTCATTGAAAACAGTTATTAGCCCAAAGTCAGTCAGAGGTTGTTTTATTCATAGTTCTGTCTCTAGTCTCCTGCAAGACCAGCCACATATTAATTGGTCTATATGTGCCTCATTTTCCCCAGCTGGGAAAAGCAGAGTGCCCAGGAACTTACTGGAGAAGAGATAAGTGGTGTATTCTTCCAACACAGATTTTTTTTTGCCCCTTGTGTGCATTGTCCTGGCAGAAGACACAGTCCTTTGTTCTCTCTATCCATTCTTGCGATAGGTCTTACTGTTCTCCCAAACAAAAGCCCATAGCAAGACACATCTTCATGGTGCTGCCATGAACTCTGTGAACCACAATCTGTCTCTTCTGTTCCTCCTTCTGTCCACAGAACTTTCCATTTTCTGTTCTCTCACAACCAGCTGCACACCGGCTTCATTTCTTCTTAGGATTTTCTCCAGTGTCTCTTAATCTCTTTTTGTAAGACATAATTGTTCTTTTTTCTTTCCACCTGTTTTTCTGCCCATTTCTTTCTGTAGTTCACTTGTTCAGAAAACTTGTTTTTCAACTTGCTCTTTCAACAAAGAAACTCTTCTTTTGCCTTGTTTTTGTAGTTTTACAGTCATCTGCCCAACCTCTTGCACTCTCCTTGTTCAGTGGTTATCAAAACATCCTGAATTACTCACCTACCTTGCCTCTTCCACCATGCCCTGTCTCAACTCATCTTTGTAACATCTTTCTGCCCAGACCTCCTCAGCTATGAACTCTATGGACTAAATACTCCCTACCTGAAAATTTGTGTCAAGATCTGTAAAAGGAGACCCCATATCCTACAGCTTCTGCTTCCAGGCCTCTCTTGCCACTGACACTGCCTTAGTTTGGGTCAGGGTTGTATCATCAGCTGTCACCAATTTGTCTTCCTTGTCCTAACTCTAAAGCATGAAGTGTGAAGTATTTTGTGGCTTTAGGCAACGTGGGCTAGTGGAAGGTGAACCTGCCCTGGGCAGGGTGGCTGGATGGTCTTTAAGGTGCCTTCCCGTCCAAACTATTCTATGGTGCTCTGAAGTATGACGATTTTCCTCACATTTGTTAGTTTTCAGTGAGACTTTCATTATCCCCCATGTGATTATCCTCAGCTTATGAACTCTAGACAAAAGCTGCTCACTCTTTGCATCTTTGGTCCAAGTCAGCTTATTCCTCTGTTAGCATCGTCTCTTAGCTGTGCTCAAACAGCTTCTACCACGTGGCTTGTTTGACCCTCCCACAGGTGTTTAGTATGCAACGTCAAAATTTTAATGCAGTAACTTCCAGCATTTAAGACTGGACCATATTTGATCAGGTGTTTTGGTTGGTTTTTGTTTTGTTTTGGGGTTTTTTTTGTCATTATGCCTGCAGATAAACTTCCATCATGTACAACACGGAATACAAATACTACAGAACTTTGCAGTGGGCTTCACTTGAAAGGTTTTGTGTTCATACAGAGATCTGCATGCTATGTTAACGCACAGATCTGTAGGTCCTACTGATGCTTACAATACCAGCCCTATTCTGTCTGTATAGATGTCCTATCCTGCTACCGATGTGTTTGTGGAAGTTGTAGGTGTGATACTAGTTAGGGATCCATGTTATTTGACAGCCTAACGAATGTGTTCAGCTGAGCAGGAGACATAAACACATCCCTGCAATACAAGGATACACACCATAGAGAAACAGGCCATATGGGTCTTCCAGGTTGATTCACCCAACTCCACCCTTTTGCCATCTTTCTACAGACAATATACCAACATTTCCAAGGTTTAACTTGCAGAGAGCATTGTGTATGCTCTTCTCCTTGACAGCATGGTTTCCTAGATAAAACCTGGTTCCAGACTCCCAGGGCCCACCAGGATATTCCCACTCTTGTACCACTGTGAACCACGCCCATGACAGATGTACAAGATGTACATGTTGGATAGTGGACTAGCAGGCTCCTCTGCTCTGCTGATCCCATCAAACAGATAAAATGCTCCCATTTCACTTCAGGAAGACTGCAAGATGAAGGTTTGATAACAAGGAATGAAATCAGTCCCCCTGTTTGCGTATACAAACGGTGCTCACCTGTGTCTTCCTCCATTTTCACCTCGTTTCTACAGCTGTGCTGGAGGTGATCCAGGGTACTTTGGATGATCCCGACTCCTAGGGCCACAGCTAGTCTCTGACCCCCCTATTACCCTCTCCCAGCATGTTCTCAAGCCACCACTGTTGTTTTTCCAAGAAGCTATGCCACCTGTAACATCCTCAGATAGCCCCACTCCTCTTATGGGGGTCTCCTCTCCTCAAAGGTGTTTCTGCATGCTTGGTCTGGTAAAAAGGTCTCTCTGCTGCATGCTCTTAGGCTTGGACCCATGTTTTATTGCCCTGACATATACTATTACAGGTACCACCAGGAAAGATACATGAAGGAGAAAGGGTTTGTTCCATAATAGATGGATGGACTATAGCAGTGCACTCTTACCTGTATAATACATCACTGGGATTACTTTTCATATATCATTCTCTCTTGTCAAAGTACTTTTCAATAGAAAGCTGGGTTTCATCACAGCTCACAAGGGAGCCTTGAGTCGCAGGCAGGTTTGCTGCAGTGTCACAGATGTTTCAGATGAATTGGAGTAGTTTCTTCTAGTGACCTTGAGTCAGCAGAATGTGCCAGATTTGCCTTCAGTTTTCAGTGTGAGGGATGGCAAAAGTAAGAATACAAACAAAATCCTTGGGGGCAGAACTGGACAGACATCCTGTGCCAACTAATGCTGTAAAATATGGGAAGAGCATGTCTGGCCACAGCTCTCATGAAAATGTTGGCTTTGGCTTCACTTCCAAGGTGTTGGCTTGACTTCTTTCCTTTGATTTGTCATAAGAGAATCAGAACAAAAACTGCTGGACATGGTGAGACCAAAACCCCACCTAGTGCCTTTTTCTGTCTTTTCTGTGAAGGATAACAGAGGAACAGGGTGATGAGTCAGTACTACCTCTTCTACATACTCAGGGCTCATAACATGCTTGCCCCAATCACTTCCCAGTCTTGATTCTGCTAACATGTATTGCACAAAAGCAGATTTCAGCTCTGCTTTAAACTACTTCCTTCCCAGACTTGGGATAGAAAGTCACAAAGCTGAGTTGTGCAAGTTAGTTATTATGGGGAAAAAAAGACCTTAGCACGACACCTGGCATTCAGGTTTAAGCCAACCAAATGTGCCTGAGTCAAATTTCAGGATTGCACACCTGTGCCGGAGCCTGAAACTGCTGTCTTCTACTCAAACACCTCATGAGTTTTTTGCATAAAGTCTTTAAATGTTGTGTTGTTGACTCTCTTCCTTAACTTCCCGTCCATGGCTAGCAGAAGGTCCAAACCACTGGTCCTAACACTTGGTTCCTTTTTTTATTTTTTCTCTTTCTTTTTTTAATTTTTTTCTTTCTTGAACCTCTCCCCCCCTCCGCCTCCTTTTTTTCTTCTCTCTCTTCTTTCTTTTTTCTCCTTTCTTCTTTTTTCTTGTTACTTTCTTCTTTCCTTCTTCTTCTTGCTCCTTTTCCAACAGAAGGGATGCTGTTCTTCAGGTAGTTTGTAAAATATACTGGTCCCAAACACAAATCAGGAAAGCCTAGAATCCAAATGTCTCAGTTCCTGTCTGAATTCTAAAATTATTCTGATTTTGTGCTTACTGTATAATAAATTCATCCTGAGCATAGGATGTGTCCTGGTTAGTATGGTATCCCTTTGGCCTTGACAGTTTTACTTGCTGGTCATTATCAGAGCTATTATGGATGCACAGGTTGATTAAAACATAAAAAGCAGTCACTGCCCTGAGGTACCTATTTTCTTTTTAGCTCAAAGGAGACAGAGTAGCTTTGCATAGTTTCCGTGTAGATTCTTCTTATGGTTTAGTCCTTCAAAGGCCAGGACAGCCAACACAACCATCACCGGGGCATTACTGAGAATCTCAGCGTTTTAGGAGATTTGGACATTTCTTCCCAAAGCTTTAAATTACAAAGACATGCCAGGAACTTAATAAAGGGTTTCTTTACATTTCTGTCTTGTACAGAAATTCCTAAATGTTATCTTTGACTGGCAGCTACCACGCAGAAAGCCTGAAATTTTGCACTGTGGTTGAGCCACAGCTCTGTCCTGCTCACCCCATTCTCCCTAAATGCAGAGCAAAAGTGCAGGAGTAATGTGAAGAACTTTAAAAACCTCTGTTTCTGGCCATGCCAGGAATCTCCAGGCAGGAAACATAAGAAAGTAGAAATTCCTCAAAAAAGGGAACATTTTAATGCGTTTACATTTTTATTTTAAAAATAATGTCCTTGAAAATTAAATGCTCGTTTGGTTCAATGGGTATTTAATGGCCATTTTTCCACTGTGAGTACTGGCAGTGGTGCAGCAGTGATCACTCTGCTCTGCTTTTGGGTTCCAGTGGGAACAGGTAAAGTCAAAACTAAGCTACAAGCTGAAGAGCCAAAAAAAAATCCGTTTGAAGAGTGCATCTGTATGTCTTAGGTATTTTCTCTGTCTGTATCGCTGGTTTTTTTATTCCATAAAGAGTATGTAGATGACATGTAAATGTTATGTAAATTGGGTCCATAGTCCATTAAAGCGCAATATTATAATCACTAATACCCTATAGGCATGGACAGATCAACCAACCAAGTTTTATTTGATCTTTGTCAGAGGCAGTGAGCCCTTGTATGCAATATTTTGTGTGCATGCCTTTATTGTGAAGATCATCGTTTCAAAATATGCCTGTATGGGATAAATAGATGTTGGTGATGTGCCTGTCTGCAGCAAAGTTCAGCAAGTACATTGGTAGCAAAGAGACATTTTACAGACTGACCAAACTGAAGGAATCCTGTCTTCCAGTGAGAGTTTCCGTCTAAAGTGATCACCTAATCAGTAGACTTGAACAACCTCAAATTGCATACAACACTTAGCCTTCAACACCTGCTACTTTCACTAGCCAAATTAAAAGAAAACAAGTGTATACAAAAAAGACTGGAGGGCTGTTTGGCCCTTGCCTAGGAAAAATATAGTCCTTACTAATTGGCATAACACTGTTAATAAATATTAACTGGTTTACACAGCCCTCCCGTTTCCTTAATGAAATGGTAGTTGAGGGGTTAATGGGTTAATTGGGGAAAGGAAATGAATCTTCAAAGGTATCAAAATATGATAAGTGATTTAGCCTCATTAATAATTTACATATCAAGACAACCTTTTCCTAGTTGCCATATACACTTTCAGAAGATAAAGGTATAAATAACAAAAAGCCAAACCTAGGTAAATTCACACTAAATGTAAAGCTTACACTTTTTAGAGATGGGGTAATTAATCACTGCAATAACATAGCAAGCATTATGATGGATTCTTTATCACTAGAAATTTTTAATCAAGACCATTTTGTTTTATTTTAGATATGAATTTGAGAAACCCAATGAACAGCTGTGACACTAGAAATCAAACAGTGTAATACACTTTCTCGGTGCTCACACTGAACTCAAATGTTATTCATGCTTTCCAGTTCTCCCATCATCATCTGCTAAACCTCACCTGGTGATTTTTAACGATGCATCTTGCAAGAGTATAATATAGCTTGTTCATCCTTAGCCTCGTTTTCCACAGGAAGACAATGTTCCGTTTGTTGTTAAAGCAATTGCTAATGCTGCCTTGTGAATGTTCATAATGGGAGATGCTGTCCTATCCATATTGGGGCTGGAAATGTAGAGTAAGATTTTAAAGAATGAATTCACTTAACCTTGTAGTACTCATTCAGCGTTTACGTGTCTGTTCTTGATTGATCATCCCTATACTGCCAATATCAGCACTTTCAGAGTCATCTCATTCTTTGATGAACATCTAAGACAGGTGGGACTAACCACTCCAGGAGTTACCCATCTTTCTCCATTAGCTACAGATGAAGAATATGTATCTAATCTAGACTAGACATATAGCTGACATATAGACAAAGAGCATATAGGGTGAAATTTTCCACCCCATGCACCACTGGTGTGGCTGTGGTGTAGCTGAAATCAATGGCAGGATTGCTATCAACATCCTCCTCGGTCCTTCTAACATGTTCACTAGGAGTTAGGCATGTGTACACTCACAGTTTGGTGCTCCAGACGCAACACAGGGCTCACAGGCCATGGAAGTGGGGAGTGAGCAAAGATTAAACAGAAGGCGAAGCCCTGTACACTGTAATCTCTTCCACAAGGTTTTAAAAGAATTGTTCTTGTAGTATTCAATGGCACGTGTAAGGTGGCAAAACATCTGGTACCCTTGTCTTGCGTGCCTGCTCAAAGATTGTGAGCAATTGGATCTCCGTCAGCCTGAGCTATGCTAAGTACTGAGCAGAATACATGATATTTCTACGTTCAGTTCTGGAATATTAAAGATCCAAGCTCATGAGCAGAGAATTCTCAAGCTGCGTTCTTGGATATATGACAATTACATGGGAACTAGAAATCAGACACAGAAGATTAGTAGTCTGGGGTGTCAGGAATAAGTGACATGACTAAATTAGAAAGGCACTACTAAATCAATCCATGCAGACCTGATCTTCTGCACAAAGTGGACTAATCTCTCCACAGCCATGCTGGATTTTCATTGCATTTTGTATTATGCACCGCATAGTACAAAACTACTATAAAGCTTACATACATTCCTGCAAGTAGATGTGTATGTTTAATTCTCCTTTAAGAACATTTAACCTTTAATCAATGTAACAACATTTCTGAGCTATATTTAAAATCTTTAATCATTCTGTTTCCATGTTTCAGAGAAAACCAAGAGAAGATAACTCCTGAACAATTTACAGATCTGCAATGTTACAGTTTGGCCCTCCATTGAACACAACTGGTTTGTTTCACCCCGAAATAGCCATGTCTTAGTGGTGGAAGCAGCAATTCCTTCATATACTCTTAAACAGTGAGATGGGATATGTGGGGGAAGTGGCACAAAAAGATAAAGAATTGAGTTTTAAGAGTGTTGAAAGCTTTGGAGACATAAGTTCTTTCAGTAGTGAAAACAAACAAAAGTGGATTTGTTTTCAGAGGTAAGAAATACATTCGTCTTAAAATCTTCCCATTTTGAGGGCTTCTATCATGTTTGCTGTGAAGTATCTTCTTGATTAAAGGATGATCAGACATTGTGTTTGTTTGAATGAGGGGAGGACAGAAGATGCATTTCACTATCCTTAAACCATCCCTGACACCACCAGATGAATGTCAGGTCTAGTCAGGAGAAACAGAAATTATAGGCATTCCTCTGCCTCCTTGAACAACTTACTCTATTGGAAATGACATTTACCCCTCGTGAATGGGTCCCGTACAAAGGCTTTTGTACAACAGACACGACACAAACTTCTTTGGAGCTCTCCAGCAGGGCATTACACATGTACACGAGAATGAGTTTCACCCTGCAAAAGCCTCCTGCAGTTCTGGTTTGGTAAAGAAACTCAGGTGCTTAACTTAAAGCATGTATATTATATCAGTAATAATTTCCCCGAGTGAGGGAAATACCTACATACATATATAACTTCCAAACTGTTGTGTCTCACCATATGATGGGATTGAGTTTGGAGGTGCCTAAAATACAGATTTCCTCCTGAAAATAATACACCTGAATTTTGTGTTAGCAATGGTGAGAGCAAATTTAAAAGTAGTTACAATCCTTGACATACAGGACATTTGAGATAGCAGTTAATGAATTTATTACTTGTTTTCCTGTTTATTTCATGTCTTGCCTGCCTACCTGCTTCTTCTGTCTGTCAGTCTATCCATCTATATCTACTAATCTTCTAAAACCAACTAGGAAGTACAGCTGAAAACACAAAGCTCTCATTCAGGGCTTAGTATATCCAAAGAAGAACGTAAGTGTTAGCTAAATACTTACATTCCTCTGGCACACAATTTATAAAACTTTTCTTCCTTTTCCGTAGACTTTGAATATGTGCCCTTGTCAGGACATGTGAGGTCACTGATGTTGTCAAAGATGATCTTTGTCAGTTATTGAAATGAGAACTAATTTGACCTAATCTAAGCTGACAGATAAAATGGTTCATTGGTAAAACAAGCCAGTTCCAGAAACTGGTGCTAAAGAAGAGTACGGGAGTGAAAAATGCAGGTTTACTCTCATTTCGGGGTTTGAAAACTGGACTTAATAAAGTTCAGCATAATGCATCCAAGCCAGAGCTATCAGTGGGAAGAATGTGTTATAACATACTTCTTACATTACGTTTACACCTTACATGCAGTTTATTGTAGCTTGCTCTTTTGCAATGCTATACAGTTAATTTCATTGCAACACAATGATCATGATGGTTAGTGACATCAGTGTAGAATCCAGGAGGCATTGACATTGTGACCAGGAAACTATTCTAAAAATCTATATCCCAGCAAATTTTATTCTACCAGGAAAGAAAGTTACTGCTGTGTGGATCACATAAACCAGAAACGCTTGATCCTGACTGCGTCAGAAAAAAACATTGTTGATTTTCTTGAACGGGATAAGGCTGTTTGGCTTTTCTTTAGCAGAGCATTTGAGCTTGTGCTAAACTTTGCTGAGCGGGAGACTGTGCTCTCTGCAGCTAGTACCAGCTATTCTGCCTCTGTGAGTAAACCTAGATATGAACTTTAGTACTAGTGGGATTAAGGCCAGGGAAGACAGGCAAGTATAAGGAAGATTAATGGGAGTCTGCACGCCATTAAAATTAATCACTTAAAATTAAAGATCCTCTATCTCCTGCTGCCCCTTGATTGTTGTTGATATGACAGTGTCACAACTGATATATTCAGCTCATGTATATCTCTTAATAGCTAAACTGAGATATTCTATTTCTGCACGGTCCCAGCATGAACAGAACCCAGCAGATTTCAAATATATGGACACATTACTTACATATGGTTCGGATTTATAACAAGGAAAGGAAAAAGGCAAAGGTAAAATAATACTAAACATTAGCACCTAATATTTAGCAAGCAGCTGCCTTTCCCAAGGATCCTGTAAAGCTTTATGAACGTGACATCTCTTAAACATTCGCTTCACCCATCAGTGAAACGCAGTCACCTAAGGCTGCTTAGACTGCTCTGAACATTTTCCCTTTAAACAGCTTTGAATGGAAATTGGCTCTTTGTTCAAAGTGAGAATGTTTATGGAAAATATTCATCTCATTGAATAAAAAAAAGTGTTGTTTTCCGCTGTCAAAACAAGCTTGTTTTGTTGTTTATGTTTTGTCATTTTTGCTTTGTTTTGTTTTTATCTAAAACCAGACAACACTTGAGAATACATTTAGAGGTAAAAATTCTTCTAATTTTTTTTTTTTTTTTTTTAACCAGGAAAAAAAAGGCAGCTTTTTGTTAATTGCTGACACTTTGGTGCTAACTGCTGACACCAAGTTGTGATACCTTAATCTGCGAGGCAAACCATGATGCACCAGGACATTTTAAGTATCAAAACACTGAATACTTTATTTCCTAGTCCTTTCAGGGAAGTCACAGGATCTTCAAGTGTTCAGGATTAAATTCAGTAATTGAAAAGTACTGAAAAGTGGGAGAGCAAATATATAAAGTTTAAAGTGGCAAATAGGTTAGTTATGGCTGGACAGAGAGTGATTTTTTTGCAATTTGCTGATACATGTATAAAGAGTGGTGTCTGAGGAAAACGATATCCTGGCAAAATAAAAAAGGTAAGGTACAATCTATGTTGAGTTGAACAAACTGAACTGTTCAACTCAAATAAGCAAACTTTAATTTCACTTCTGACCAATTATATTAATTTTAAAACTGTAAAAATTGAAGTATATATTATTTTAAATTGAAGGCTCTTCTAAAAAAAAAAAAGGTCATATATTTTCAGTTTACAGTGTCTGCCTTAACAATATGCAAAAAAAAAAAAAAAAAAAAAAAAACCAAAACAAGAAAAAAGTATTAAATATTTGATTATTAACTATGAGTTTTGAGGTTTTTCTAACAAGTTTTGATGAAAAACTTTCCTCCAGATCCAATTCTGAAAATCCCAGGAAAAGGTATCATGTATGTTTTATAGAGAGAGATCATTCTGTTTGATATTTGAACCTAAAATGACTTACCTTCCCTCAGAACTTAAACTAATACTGGGGTTTCTTTGAAGTGCGGTTGTTTTTCTGGCGTCTTGGCCTAAAACAGAAAGGTCAGGGAAGTAGCATTAGATGGTAAAAACCAACCTACTTGTTTCCCTGCAACAGGAAAAGTTTCAGGGTGTTCCTGTGTATCAACAGAAGCCGCTTCTCTTCTTTTTTAATGTTTTAGTGACTGTGATAAAAAAGACAAGGGGATGCCCTCTAATATTGGCAAAGGAGAGATCTGGGCAAATAAAAAAGCCATATCAATTCGTTTCCCTTTTTTCAATTCAAGAGACACAGTGCAAAAATCTACCTGTTTTCCCAATGTGCGTACGTGTATGAATTTGTATGTATGTATTTACAGTTCTATGTGATATGCATTCTTCTCCAGGCAGGCTCCTGTATAATGCATCAGATCCATTCTTCTTACTGTTTTATGGTGTGTAATTTCCCGTTACAGTACAACAAGTCAGATTGCAACAGTGATATATTTAATAAAAAATTAGATACACTTCTACTGCCTCTCTTTTTTTTTTTCCTCTTCATCTATCTAGGATACTGACCACATAAAGTTAGTGTTTAAAATAAAATGACTCAAATCGCTGCTGAATAAGTAAGATACTCTGCATGCTGCAGGTTCTGCCTCAGCCATGAAGAATGAAGATGTTTTGTAAAGTGCTAATGCCTGCCACACTCTTGAGTTATGGGTCACGAAAGAAGCAGAACACTTACCCTAGGGACACAAGCTATCCCACATGTAATATATTTTCCAAAAGTGCAATGTGCTCATAATTTCTGGATGTCTGTAAACTCAGAGTTATTACTACTGCTATAGTTCGGTTCAGGATTTCTATCCAAACTCATTCTTTTTATAAAATCTCACTCTCTCTCATCCTGCCTCCTGCCATCCACCCCCACCCCCACCCCACCCCCTGTAATTAGCCTACAGGTTAAAAGGTCAATCAAACAAATAAACCAGCAAAATACAAACTGTGTTCAACTCTATAAAACCAGTGCTCTCAAGTCACTTTTCTTCTGGGGAGGAGTGAAAATGGACACCTCCTGTCATGCTCTGAAGATCAAAACCCTTGGGTTATTAGAGATCCAAGCCTGGGAATGCAAGTGCTGAAACTGGTTGTCTCACACGTACTGCAGCCTGCTGCCAGCCATCTTCTACCCACCACCTTCACTTTGTTTCACTGAGGGTCCAGCCTCAATTCACTGTGCAGTAAAGCAGTTTTTGAATTCACATATATTCAAAATCATGTGTAAGACTAATAGGCAATCTCAAACTAATTCTCTGGTCAGCTGTCTTCTGTCTCAGAGTTGAACAGTGTTACTAATTCAGTAATTCAACAAATCCCTCTCATGGGCCAAATGCCTCAGATGTCTTTGTGTTCAAATCCAGAGAGAAGATACCCACCAGAACTAGTCTGGGTAAAGAACTAGCTGAGGTGCAAGAACTGGACATGACCCAGAGCAACCTGAACTAGTTAGACTTGCTTTGATAGTTCGTTGGACCGTTTGATATCCAGAGGTTACTTCCAATCTAAATTATCCTATGAATTTATGACTGATATTCTGCCTGGGTTACTTTAAGCTGATAGAACAACTTGCTGTTTTGTTTTGTGTTCCACAACACCAACAACAACAAAACAAGCGCGCTCAGTAAGAAGTTATTACAGAAACCTCTGAGGCAGGAACTGGAGAACTGCTAGAGAAAAGATTAAGAGAGTCCCAAAGGCCATAAGACAAGACACCACGAGAGGTTCACTAAAGCTGAGAAAGTAGCAAGGGCCCGGAGTTGAAAGAAGCTTGATGTCTTTTCTAAGTTAGAGAATTTTTGTTGTTTAATAGAATATGGAAACCTGCTCTCAAGTAGTGTTATAATGATAGGCATAGCTGCTCTGGTGAGGTTGGGACCTACGTGAGTTGACAATTACATGCAGGCGTGCTGTATAGTTGTGAATGGATCTTAATATGACCCATATGAATATACAGCCACTTCCACACACGGAAGTGAAAAAATGCTAATAGATAAACATGTGAAAAGGATCTTGATCATTCCTGTTACTAACCTGGTAGTATGGTGCCTGTTCTGCTTTTGGGCCATGCTACTGGCCACCTTCTAAACCATTCCTGGGCACTGTTTGGGAATTAACACAAGAAAGGGACTCTTTTCAGTAGGTACATATATGTGATCATCTTCTTCTGGAGGTTAAGAGAAACTAATAGTATATGTGGCTAAGAGATAGCAGCTGTATTCCATACCAAAGAACTGGTGCTGGCACTGGTTAACGTACTAGTTAACTTGCCGTCAAAGACCCTAATCAGTTTAATTCACTTTCTGAGAGGAATGTATGATAGCATCATAGAATGGTTTGGTTTGGAAGGGACCTTAAAGGTCATCCAGTTCCGGCCCCCCTGCCATGAGCAGGGACACCTTCCACTAGACCAGGTTGCTCCAAGCCCCATCCAGCCTGGCCTTCAGCACTGCCAGGGATGGGGCACCCACAGCTGCTCTGGGCAGCCTCTGCCAGTGCCTCACCACCCTCACAGCAAAGAATTTCTTCCTAATATCTAACCTAAATCTGCCCTCTCTCTTTTAGTT
>JAVJGI010000062.1:76051180-76076180 GCA_035590275.1 Ibycter americanus
AGCCACAGCTGTACATTATCCATGTCAGCCAACCCACCGCCCCAGAAGCAAGCCCACAACTGTATATTATCAATGTTGATTAACCCTCTACAAATATAAATATAGCACAATAGGAATTTGGCCTTGGTCTGGTCTCCTTGGTCAAGAAAGTGGACATTCTTCCACTCCAATAGATTTCACGTGGTTTGTACAGATAAAAGGATTTAGGCCTTTTGAAATGAAAAGATTTCTACTACATGCCAGCATGCTGCTGACGAGGTCTCATCAAAAATGTACCATGACCATGTCTCCCCCTTGGTTCCTCTGTAAAGCATGTAGCAACCTGTGTCTGCGCCACAGGAAAAGCTGTTTGAACAGATCATCCTCGGGACTCGACGCTGAATGCGATACTGTATTCGAGAGTCTACTTTCTGTTTGTGACTCTGTTTATCATACTACAGGTCTTGATTATTCTAATGACACTGGGCCTCTTCAGAAACACATTGTTTATACCCCCAAGGAGTTTGCTGCACACACAAATATTCTCAATCTACTATATAAACAAATGTGTTATTCAGCAGACAGCTGCAGTTCTGCTGCTGATAACTGGTGAAGGGGCTGACAATAACATAGCAAATATTTCCACCATCTCTGAGTAGTTTGCAGAGTTGTACAGGGACTGGATTCATTCTCCATCATTTCAGCAGGCTCTGGAGCTTGCATTGCTGTCTTCTCTGGGGTCCTTGGTAGATTTTCGCTTAAACCAAAAACCTTAGCTCTTGGCCATGCATCTAAAATTTCATTTTGTCCTATTTGAGCAAATGCCTGATCAGGGCTTTCAGAAAAGGAGTCAGTTATCAGACCTTTGGGAATACATCAAACAGGTGCTTCTCTATTAAAAGCACGCAAGGTGCAAGAAGGTATGAGTTGGAGTGGATGTGTTTTTTCACTGAAATTGTAGTGGTGTTGACCTTCCTCGCTACAGTTACCCCTGCTGATTCACAGAAGTTCTTTGTTTGAATACAGGTTTTAGAAAGAGACCTTTTAAGGTGTTTAGAGCCGGAATTACACTTGGAGGGAATGTATCTATGGGGAGAGGGAAGACTGAAGGAGAAAAAAAGGAAAAGAAGAAGAGAGATTCTCCAGACAGCTGCACAATATTACATAAGAATGACTGAAATTATTAAAAAATAAATTAGTGAGTTCGATAGGTTAAATACAGTATAGTTGAATTTGTATTCTGGCACATAGATTTGGGAACCAGCAGAGATCATCAAAGGTAGCTGGGTGTTGAAACAAACTGGACTTAGCAACTGCATATTGGTTTCTGGTTTCTGACCCTTCTCAGTGCAATGTGCACATGTCTCTCTCTTTGAGTTGTTTTGGGAATACCAAAGTTAGGTTCCCTTCCTTCTTTCCTTAGGGCCAGGTGGGTAAAATTTGGAGATACCAGTAAGCCAATCAAAATTACAATCTTCTAGAAGAAAGTAAAAAACCTCACCTTGTTGTCCCAGCCATGAAACGAGGGATACAAAGTCACTGTGTTAAACAATAATGAACTTCAAAGCATCTCAGCTCTTCCAAGCAAATCCAGTCTATACCCACAACCACAAATTCCTGTCATCCTGCCTTTGCTGTTGTGTTGACACTCCACAACAGACTAAGCTGGCCTCTAGAGATTGATGTTTTGAGCCCTTATTTCTGATCTTTTTTTGCGTGTGTGCTTGTTAGTTTTTCCTCCAATATTACTTTCCTTAGATGTGAATCTGTCCCTCTCTAAATGAAGAGGTGTCACACAACAAAGGGTGAGCAAAAGGGGCAGCAGATAAATATGTGATTGTCATTGACTGTCCTTTCCTGCCTTCTTTCTTTGGCTCACACATATAGAGATGACAGTTCTTACAGGGAAGGCTCTATAAATGTGGAAGAAATGTAAAGAAATCAAGCAAACTATTCAACTGATACCACTCCTCACTGCAGATTCATTTCATGTCACTGGAGCCAGAAAAGTCATCCCAATTGCTAAGTCAGTATTTATAGTGCCTATTTCATTTGGGTTTATGTGTGCATCCCAAGCTTCATATTAATATTTCATAGGTCTCTGGAGTCGTGGTTTGGGGGTTTGCAGGAGTGAGTGGTCCCACCGTGGCAAGAAGACATAGGTGTTGATCCCTGCCACGAATGCTGTCAGCATGCAAGCCTTCTCAGAATTTTAAGCAGAAAGTAGAAGAACTGGGATCAGGCCAAAGCTGGATCTTTTCTGTTGCAGAAGGGAGAGAGACAGAGGAAAATACAGAGCTGCGACAGAGACCCAGGGGAAAGTCCTCACATGCAAACTGATACTGAGGGAAGGCGAGCAGGGGCAGTGGCCAAAATGCAGTGAGAAGCTGGTTTCCAGCAGAGGTTATGCCTTGCCAGGGTTCTGGAATACATTAAATAATCAGGGTGATGGCCATTTCATGGCCTGAAGCAGTCTGCTTTCCTGGCACCCACCTGTCTTTGACCAGCACTAGTGCTCACCACGGGAAAATTACCCCATTTTATTGTCATACCTTGTGTTCTAGCAATGCCAGGACCTCAGCACTGATGTAGCTGAAAGTCTCTGAGCCCTGCTCAGCACTTAGACTCTGAGGGGCTGAGCAGAGCAACACTGCATAGAAACATCCATAAAGAAAAAGCAGAGGTGGGATAGGAGCAATCCTTCCGTGGCAGGGGGATTGTGGACATGAAATACATTAAAATTTCAAAGTACTCAAAGGCAGCATAGAAGAAGGGGTTCTTAGATATCTCTCAGACAGATTCTAGGAAGAAAGGCTACAGGTCCAGAAACATATTTCTTGTGCTCAGCCTGTGCTCACTTTGTCCTGAGTCCTCTGGCCTTTCTATTAGACCAAGATTTGAATAAGTAAATTTGTATTTTCATCGTAGAGCTGTTTATAGTTTTACACTGCTTTTGTCTGGCTAGTTAAAACCACAATCTTCTAATTACACTCTCATAAATTTGAAGGCCAGAAGAACCATTATTTTGGTGTGGTCTGACTTTTCCTAGACTGCAAGACACAGGATTTAGCCAGTGATCTTTCTATCAGGCCTGTAACTTCTGGTTGAACTAGGGAGTCTCTTTAGGAAAGACATCTAATCTTGATTTAAAGACTTCTTTAAAGACTACTTAACAACTCATCAAGCTTGTCTGGGGTTTCTTCTTTGGTTTATAGAAGTAATGAACCGAGTCCCCCATCCTCCCCCCCTGGAGATACTTCTTAATGGAAAGTAAAAATGCCACAATTACGACACACCATGTGTGGGACATAAAACCTCACTCTCACTCTAGTATCTGTGTCGTATTTAATAAAGTACCAACAGAGCAGCAATAATGTACACTGGGAATCAGGCATCATAAATAAAAGGAGGAAAATGTAATAATGGGAAGTTGGAGAGAAATATGAAAGCAGCTGTAAGAACAGAAACAGACAAGATGAAAACAAAAAGAAAAAATTTCAAAAAACCTCACAGCCAGGCATGGAAATAACATATTTTAAAGTAGATGCACTTTTGGAGGCTTCTTCCTGAATACAGAAAGAGATACACAGGCACGCATGTACACACACACACATATACACACACACGACTTGCCAGATCTTACCAGATGATGTAGTTGAGGCTGGCTGAACTTAATTAACTTGGATGAGTGGTTTTAGATTTTAACCTTCCTTGTTTATTTGCTTTCACTGTGCAGTGGTAAAGACTTTCAGACATGGAGGGAAGGGGAGGAAGAAAGGGAGGGGTGAAATGGCTCTTGAAGAAAACAATAAGCAGCTCCATATTTGTCCAGTTGTTTGTTTTTAAGGATGCAGGATAATGGCTCAGTTGTTGTAAACCAGCACAGATCTGACACTGATCTACACCACCTGAGCATATGGCCCTGGGAAGCTTTTCCTCTCTGGATTTCAAAGATAGTTAATAGTTCCTTTTCCCTACAACTACATCTTTATTCCTAAAAGAATCACTGCAGGGGCCTGTTGTCAGGCACTAAATCCACCTGACGTCATTTGACCGCTTTCATAGTTCTCTTAGCTTCCAAAACAAGCTTCCAAAACATTCAAATTCAGTTATGGGAATGGTCTCTGGCTCTCGTTAGCTCCCAGACCTTGCCTGGGAACTGTTTGGGAAAGTGCTGCTTGGTCTGGGCTGAAGATTTGCCTGGGAGTGGAGAAGTCTGGAAGAATGAGCTCCCAAGCCAAGGTCTGTGCCCTGGCTCTGGGTAACTCACTAGTTTAGGCATTGCCTAAACATCTAGAAGAAGGTGAGAAAGATATATATACTTACAATATAGGTCCTTCACATCTGAATTTAAGCATATCAGGACCTTTAACTTCCCTAAATCATAGCATCACAGAGTGGTTTGGGTTGGAAGGGACCTTAAAGATCATCCAGTTCCACTCCCCTGCCATGGGCAGGGACACCTTCCACTAGACCAGGTTGCTCCCAGCCCCGTCCAGCCTGGCCTTGAGCACTGCCAGGGATGGGGCACCCACAGCTGTTCTGGGCAGCCTGTGCCAGCGCCTCACCACCCTCATTGTAAAAAATTTCTTTCTTCTATCCAACTTAAATCTACTCTTCTTCAGTTTAAAACCATTGCTCCTTGTCCTATCACTACAGGCCTTGTAAAAAGTCTTTCTCCATCTTTCTTATAAGCCCCTTTTATGTATAGAAGATCTTTATATATATAAAGATCTTTCCCTTAGTCTCTGACAAATGTAGGTTTTCACATGGTCTCCCACATAGTCTAGGACGCTGTCTCTCAGCCATTGACACAGCTTTATTTGTCCAGTCTTTAGACTTTGTGTGATGCACTTCGCAGGGGACTGTAATGCAGGGGTCTCTGCAAGGTAACTGAGGGATTCTTCTTAGTCAGGGGTCTATTTACTGATGTCTGGGGGTTTCTGCAGAGATAATAATCTGCATTTGGGAAAGAGAAAAATCATCCTGGTTAATTTGAGAGGGATGTATGGGCAGAGTTTAACTCTGAAGAAAATACTTGAGGTCTGAGGTCCAAAGTCCAAGATGCAGCTGAGATCTGAGGCAGATGTGGGTTCCTACCTCCCTGCAAAAGGGATGCTTACCACTTCTCCTCTACCCGTCAGAAACAGAGCTGGCCCGGGCTGGACTACAATGGTCTGGCAATGCCTATCAAAGAAAATTAAAACAGCAACGGGAAGCAACAGAGGGCTACAAATGTTTGTCCATCTGTAATCTCAGACCTTTGTTCTGGCCTTTTGCTCCTGACAGAGAACCTCAGCTCACTGCTTTCAAGGAAGGTGGATTAGTCCCTCGCACACAAACGCCCTGCCAACTTGCCACGGGGTGGGGGGAAGCTCACTCCTGACCTCAGTGCTGACAGTCGGTGCGGATGAGCAAGAATCACCATGGGTAAGGATTTAATGTGACAGTGAAAAGACTGACAGCCACACTTCAAAATGCAGTTCAGCTCGGAACAGCGATGTGTAAAAATGGCACTTTCTCACTCAGCAGATCAGCTCCCTGGCCATGATCTGTTGCCGTACACTCAAAAATAATAAAAATGCGGGAGGAAGATTTTATTTGTGTCTGCCCTGTTGAAATACTGTTCTTTAACTTTCAGGTCAATGGAGCTGCACACTGAAGTTCTTCTTTGCTGTGCTGAAGCTTTTCAGTGTTAGGAAGCAGAGCTCAAAATGGTGGAAATAGTCCCACCTGGCTGCTCAGACACTGCTGTCAAGGCTGCTGGTGTAGGGGAGCACAGTGGGAAACCTAGGGTACAATAACTGCAATTTCCACTCATGGATGGGAGGGAGAGGGGAAGGAAGGGAATGCAGTACTAAGTGTCAGTGTTGTTTATGAAGTCAGTTGAGAAGAGGAAATTGTCTCTGAAACCTTGGAAAACTTCAAAGCTTCTCAAGATAACCATGTCTGCGATGACTGCATAGGAAGCCAGTAGGGTTGAGCAGGTGCCAATGGCTGCTCAAGATCTTGCCTTCTTGGAAACACGTCTAATGAGAAAGAACTGGGTTTTTTAAAACAAATTAAATATAAAAAAAAAAGATTGTGATGGCAGCATCCATCATTTTTAGCACCAAGACCTAGCAATTAGAGGATTCTCCTTGGTAAAAGACCAAAGTCCTGGGTCCTTCTCAGCCTGCAGTTCCTTCAGCTACCAGATCTCATGCACAAGGTCCCACCTGTTCTCTGGAATGTGGATGTGTTATACCTTAGATCAGTCCTTGGACAAGGAACAGTCTCTGGGATGGGGATGAAAACACCAGGTGTCCCCTTCCCTCACCAAATGCTCTAGACAAGGCCCAAGGCAGGTTCCCGCTTGCCTGATGTCTGCCTGGTCCCATGATCTCACATTCCTGGCTGCACACTCACCCAGAAGGCCCTGTAAGACAGGGGTTACAATATCCTCTTGGGATATGCAAATAGATGGTTTCCAACCATTCAGGCTAAAGCTGTCCTGAAGCCCAGGTCTCTTGCTTCTTCAGTGCATACTGTAAAATATTATGTTATCATGGCAAATGTAGGTGGCCCCACTGTTAAGAAGGGCCTTGTTTGATGGAAAGGCTAGTTGGTGTTCGGGGACTGGGTCGTGAAGAGGTCTGAGAGGTCTGGTTGGCTTCTTTTTTCACAGAATAAACACTTCTGACCTCATGTGTTCAGCTGAAGGCTGACACTAGTATTAATGGTGCTGAAAGGCTGTGGCCTGGCTTTCTGCCAGGGAGCTGGCAGGTTTAAGTCCTAGCTTCAGAAGGCTCTGGGTCCACACATTCTTACCTCTTGCTCCTTGTAAAATGAGTATGTTACTCAAGGGAAACCGGATAGACCACATGAGTGAAGTCTCTTCCAGCAAGCAATCTCTCCTAAAACTTACGCTATGCTAGATAAGTCTTTTTATTACCCCAAAAATGTTTGTGCTTGACAAGAAAGGGGGAAAAAAAAAGAAGAAAAAAAGGGGAGCTACCACCACCGCCAAAGAATACCTTATAGCACCTTCCATTGCCTAAAGGGGCCGGCAAGAAAGCTGGAGGGGGACTTTTGACAAGGCCATGTAGTGATAGGACAAGGGGGAATGGCTTTAAACTAAAAGAGAGAGGGCAGATTTAGATTAGATATTCGGAAGGAATTCTTTGCTGTGAGGGTGGTGAGACACTGGCACAGGCTGCCCAGAGCAGCTGTGGGTGCCCCATCCCTGGCAGTGCTCAAGGCCAGGCTGGACGGGGCTGGGAGCAGCCTGGGCTGGTGGAAGGTGTCCCTGCCCATGGCAGGGGGGCTGGGACTAGATGGCCTTTGAAGGTCCCTTCCAACCCAAACCATTCTGTGATGCTATTAATTTTTTCAGTAATTGGTTTGCAGTCCAGTAGATATCCAGTAATGGATATTTGACTCTCACAGGGTCTCTAGCTATATTAACTCTTTCATGGACCCAGGAAGAGAATTGCAATAAAATGTAATAAAATGTTATTGATTCAATCACTACTTTTTCCTGATCAGAATTTCAGCAGTCCATTGTCATACAAACCAGACATGACACACCCCAGCACTAGGCCTCTTTTCCCAAAATACAGATTGATTTTAGCTCATGAGGTGCTTGCAGGGTGATATTAGCCAGCTGTCACTAGAGGATCAGATGATATTAATGGCAACTGGCATGTCTATTCAGTGAGCTGAGCTCACCCCTGCAAAATCAGATGGAGTCTGATTTCAAACAAAGAAAGGAAATCAGAAGAAGCCAAGTGAAATGACAAAATTGCTACCAACTTGAACAATCTGGCAATTCATCAGCTGAGTGTAGTCCTTGTGAATGTAAGAAAGCCACAGAACAAGACTGGGTCTGCAAAAGGTTTCCTCATTGCTTGCACCAAGTAATTTATTGAACCTGTCCTTGCCTCCTAAAGCTTCGCATGTGAGCATCTGAGCCTATGACTTTAACAGTGCACTAAAATCCCAGCTGGCAATAACATTCAGTCTGTGGCTTGCCAGTCAAAATGCATCCTGCATCCTGCCAGACTTGTTTTTCATGTGTGCTCCAGGGTAGCAAGCATTAGCCCTACCAATCACCCAAGGATATGCATAACTTAAAGTGTATGAGTAGTCCTGTAGACTTCAGGGGGACTACAAATGTGTTTACACACCTTAGCAATTGACTCATTAGTACACAAAAAACATATTATATTTCTGTCAAAAGGAAATTTGAAGTTCACTTTCCAAATGCCAAAGGCCTGTGCGTTTACCAAGAACAACATTTAGCTTTTCCAGCCTCTGTTTCTCAGGGCCAGAGAACTTGTATAAAGGAGGAAAATCACCCCAAATGGGCTTTTCTTGTACCACAAGGATGAAAGCAAAAAGTGATTTGATAAAAAGAAGGCCTACATTTATGGTTAAATATTGGATGTGTAATTTACATGAGAAAGCCAAGTTGAATGCAAAGCAATTACTGACACTTAATATTAGTCAGACTAATAAAGCAGCAATTAAACCTCATTATACAGCCATAAAATTGATGTGTAATAGATTGATTGCACCAAATGCTCATACCGATGTTTGATGGCATATCATAGGCAAGGTGAACTTGTTCATTTAATTGGCGGATCAAAATAATTTCCTGCAATAGATTTAACCTTATTGCATTTCTTGGCTTCAAATGACATCGGTGACAGTACAAACAAATAAATAAACAGAATGAAAAAAGAGAAAAAAAAAAAAAAAAGCCTACAGACCAACTTGCTGTATGGCAAATACTTTCTATTCCGTAGTATAATATTCCTTCTCCCAGGAGATCCACGGTTATTTGAGAATCTTCTTGCCAGCAGCACAATTTGGATCTTGCACAGTAGCGCTGCTTCATTGTTCACTTCTTGAATTGAACGTGAGGAGCTGAAGGAAGCCAACATGTAAATGTTTTGCTGCGTGTTTACAGCTGTCATGGAATTCAGCACCATGGAGTATATTAAGTCCAATGATTAAAAGAAATTGCTGTCGGAAACCTGAAGGGTAAGCAGTGAGGGGACCATTAACAAAAATCTTTTCAACGCCTCCAAAATTTCATCTGAACCTTTTTATTCTGGCCTATTTTATTTTAGGTTCAGACCTAATCGTTACATTGAATTAGAGTCTAAGGGTCCAGCCTATCTGGTTTGCTCCCTTTTTAAATACAAATTATTTATGTGAGTTCAGGTGATTCATATTTTTTTCTTAAAAGGATCAGTTCCTTGACGGCTATAAAACAAAATATTTCCTGAAGACAAAATTTTGGGCTTTGGTTCTTACGGATTTTCATGTCACTCATCGCTAAGGTCATATAACGACCCATTATCCTTAGCTACCCATCTTTGCATTTCACAGCATCATTAATAAATCTGAGCCACCATGCAGCAATAAAGCTAAATGAATGATCATATTTTCTGCTCCAGCAACATCTGCCTTGCTCAAGAGAGCTTTATCTTTCTACATGGACCTCATCTCTGCAGCAACTGAAGGGCTCACAAACTGCATAACCCCATGTCAGAGCAATCCTTTGTGGGGAAGAAATTATCTGAAAGACAAAGGTACTTTGACTTACCCCCAGGATCCTGTGACCAAGTAGGATTTTAAATCATGATCTCCTGTACAGCTGGCCAGCAAACAGTAAGCATTTTCTGTAAGGGGAAAAAAAAATCTATTTTAAAAATCCCAAGAAGACTGAGGTCAACAGAAAATTTGATTTTAACGTCGGGATTGTCCTAAGGATTTTAAACAATGCTACTTATTAAAATCCAGGCGTGGAAGTAAAGGAGATAAGAGGGCTCTAGCCCACCCCTCATTTCAATGCTAGTGGTTCAGCTAGCAAGTTTTTCTCCACAAACCAAAAAATCACAGAATCAGCAAATGGACTATTTGTACTAGGCTTTGAGTTCCCAACTAATTCTGTGAGAAAATCATCACTTGCAATACCCCATTGCTCTTTGTGAAACTTTCTCTTTCCTTGCTCTGTGCGCGCTGTGGTTCACGCTGATCAATTGTGGTTTGAACTTCTTCTGGGTTCCAGCAGAGCAGTGACCTCAGGTCAGATTCATTACTCCTTCATCCTACACAGCTGAAGCTCCTTATTTTCAAATTCCTGGAGTTTCTCAGAACCAGATGCAACAGCTGTATGAATGGTACATGCTGCATAGCTACACGGTCAGGTGAAACGGCTCTGAGCTAACACTGACACCTAGCCCTCTGCTCACATATGTGACTTCAAGACAGCATCACTGGCATGAAAATAGAACATAGTGGAGGAATGGGACACTGCTTAAATCTGTGAGACTTCATCTGGTTTCATTTAGCCATTTCCCTTGTACAACATGAGAAAAAAATATATATAAAGAAGAAGAAATTCCTGGATATACCTACTTATACTCCATTTTTTCAATGTGCTTTAAGAAAAAAAAAAAATGTTTAATGCTTAATAAAACCCGGGACTTAAATCCCTTGAAAGGGTGCTGCTGGCAGGGGTCACATAATTCCATCCAGGCAGCACATGTTCCACTGCTCTAAGATGAGATTCTCAAAAGTAGGATCTCGTGTTTCAGCCCATATTCGGGCTCCCTAGCCTATGGACTGCTTTCAGAAATGATGCCCACCTCATTTAAATGGAACTGTCAAAAATTGCCTCTTCTAGAAGTCAGGCCTTATATTTATTGTCTAAATATTAACACCAGGGCTTGATTTTTGGCACCTACACTTGTAAATCTTGAACTACATTTTGTGAAATTTACATTTAATCATTTTGATTAAAGCTTCAGAATTGTAATTATATCTCATGTTAATATATCAATTTTCCTGTAGCAGGTTTTTATAGTTTCCCCCCCTACTGCCTTCAGCGTGAAATTTCCTGGAATGTACAAAATGTGAAAATGCAAGCTATTTATATGGACATTTTTGGAACACTGTATCAAAAATATCCACGATCTTACTCCTTTTTCTGAGCAGCTCCCTGTAAAAGCTGTTGCTGTGTTTTCAAAATTAATAAGGTCCCCCCAGCCAGTATATATTTTGGATCTTAAATGGCTTTTCTCTTTTGGTATGCAGCACCTTGCACACACTTCTGCTTGTTCATTCCTCACCAATCTCTCCAGCGCAGGCTGTTCTTTTATGGGAAGTTTTTCATTGGATTTATTTAGTCTAAAACAGACTAAAAATTTATGCAGAGACATGGCGACTGTCTTTGAAGATGTAAAAGGCTTGCTGCCAAGGAGGGAAATGAACTCTTTGCTGTGTTTTCTGGGGAGTGGAAAACTAAAAGACTTAAAACACAGCCAAGGAGATTCAGGAGAGCTCTCAGGTAAAAGGTGCAGACTGCAGCATCAAGAAGGCCTGAAACAGGTGGTCTGGTGGGATTGCTGAAGCTTAACAAGTTTTTAAGAACAAGTTAGATGAGCATCTTACAGGAATCATTTGTCTGTAGCTGATCCTATTTTGGCACAAGGGAATGATCTAAGCAATATGGTAAAATTTCCTCCTCCCTTGATTTCTCTGAAACTATACATTTTAAGAAGAAAGTCTTTCTACACTGGACAGAAATCATCGCCAGGTGGATAAAAGTGATTCTTAGCGTTGTTGGCAGGCAGGTCTAAGTTTCCCTCACCACAGGATTTACTATGGCCTCTTATTTGAAGAAGGATTTGATGGGAGGCTAATGGTGTTTTGGTTAAGATTAAAGAAAGGATAAATGCTTTGAGGAAACAATAAATTCTCTAACAGAATGCTAAATCCACTGAAGAAAACAATTCTGAGACAAAACTTAAATTGTTTTCAAACAATTTTCCAAGACAGTGGAAAAAAATTAGCTCAGAAAATTGGGATAAAGTTTCAGAACTTGTCATCCAATTTGTTACAACATTCAGTATTGATTTGATCTTAAAATAGCTTTAAAATAAGTACAGCGAACAGCTCTCTGGCATGCTCAGCTCCTGCTTTGACCCTAGGAATCAAGGCTAGCTTAGACCTGACAGCTCTCTTAGAAGGCTGAGGTCAACTGAGATGACTTCTCTCCTAAAATATCCAAAAGAATCCCTGTGTGATACTTACAGATTCATCTCTTTAGCAGCAAAAGACAGCCACGCTCTATTACCATCCATAGCCATACACTGATTTATCCCAGCTGTGTGCCCAGACAATGCATGCATGCGAATGCAAATGTACATACGCCTTCAGCTGATGCCCGTGTTGCCTCCAGGGAGATGGGAGAAGCAAGGTGGTGACTGCTGTTTCAGTTTGAGCCCTCTCTACAGGCTTTAGCTGCAGTCTCCTGCTCCCTCATCCCTCCCTCTGTGGTAGCAGCAGCCAGCCAGGCTTTCCAGGATGGTGCCACTGGCCAAAATAGGATGTGGGATGTGGGGTTTTGTTGTTTCCAGCAGTCTGCTGGCCAAGGCAGACAAGTATATTGCATATAAATGAGACCATCTCGGACTCGAAACAAAACCCTGTAAGAATCCTCCTAGTTTCAGGGAATAATGAAAGTGCTGTGGATATATTCCCAATTACATGTGTGCAGATAATCTGTAAACATACGTTGCGGTTTTCGCATCTATACATGCTGTTATTTTGAATTAGCTGAGGTCAGCCAGTAGAGCACCTCGAGTATAGCTAAGGTGGTCCATGGATCTTCTGTAACTCTTGTGCTCCTGGTGGCTGAAGTGATGCTTAAGTAAAGTGAAAGAGGAAGAACCAAGTTGTCTTGAACACAAGCAGTAACAGTGTGAAACTCTAGGTTGTTTTGCACTGAAAATCAGCCCAGTGACCTCAGTGTGATTGAAATGAGAATGGACATTTCAGTGCATGTTAACAAAATGTGATGGAGGCACTTGGAATAAATTTGTAAGCAGCATATAGCTTCGCTGGATGATCTCCAAAGAGAGAAAGCTGCATTAGTCCAGCCAAGATGTAAGGCAATCACGGCTAAGTGATCTGACATCCTCCTCGGAGAGGCAGCAACACAGTCTTATAGCATTCCCAGGATGGAGAAACTGAGCTGATCTGTTTTTCTAAAGATAGGCAGGACCTTTTGATCACACAGAGACATTTCTTCACTGCCACAGACGTACAAAAAAATTACATATGAACAGGACAAGAAAGAGGCAGGCAGTAACCAGTGGAAACAACAGCAAAAGTCCTTATCGAGTGGCTTTTTGGCCAGTTAAAAATAGCAAACTTTAACAAATCATTAATTATTTCCCTGAGCCTGGCCAAGTTTCAGTCAGTGTGAGGTGCCCACTAATGACACCAGTGCAGGTCCAGGTCTGATTGTTCTTATCTATTTTCACAACATGAGGGACCAGTTTTGATCTCCACTGTGTTGTCACATATGAACCTTCCTTTTTAAGAAGAGTATTGCGTTTGCATGCTCAGTTGAACTTACTAATTTTCTGGTACGTAAAAATCTTTTACACTTTTAATTCACAAATATTGTTTCCTGGTAAATCATCTTTGTATAGAAGGAAATTTATGTAAAATATCTCTCTGATTGTTTTGTATTTAGATATATCAGGTTATCTTTTATTTTTCCTCTTTTGTTCTTTTCTGTTTTGTCAGTTGTTCCAGCTTTCTTTGCAAGTGGGACAATGAACAGAAATGATGGAAAGAAAAGGAAAAAATGCTAACAGGCTTCATATCGTTTTCATCCAACATTTGAAATTTTCAGATAACTCAGGAAAAAATTCAAAATTATGTCAATGTACAAATATTACAAAATCATTAAATGTATGCTTTTAAATCAGTTCTACTTGTAGGATTACTAAAAGAAAATTTTAGTGCCTTGGGGGACACTGCACTAGCAGTATTTGAGGACTGACTGGAAATATGAAACAAGCAGACATGTCCAGAACTGAATCCATTCCTATAAGATTTTCAGCCTAGGGCAGCATTCCTTGAAGGATATACATATATCTGCTTAACTCTACATATGATGCTCCATCCCTCTGAAGCCAACAGGAGCATTTATTGTTCATCAAGTTAAGTATTTACATAAATCTCTGTGATAATGTAGTTTAATCGAAGACTCAAGTGCTTGGATAAATCTTAGGTTATTCAAAGCAAACTTCAAAGCTTTTTACTTTCACTTAGCACCAATTATTACCCAAACAAATCAAATGGACTGTATTATATGTGAAGTTTTAAATTCATAGATGTAACATTACTGTGGCTTTTTCTATTCATCTGCATCCTTTTTACCTCACTGAGAAAGGATTCCTTATTAAAGCTGGTTGGGAAAAAAAAAAAAAAAAAAGGCCAGAAAATGCCTGGAACAAAGTAACTGTAACTGTAAAATGTCCTTAAAGGCCAATTAGAAATTGCAATACTGGGAGTTTTATTACAACTAACTCCTCCTTAATTATCAATCAATGGATTCTGTTGGAAAAAAAAAATCTCAAATTCACAGCTGGGAAAATGATGCTAATTATTTTCTGTTAATTAAGGCTGTGCTGGGATTCAGACTTGCCACCCTTCAAATAAAGGATTGACATATCAATGCTAACATAATGCTTAGGGTCTTTTCCAAAGGCTTTATTTCTAATGGTAATAAATTGGTGTCATGTTATTTTAAGTGTCTTAAGCTATCATGCTATTACCTAACCCTGATATATACTGAAAAGTATATATCTCAGTACTCATACCGACTTCTGTCATGGAAGTTGAATATTCATCATTTTGCACTGTAGCTGTTCTACTGTGAAAGTGAAGGAGCTTTAAATCATTTGGAGCTGAAAGAAGTAAGGTTAAAAAAAAATTGAATGGCAGTAGGATTCCCCAAATATCACAGAAATTAGAGAGAATAAAACACATGAGTAAAATTCTGGACACATTATATTCAATGACACTGTTCTCGTTGACTTTCAGAGACCAACATCTAGTTGACTGTAGTCAAACCTCCAGTCCTCCTTCACTGCCTCCTTCACTGTGGGAGTTCCTTAAACAACCGGCGGTGAAAATTCTCGTGTCTCTTCTGCGGAAAAGGCAACCAAACTTAATTTATTAGATGTCTCTTTTTTTGCTTGCTTCATGTTTGTTCCTCAAGATCTACCACATTTCTTCTAGCCCAGAATGATGAAAGTACGAAATAAGATGGTGGCAACAGCTATAAAGAGGCAGGAGGGGAAAAAAAAAAGTTAATCATCTGCCAGACTTGGAGTGGTATATATTTGAAATAAAGCTCCAGGTCAACTCATACATGATCTTAGGAATGCTTAGCCTAAGATTTAGACAGGTTTTAAACATTCGTTAACAGTGTAAGACAAAATGGGTAGGAGGGTGGTGTTTTGTTTGGGGTTTTGCTCAGGATGAGAAATTGTTGTGGCTGTTTCTGAAAGGCAGATGTCAGACAAACAGCTCTGAAAATGCACACCCCATACACCAGCACAGATTCTTAGAAACCATAATAATAAACATTTTAAAACACAGGACAGGAGCAGGCATGAGAAATAACAATGTTATCTCCCCCACCCCTCTCTATAGAAAGGTGTTCTGGAGGGACCCGCTGTAAATAACAGAGTAGGACGGTTCTTCCTTCGTCTGGCCTCCCTGTGGAGGTTACCAACAGCATTACTACACAGGTAAGTATTGTTTGCTGTGGGATATAAACTGCAAAGCCTGAGCTTGTTTGATAGATGCCATGAAAATGACTGTAACACCCAATTACAGTTGACCAACTAGAGCATAGCACAGACAAACCAAGAGACCCGATGAGCGGTTCACCCGTCGTAGCTTACGCATCTGCAGGTTTGAAGTGTGAACACCACCTTCTTTTCTGCTAAGCAGAGAGGTTTCTCTGCTAAGGCACCTCCGCAAGGTAATTTGTGTCACTGGAAAATAACATCTGAGGTCAAAGGTATTTTCTCCTTATGCTTTGGATTTGTCCCCAAAAATTGCTTACGTCTCACTGGTTTCGATGTTCACTTTTAAAGTATCCAGAATTAGTTGTTCCAATATTTCCATTCTGTATGCCTGTTAAAGCTCTCTACAGTAATTTATTCAAAGTTCAGAACTGGGGACAATGCAGCGTTTCCCACCGTTGGGTTTTTTTTCAGACCTGGAACATTATCTTCTATTTCTGTATAATACCAATGCGAGTGGATCTGTGGTTTTAAAAGCTGTTCCTGCTGCAGTGTCTGGCCACTTAGCCACAAATCCAAGATAATTCATCAAGAACCAAGAGCAGAAAGGAGAATCTAGTGATTCACAATACAAAACCAAGGCCTTCAGTCATCACTTCAGTGAACAAAAAGGCTGTTGTAGGCACTGGGGTCTTTCTGGTGGATGAGGGTTGAGAAAGCTGTTCTTAGGGGTCTTTGTAAACCTAAACTCTTCTAAAATCTCCTGCAGAAGCTGCTGCAACAGTGAAAGCCTACTCAATGACCTAGTTGGTCCTGTCTAGTCCTGCTCTCCTACAAATACAAACTTTCGTTTCAGAGCATATTAAAGTCATGTTTGTATCCCATAAAGAAATACACAAATGGGTGGTAGGCAAGTTAGGACAATAGATTAAACTCAACTTTCACCATTTCTTCAAAAAGCAAACTAAATGAAATCTGGAGTGTGTATCTTTACATTTACCTGATCCTTATCTACCCCCAAATAAAAAATATTTTACCTGTGCTATGTGATTACAAAGCTTTCTCTCAGCTTTTGTAATTCATTTGTGCCTTCTAGCAGTCATGAGTCATGGGTCTTTTACACTTGTCAAGTACACCTAATCCCTACCCTTCATGGCCCAGAAATCCTAAAGATGGCTGAACATGTAATTGCCTTGAAGTGTAAAATATTTCCCACATTATTTATTATAACATTGCCTGCTAGCACCTCTATAGTTAAGGTTGTGTCAGCATTTTCATTATAAGCCCCTATTTTCAGCTGTAAAAATGTGCTTCAGGCTGGAACTAGGAATGCTAGTGATTTTTTTTATTTTTTTTTTAACTATTTTTTAAAAATAAAATTACCTTGGACATTTTTTAAGTTATTCCACCTGTAGTCACAAACACATGCACACACCCACACACATTTTTATTTGCAGCTGTATATGCATGTGTGTTAAGGAGTATCTCGCATGGTATAAATGTAGAAACAGATCTTGTCATAATAACATACATAATGATTCACTTTTATTTTCAGCTCCTGCTCATAAAAAAATGTATCTGTGTGGGAACAATTTTAGTAATAGGACAAGTTTTATTCTGAGTGGTTGGAGTGTCCTTTTTCCAATTATGCTGATAGATAGCAATAATAAAATATTTATTTATTTTTACATTTTATATTTTAATTCTGCATGGAACAAATTTTTTTCGGGAATAATTCCAACAAAAGTATTTCACCTCTGTTCTTGGATCATGAGCAAGAGTACTGACTATACGCAGGTGTTGCTCCACCAAGTGCACATGATTTAGTCCAGCACAAAAGGTGACTCATTCTGTCAGGTCTTGCTTTCACATAGACCCAAGAGCAGGTTGCAAGCACCAGCACCAGGACTTTGCAAACTTACTTGCTGAGCACTTCTGTGCCTTTGAGGTGCATCAGTTTAGACCCCACTGCTCTTTTCCATACCTAGTGTGGATCGCACAAGTAGGGCAAAGATTTAACATAAACTTTTATCAGTTTACACATCTCTTATGAATTGACTTTCTGTCTCTAGTGGGAACTCTCACCATAAAGGCACAAATATCTTATCGTATACACCCTCTATATTTTGAGTCATGGACTATATTACCAGAATTCTATGAAATTTGGAGTTCGCTTTTCTCTCCATTGTTATTATTGTTAGTACCAGCAATAATAACAATGCTATCACTACACCAGAAGAAGGTTGATAGGGACAAGAGGGAGCTTACTGTCTTTGAAAAATCAAAAGATTTCCTCTGTCTGTTGAGCTTAGGTGTTTTAACTACTTATGTTCTCCTTGTTTTCATCAATATTTCAAAAATAAATGAAGAAAATAAGGAGATAGAATTGTCACCCGTTGGTGGAGGTGTTTCTGGAATGAAAGCTAACCTTAGTCCTTTCACTGTCCGACTGACCATGTGCCTTCATTCTGAAAAGGGAAGAAGATGTTTTCACAATACTTCATCCATGATCAGTGTGGTCCTCTGACCTCAGAATATCCAATTCCATCTTCAAGTCTTTGAATGTAATTATACTTTTTAGCCTTAGTGACGTCCGCCTGTCTTTCCCCAAGTATTTCAGTACTGCTACCACTTCTACATCAGATGGAAAATGAACAGATGTGGGTTTGGGGCTTTTTTTTTTTTTTCCCAGGAGGGGTTTTTGAACCATTCTGGGTCTATCTTTGAAACAAGTTATTGTTAAAGGCCCAATAGTTTGTGGAAGCTGTCCAGAATCCCTGAATTCCCATGATCTTGATTTGAAACTTGGTGGGACTGTGCTTTTGATTGAACTTCACTGTGAAGTTTTAGGTTTGTTCAGGCTTCGGACTCTGCATTCTGCGCAAGCTGAAAAAACTGGAAGCCAAAGCAAATGGTCTCATAACTCCCAGCCTAGAACGGCTGAATTTCTTGCAGAACTGCCGATAGCATTCTCAGCTTAAAAATTGTTATCTCAAACTATTATGTAGAGCCACAACGTGAATCATTATTAGCATGTTCTAAATAGAGCTGATCCAAAAGAAAGAGGCACAATTTTCAGCTATGCTAAAACTGTTCAAAAGAAGCATAAAGGAAAAATAAATCAATGACAGAACTCCTTAGTTAAGTTATTCTTATACAGCCTGGCTGTTGATGATTTATGTATATGTTTATGAAAGACCATTGAGATTACTTACCTTCTACTGGATGACATCTATTTGATATAATATTTTTCATACAGTTTTCAATCCCCTTGTTAAATCCCGTTAGGAGTTTAACTCTTACTATTCCTAGGAACAGGTTTCCAAAACTTCAATCTTTAGATGATTAGAAATGTTCCTCTTAAGAAAAAGGTGGAAGTTTTCTGATCAACTGTAGATACCTCGTTGTCCACATCTGAGGCCTAAATTCACCCTGAACAATATATTCAGTAAAAAGAAATAGTTGTTTTAAAGTGTGATTCATCTAACTTTAGTAATTTATCATCAAATGGAGTAGGACCTAGAAACACCTATTAATCTATGTTGACTATATATGGAGCCAAGGGCAATGTAGACATCTCCATTAAAGAGACACAAGATGGAGTCAAGGGCAACATAGACACCTGCATTAAGAGACATTTACATTAAATCATGTGCATCTCATCTTGGTTTCCCAAGTGTGTGTATAGGAGTCCTCTCAGACAAAGTCTACATGGTAACTACTTTGTTGGATGCCATAAATACCTATACATATAGTGGCTAAACCTTAAAAAGCCTTGTATCAGTGGTTTTGTCCTCATAGATAGCAGAGAATCCAGCTCAAACAGGGGAATCCCATAGTTTTCCTTTATCTATGGAATTCCTTGCCTTTTTATCATGATGTCACACAGTATTTTAAGGAAATGGAGTAAGATTGTGCAGGGATAGATGCTGTACAAATATAACAGAAAAATGCAAGTTGGTCCTTATCCACATTAGTATAAAGAAGAGAAAAAGGGTGGATGTGGTCACAAAGACACAGAGTTTCCAAGAACATCTGAGGGAAAACTGTTTTTATTTATTTATCACCAGAAAACATATGACCTTCATCCATACAAGTCTGCCCATCCACATCTGTCCATTCGTGCCTGCGCTATTCTTAAACTTCCCTCCTCACAGATTCAAGCAGTAATTTGTGTCTGACACACAATTCAAAGCTTTCCCTGTGCAGAGAATGAGTACGTACTTCCACATTTGTTAAGGGTGATATTGGAAAGTGAGTAATGTCTCTGACTCACCTCCTTAGTCTTTTGGAGTGGGATTTACCTTTTCTTGGTTTACTTATCTGAAAGTCAGTCATTTTAGTATCATCTGCAGAAGGAGGTCCTGGGAAACAGACAGTTGAAACTGAAAGGAAATTCATCGCATCTGACTCTGATGGAAAGAGGAAGAATCACCTCACCTGATTTCATCCATTGAAACTGTAGCCATCACATTTAAGTTTATCATCTGGAAGGTGACAGTGGCTCAAAACCAATGCTCTTAGAACTAACGTATTACTTATTTTAACACAGAAGAAAATCACAGCACAAGACCAAAACAAACAAAGAAACCCATGAAACCAATAAAGGCTTATACATTTCTGTCATATCTGAACTCTTACAGAGGATTATTTTATCCTGACCTGAAATGCTGAGGCATTTCTCATACGTAAGTGAGAGTTTATATTTTAGACTAAGGAGGCATTTGTTTTCCTCTTCCTGGGCTTTGATCTTGTTGACAAAACTGGGCCAGTTCACTCAGATGCTGGAGATGGGGCACACAGTTCTCACCTTGTTACTGAAACTACCTTGAAAATCATACAGTAACTTACTTTACTGGCAAATCCTGCAACCATTAAGCTCTTCTTAAACAAAGTCCACCATTCCGCTGAGTAATTAAACAACCAATTTCACTTGGGACTTCCAGGTCTCCAGCTCCAACCACTACCTTGTGCAGTTTTATTTTTTTTCGCTGAAGATTTCTTTGATATAGAAGGTGATATTTTGTAACTAGCCTGCCAGAGGATGACCTACCATCCTGTCCAGTCGCAATAGTTTAATATCTTTTCCTGGCCTCGACTGTTGTTTCAATGTCTGCAGGAACTCTGTGTCCCCAACACAAAATGAAAGAAGAATTCTTGGTGGAAAAAATTATCTAAAACATCACTGTTCCCAAATCTTTTTTCCATTGCACGCTGTCCTGTGAGAAATAATAAAAAAAAAATTGGATGGCTTACCTGTTTCTTTACATTGTCTACAGAAGAAAATTAGGCAGCTAGCCTACTGTAATTGTACTGAGCCATGGTGAAACTCAGACTTGGTATTTTGTATAAGCCAGTTTGGATAGATGAAAAAGGAAAAAAAAACGAAACACACCTGGCAGTACACATTTGTCTTTGAGTATCATTTTTATTCTGATTTTACCAGGAAATCAATATAATGGCTGAAGTTGCTAATATGTTTTTCCTTGGAGTGTCAAACTAGTTTTCCCATTTCATTGAAGGCAATTGCATTGATACATGAAACTAGATGTATTTGGTCCACCAATCTGAATGTCATGTGTTCCAAAGCTACACTTACAATTTAACATTGGGGTTTTTTTTCTTTTCCAAGTATAGTTGCCTTGATCCAAGTGATATAACGACTGATATTCAAAGAGAGGAGGCTCAGAGAATCAATCAATAGAGCAGAATACGATTGAAATCACAACTCTTCCATGACTTATTTGGAACAGTGTTTTGTTACATTCAGTGGAATATACAGGATACACAATATTTATAGATTGTGACAGGTAATTCCACATCTACCACATCATACTTTCTGTGGTTAGTTCAATATTTGTATCTAACTTTTTCCTCCCTTTTGGCTTAGTACATTTGGAGATTTTACTGTACAATTTTTTAGCATTATCAAAAAGTGATAAATGAAAGCTGATCATCAGGAACTTCTCTTTACATGCTCTTTCAAATGTTATTCAATAGGTGAAAGTTCTGTGAAACTGTCCTGATGACACTTTATCATTACCATTTCCTTCTGTTGACTTTAGCAATATGTCCAAACTCATTGTTGTTGCAATACCCAAGACCTTCCATGTGACAGTGTAGATGAATTTAAGGGAAAAGAAATAAAAAGGGGGAAAAAAATTAAAAATTTTGTTCTAGTAAGTGCAGGGAAAAAAGGTGTCCAAATGTTTGAAACCTCAAAAGGAAGTTAAATTAGTATAAGGGGGGCGGTTGTTTGTTTTTTTCTAAAAATGTGTCTCAGTTCTACACTGACGATGAGAAATTGTGTGAACATTGTTGATGCCCATATATGAGAAAATGCCCACCAATACATGACAAAACAGTCATAGTAAGGGGATATCTAATCAGCTTTTCTTGTATCTACACAGGGCATATGTAGTACCTGTGTTCCCTTTATTGATGTGATCCCTAACAGGTTTGGAATATTACAGTAATGGCTAAAATAAGAATAGTGACAAGAATAACAATGTCAACAGTAACAAAACCAGCAACCACTACTAGAAAAAAAAAATCTAAATCTCTCCACCTCTTAAAGCTGTTCTGGTTTTCTTTCAGGATTTTTAGTCCTTTCCTCTTTCAAGATATGAGACAAAATAAGTTAGTATCTTTTACAATTTCTTGTTGCAGATATAGTTTCATGTTTGCTTGATGCAGTCACCAATGTGCTCTGAAGTGTTACGTTCAATAGCATCGGTCTGTTGTCACATCAGTATTTTCAGAAAAACTTCAGGGCTGGGGAGAAACCACACCTCCCTCTGCCTTTTTTTTAACAAAGGAAATGAAATTGCAATACTTTTGAGAACCGTAGGTTTGTTTTAGTATTCTACACTCTCTGGGGAGAGAACAATCTAAACCTCTGTTCACTGTTTTCAAAATAGCTGGCAGATTTTTGCTTCTCTGTGGATGTGTCTCTTCAATGGGACTGGAAAAAGATGTCACTGACACATACAGAAAACAATTCTGGGGAAAAAAAATATTAAATTAAAGCTGCAAAAAGGTACTCTAAATTATGTAATGGGATGAGTTATGTGTGATTAATTTTCTTCTGCTATTTTTAGATCTATTGTGACAGGATCTAATTCAAAGCCTCTTATATCGAACAGGACTCTTTCCAGTAACTACAAGTTTCAGACATATAATAAAATGGCACTGAAGGTTGTGTAAGCCCTACTTTGAAGACTGCTTTTTATGAACTCACTTTATTCTTTCCTTTTGACAAACACGGCATCCGAATTAGAGTGGTGGATTCAGAACTCCCTCTGCACCCGAACTTCAGGGAGCTGAAATCTGGTGCTGGAGTCCTGACCTCGTTAACAAACAATAGGAATTTTGCTACTGGCTTGAATGAAATCAAGATTTCACTCCAGAAGACTGAGACCTAGGACTTATCTCTTGGATCAAACAAGAACACTAGCCCTAAACATTTATCTTTGATGACCAAGTGCAGTTTCAAGTCAGTTTGGGCTTTGAAATCTATGGTTCGGACTTATTTCAAAGATGAGTTCACATGATTCAGTAGGCTTTGTAATCTGTGAATTTCATGCTTTAAAAAAAAATAGCTGGGAGCAGAATTAGTATGTACAGAATAATAACAGTCCAGTTCAATTGCTATTTAGTTTGGAATGGTTGCTTTGAGAGCTTGTTGGAAAAGGGAAAAAAATGCCATGAGAAGAAATATTTACTGTGCAAACTTTGCATGCCAATAAAGAAATTATAGAGAGACTATTGTTAGGCTTGACTCTATAATTATAATTGAAGCACAAAGATGATCAAACACAAGACCATTTACAGTTAATCATTTTGACATTGCTTGATTTTTCCTACAAACCATAGAATGGAAGAATCAAACAACATTATATCACAAGAGCCTAAACATTAGGTGGTGCAAATCAACTTAGCTCCTTCACTTTAAAAAATCAAGCCACTTTGCCTCAGCTGGTGGTTTGGCCTTATGTGTTTTTGTTACAGTTTGAATCAGCTTTACTGGAGGGAAAATTCTAAGTTTGATGTCAACACGATCTAGCAAAGAACTTGCTGTGCAACAGAATCTATTTATAACTGTCTGGATTGTTTCTTATAAAGTGCAGAAGAAAATTTTTTCATATCAGAAACTTTTATGACTTAGAATACATCTATCTTTTTTGCAAATAAAAGGCAAAACCATCATTTATGCTGGGAAGCAAATTCCTGATATTTTGGCTGTTATTATTACTATTATTATTATTACCTTGAAATCACACTTAGAGGTCCCTGGTGAGACCAGTACTCCATGGTGCTAAACATATAAATGGAAGTGATCTTACCTAATCATTACCGTCTACAAGCATATTACCTAGTCTGTCTCTTTTTCACCAGCTAGGCTCTGACAGAAAACTTCTCATCTCTTTTCAGATGGGAGAAGTCAGTCTGTAGATGTGCTTTTGCAGAAAAAGGGAGCCTGAGAACAGCTTAGATGAGATATCTTAAGTTTAGGAGTCTAACTGGAGGCGAAATTAGTCCCACAATCACCTATCTCTGAAAAAATCAGGTAAAACGTATTGAAAAGGGGGGACGTGGTTAAATGCTGGCACACTGCTGTAAAGAGACAGTAAGATCCATTTGTAAATAGTCTTTAAGTGCCCATGTCCATTTTGACTTAAAATATATTTGCAGTCTTAATCTAGATTACTCCAAGAAGATCTTATCCTTCTCAATGATTAGACCAGAACTTGGAGAGCAAAACTATTCTGCTTCTCTTCCACTGTTTGAATTTCAGACTTGATATCAAACTTCTAAACTGGCAGGTGGTGATGTAAGCAAATGAGATAGCAAATTATGAATAGTTTTGTTCATTTGTGAACATACCTGCCTGCCTGAGAATTTCTAATGTGAAACCCATTGCTCCCCCAAAACTTCCCTTCATGAAGCCATTTATTGAACACTTTTTTAACTCATTAATTGTTTGGAATTTGAATGAATGATAGTTAAAGCTGCTTTTGCAATTTTCATACAGCTCCCGGTATAATCAATAACCTATATACAAAGGTGTCATTATTCTTTCTGTCAGTTTGTATTTGCACATTTCAGATCCTTCTGTTCACTGACTGAGTGTTCATGGCTGCTGTACAGGTTCACTTCCTTCATAACAGTGTAAGACATCAGTCTGGCCTCATGGTGCTTGAAAGATGAGTCAAATTAATATATTTCCAGGATTCATGGGGAACTGATTAGTTGTAAGGTAACACACTGCCATTGTGATTAAGAATCCCTAGGGGATGCTGGACATCATTGGCCATGAGGAAAAAATCAAAGCTACTTTTAGTATCTACAGATGGGGCCACCTTCTGCTTTCAGCAATTGGCCTATATCAGGATTATTTCCATTGATTTCCA
>JAVJGI010000062.1:76081180-76094887 GCA_035590275.1 Ibycter americanus
TGCATAGTTGATTTAGAGATGCAGGTACTCTAAAGAGATTCTTCTCATGCAAGGATGGAATGACTCAGACCATGCAGTGACTTATCTCTCTCTACTAGCCAGAGACAGATAAGCATAGATGAGGTAGTCTTAGACAGATAAAATGTGGGGAATGAATCTTTCCATTCATGTTTGTGGGCCAATACTTTTTTTTTAATATTAGCATGAACCTTGAACAATTCTCTCCCAACCGCATTTTTTAAAGACAGAATGACTAAAGCCTGATTGCAGAATCAAAATGATGGTAATTTATGGCAAATAAGGGCTATAAAATGTTTATCAAACAGTAAAATAATTTTTGCCACTTAAGGGATGAATGCTTGGAAACTGGAGGGAGACTTTTTTTTTTTTTTTCCCCCTAATTTAGGGAATGGTTTTAGAAGTCCTTTTCTTTCTATTTTGTGATTCTTCTCTCAGATGGCAACTTGGCCTGTCAGTTTTGTGTCAGTGCTTGTTTATGCCATAAATGTCATTTGGAATGACAACACTAGGAAAAGGTCAGGGCTATTACTGAACAAGCTTAGCCCCTGGAGCCTAATACAGTCAAGACACTGTGATTCAACTGCTGGGAGTGGCTGAAGAGATGGCAGCAGGGAGAAATATTTAGGTATTTTTCAGTGCTGGTCCATGGAAATCATACCTTGGGGCTCAAAAAGGGACAAAGCCAAGAGCAGCCTTATGCGTTTGATTCAGGTAATGTATTCAGAAGAATTAACAGCAAGCTCCAGGATTTGAGGAGGCAAGCAGAGCTGTCTGTTTCTTTTTATTAGTGCATGGATGCTAAATACTGCTCAGAGAATGAAGTTTGATCAATAAATCATACCCTAGTTGTTGTTCCACATTGGCTTCTTTGCCTGGACTGTTAGAAAAGGACCATGTGTTTGCCTTTTTTCTTTCCCCCCAGAGTAAAAATTCTTCAGTAAGTAGAAACATGAAGGAAAGAGGAAAGCAGCTCTAGCTAAATACTATTTGCTGTCATCTGTGGCTTAGGTAAATAACCTTGCATGTAGGTGACTCCTGCAAAGGTAGTTAACTCTCTAAATAACGACAACGAAAAACCCAACACAAAACTATAACAATCATACCAGTTGATCAAGAACCACCTAAGCAGGAGGACTAGAGAGGTTAGGTAATCCTTGCTTAGACCTCTTCAGATCAAAAATATTTGACTTGCCTGTGGCAAGGCCAGGTAGGAAATAATTTTTTGATATGCCGTCAGATAGATATTTTTTTTAATCAGTTGTTCTCAGAACTGTAAGACTTCCATATTGGATATCATCTTTATAATAGAGTCCCTAAGAACATCATTAAGCTTAATCCAATGAAATTACTCCTATTTTCATGTTGAAGAATGAGTGTGTCTACCATCCTTATTTGAAGCTACAGGAAAAGATAAAAGTCATTCTCTATAGGAATAACCTTTGGAAAAGCCATGGAAATAAAGACACCAAATACCTGCTGAAAGTTGTCCCAAAGCACACTTACTAGTTTTATTTGAAGTAGTGAAAAGAGAAAAACTAAAAAATAAGCAAGCAAGCAATCTTCTCATCAAGGAATGATGGAAATGTGAAGTTGTAAATACCTGACAAGTAACTTCTGGCTGTTTGGCCACTGGAATTCTCTTTGCTCCCGATAGTAGAGAAAAGTTATCAAGAAAAAATGTGAAGACAGGTTTGTATGCTCAAAAGCTTGTTTTCAGACTAAATCTTGGGAACTGTTAGAAAGTTTTGTCTTTCTCTTAAAGCATTGGTTTTTAAAATAAATCATATTTTATATTAAAAATGTACTTTTGCTGGTTAACAAAAGTCAGGTGTAACAAAAAATGTCCATTTCAAACTTTCAGAACTTCTTTAATTATGTCTCCCTCCTTTTAACCATTTTTTCTCTTTTAGACAAGAAAAAGATCCCCTAGTGTTTGACTTTAAACTGAATTTTCATTCCTTTATCAAATGAAGTCTTGAAATGATGCAGATTGGGCTACTGCAGCTATACTTGTATTTATTTATTTCAGTTCTATTTTATAAGCACTTATCTAGCAATCTTGGCATTTAATGTTCCATGAAAACAGCGCCAGAAATTCATACTGATCCAGATCTACAAAACAAAATCCAAACTCACCATTAGCAATCCATAACTACTGATAGTCTTGCTGTATAATAAATGGGGGGGTGGGGGGGTGGGCGGAAACCATCATGGGGGAATTAATAATGACTTATTTATTATTCCATGGTGTAAAACGGAAACATTGACAAGAGAGGTCTAACTGGTCCCATCTGTGGCACAAAGCTCCCAGTTCATTTTGCATGGGACTTTCCATTTCTTCCCTCAGCAAGGATTCCTTCTTTTTTGACAAAGACGTGCACATTCTTTAGGAGGGTGAGTCTTTCTGGACATTTATCTGCAACCATTCACCCAACTTTGATAGCCCTGCAGCCTTTAATGAGAAAGAAATACCAAGTCACAGCTGGGGATTAAAGTCAGACCTTGCAGCTAGCTTGCATGTGTTGTACCAGCTCAGCTACGAGGCATGCCATACCATGCCATAAGTGCTCTTGCTGTACTTGAACCCCCTGGGTTTGCTCCCCAGCAGTCTGACTGGATTAGGAACGGAGTCAAATGCTGCTGTTGGTCTTATCAGAACAGATCTGAGTCCCAAATGATGAAAACATAAGGAATCAGGATCACGGCATTTTCCCTCGGTGCTCTTGTCATAAACAATTGCTACAATAGAAAGAACATCAAGGGGCTGTGCTCTTACTGTGAGATATTCAGATCCCCCCTTCAATTTGGGCTGCTTTTGGGAGCTGATGACTGCCTAAACTCTTCAAATGGAAAGTCAGGGTGAATTTGCGTAGCAGGGGCAGCTCGGCAGAAGGTCTGAGAAACGGCCCTTTCTAGCACAAATCTTCAGCGGACCACTGTCGAGGAGAATAGAAAGGAATTCTTGCACTTTACAAGCAAAAGCATCTGTCCCTTCAGTGTGGCAAGATGCAAAACCACAGCAAACGTGTCTGCTTTGATAAAAAGCATGGAACAATAGTCACACATTACTGCAGGAGGTTGGGGGCTGTGGGAATCAACAACTGAGCTGTCCCATCTCAGCCAGCATTGCAGGACTTTAATCCATTCACTTGCCTTCCCCTCCCTACTGGTGTGCCCATAATTTCCATCTCTATGAAGCCAGACATCAATAACAATGAAATTCATCAGGGTATATTTTGGAATGCTAAATGATGAATTTTGCATCCAGGCAAGCAGCTCTCCATTAGAGTAAGTGGGAACTGGAAAAGTAGGACGTTAACGTAACTGTAGGTGTTGTCTTAAGGTGCTGGAGAGGTAATACTCTTACAAGAGGCTTGTTCTCTGTGTGATCGCCCCAAATAGAAATCGTAGGCAGGAGAGAGGAGATTTGACCAGTTCACAGAACCCGCCCAGTGCCTCAGTTTCCCCACTAAACAGAACTCTGCGTGTTATACTCCAGAATTGTCTCTCACATTTCTTCAGGATATGCTTTTATCAGTCTCCATATGCAGAAGCAACCTTTGAAACCAAGCTTAGGGGCAATTATGTGCACAGATTCAGGCATTACAATTGCTGTATGTAAACTATCGGCTTTCTTGCAAAATTGCAGAGAACAGCAAAGTATCTTAGGTATGGTGGTTGGACAACAATAAACAAAAAGACTGTAATCTCTGAAAACTAATATGGTGTACAGGGGCTGCATAGCAAGATGAATGAAAAGCTGTGTGGTGTGTGGAGCATTCGGAGGGATTTTTTTTGTTGTTGTTGTTTCAAAAGGAGTTTTTTTTACCCCAGGCCAGAAGCCTTTGTGTCAGGGAGACTGTCTCATTTCTCTGCTCAAAGGCTGTCAGAGATGACTGAGATTTGAAAATGCTTTCTGATGTTGACGAGGTCAAGGGAGACAGAGCTGCCTACCATCAGTCGCTGCGTCAGTGGTGGGGTAGGAGGACACGTGAGAGGGAGAATGGAAAAAAATAGTGAAATTATTATCTCTGGAGAACCAGATAAAACAAAATAAATAGTATAAAATAAAATACAGGAGAAAGAAAAGGCACAGGTCAAACAGTCACACCAAAGTTTATGGCATTAGTATTCAGCTGGAATAAGGGAAAATATCTTGGTTCCCAACTGGGGATGTTCTGAAGAGAGGAAAAGTGACTGGAGGCAAAAGATATATTAATATTACTCCACTTAATCAATACATAAAATCCTCCAATGTGTTTTTTGTACAAGCCTGCTCTGCAAAGTTAACACCTGCAGTGTTTTCTGATTTCATCTAATTGTGCTTGCAATAGTTCAAACCAGGACTGCCCAAACCAGCCAGCAAATGAACCAGGCCATGGGAGTGGGCAGACGAGCTGCCACAGATTGCACCCATCTTGCCCAAAATAAAGTGGGCCAATGCCACTGTCACCCTTACAGACGGACTCTTTCTGTCCCACCTCACAAAGAAGCAGCAGGAGTCTCCTTAGATCAATCTGGGACATTATAATTACCTGGTGATTTACAAAGTTCACAAAAAAGCCTTGCATGTGGGATGCAATTCTCCACAGGACATGCTTCTACACGAGGATGTCCAGCTGGGCTGATCTCAAATAACCTTACATCTCAAATCTGCTCAGAGAAGCAAGCATTTCTATAGGGCAACACATATGGCCAGCTTTACAGTACTTGCAATGGTTTCCAGCATACCAGTACACACTGGTAGCTGTTTTTATTACTGATTTCACAAAAGTATTAGACAAAGACAAAAAAAGATGCCGCTGTTTATAACTGGAGATTTATATTGGCCATATCTTTGTTAATTTTTAGAGCTTTGATTTTAGCTAAAATTACTGACTTTTGGAAATCACAGGCCAAGTTTGAAAGTGTCTAAGGAAGCTTTGAAGACATTGTGGACACCCCTTTCAGACGACTTTGCCCAAACATCCTATTTTTGTTGTTTAAATTTTAAAAAAATATATATTTGAGTTTCACCATTCCCTTTCTGGGTGTTGATCATGCCCAGTTGTGCTGGTGGTGGCTCTTGAACTTGGCAATGCAACAGGTTGCAGTAGTTTAGCATAGAAAGTGAGAAGCAGCAACAAAGCACAGCAAGTTCTATGACCAATACCCTTCTGCAGCTTATTGCTTCAGTGTTTAATGGAACTGAGGCAGGCAAAGGATTTCATACGCGCAGCAAAATAACACAGTTACAATAATCTGTGTCCATTTCTCCACTATGTTCCCCTTATAAGCAGGCAAAGGTGGACAGACTGATCCATGTGTGCTGGGCAGGAAGCACAGCTTCTGCTTCATGGCTGCTTGAAGTTTGCCCAAAATCTCAGCTGTGTGAACCATTTATGGCTGTGGTGCCACAAACCTTCTCCTGCTCCATGATTGTTGGAGCAAGCCCAGAGGAGGCCATGAAGATGATGAGAGGGCTGGAGCACCTCTCCTATGAAGACTGAGAGAGTTGGGGTTGTTCAGCCTGGAGAAGAGCAGGCTCCGGGGACACTTTATAGCACCTGCCAGTACCTAAAGGGGCCGGCAAAAAAACTGGGGAGGGGCTTTGTACAACGGCATGTAGTGATAGGACAAGGGGGAATGGCTTTAACCTGGAAGAGGGTATGTCAGATACAGGAAAGAAATTAATTCTTGTGAAGGTGGTGAGACACTGGCAGAGGTTGCCCAGAGCAGCTGTGGGTGCCCCATCCCTGGCAGTGCTCAAGGCCAAGTTGGATGAGGCTTGGAGCAACCTGGTCTAGTGGAAGGTGTCCCTGCCCATGGCAGGCGGGTTGGACTAGATGGCCTTTAAAGGTCCCTTCCAACCCAAACCATTCTACGATTCTGATTCCTCAGTTTGCTACAGTGCCCAGTGGACCACAGGAGCTGCTGCCCACTGTCAGATGGGCTCCTAGGCTCAGAGGGAGACTGTAATGATGTGCTGGGATAAGGGAATGCTACCCTATAAAGCCATATGCTTCAAAGGATCCTATAAGGAGATAAAAGTCCTTGTCAGATGACACAATGTTTAAAAAGTGGCCTACACGTGTGTGACAGGTAACCATTTTGCTTTATAAATGGGAAGAAAGACACGGGAGAAGGCATGTAAAATGAGTCCATATGTACCTGTTAACATTGCCTAGTAAGGCGTAACTGAGCACCGAGGAGGATGACAGGGCATCCAGCCACAACATATTGCTGCACCACGTCCCAGTAGCCATGCATGTCAGCAGAGAGGGCATAGGAGGTACCAGGGACCTGACCGCACATGCCGGCACTCACAGCTCTGCATCGCAAATCACACGCCACCAGAGCCAGTTTCAGACATTTCAACTCTCAGTTCCCATTGATAGAGACTCATTGCAGTCTCTCCTTTCCCTAAAGATTAGTATCGCTTTAATTTTGTCAAATCAGCTGTTTGAAGGGCTGACATCTCACTCTGGCTCAGTGAAATTATCTGGTTTTAAACAATGCTTTCCTCCAAAAACCTTTAATATTATTATTTTTTTTTCTTGTGTGCTTGGTTTCAAGTTGGCAGTTTCACAACTCTGGTTTGATGGTAAGCCAAATATAGCCTTAAACCAGCATAGCTGAGCAGGAGCCAATCTTCAGGGTTCATAACAGTTTTGCTTCAGGTAAGGAAGGTGGCTCCCTCTCAAACTCTACCTGCACAGGTGATGTGGAACCACAATTATTTCTGTATTAATAAATGTGGAGAACAATTAGCTCTGCATTAATAAAGTAAATAGTGCCAGGCCCATTTAACACTAGAACCAGGTGGCAGGGGTTGGTCTATGTCCATACATACTATCTGGACTTCCAAAACTGAGTGGCTGCATCCAGGCTATCTACCGGGAATGGTCTCTGGACCATGCCAAGTCCCAAACTGAGTCAGGATATCATTCAGGGCAATGCTAGCTGGAGTACACAAGGACAATTACAACTTTTCATCTCTATCCCCATGGCCCGTAACTATTTAATTTGCTCTTGCACACATAGTCACAGAGTTTAAATTTTAATTCTCCCAAAGCCCGTCTTTATGGCCTAACAGTACAGTTTATTGTACATTTCCTTTGCTTTTTTTTTTGGCTTTTCACAGACATCCAGTCTGAACCTGGCTACTTGTTCCCATCATATTGCCATCTACTCTCCTGCCTACCACCAATTCTGCTATTAAAATTATTTGTGTGTTGTATTTGTGTGCAAGCAGTATCAGTGAAATGACAGCAAGGGAGATAAAGACAGCAGGACACGGCATTAGTCATTTGCTTGCATTAATTTATATATTTCAAAGTGAAGGCACCATACATTAAATCTCAAGGTGGCTTCCTGATCATTATTTTATCCTAACAGTAGGAACGCTAAATAATCTAGTGTATGACCTAAACTGAAGCAAATGCAGAAAGGGATATTGCATCTACGTTGTCACCAAGGAAACAAGAAGCAATGACAGTTTTCACCAGCTGAGCACTCACCTCTACGCCTTTAGTTCACCTGGAGGTAGCAACCTGGCACTTTCATTAGGGATGGGTAAAGTAGAAGGTATAAAAATAGCAGTAGAGAGAAAACTATAAAAAAAAACAGGGAGAGAGAAAATAAGAGATAATTTCTTCTTTCCCATCTACTCACATAGTTGCAATAGGGTAGGTGATTATAAACCAGGGGTGACTGTGCCTTGCAAAAGTGAAATTCATTCGTTCTGAGAAACCCAGACCTGCAGAGACAGTTGGGTACTCCCCAGTTAGGTACCACCTGGGATAGAGCTCATGGGAATTTCTGAGGGAGAAGCTAAAAACACCTTTGGAGATTTGGCCTAAAAATCCTATTCGCGGTGTAAGAAAAGTAAACAAAGAGGAGTAACTTTTAAAATAGGGGACTAACAAGAAGCTCCTAAATCTATGATCAGCTTAGAGGTGTAAATTCAAATAATACTCAGTTCACACTCTCTTTTCTTTAATTAGACTTACAAATAAATAGAGATAAATATGAATGTTTCTTTGTGTCTAAAATTTCCATTTGTTTCAAACTCCTTTAATTACTACTTCAGTGATTATGAGATGAAGATTTGCTTCTTACCTTAAAAACTCATCAAAATAAGCTTAAAACATAACCCTCTTCCCTTCCTGAGAGGAAATTCTTCTTAGGTGTTTTCTGCATCTACAGGCTCTGGGACTTATCTGTGTTTACGAGGAAAGCAATTTTCTCCTTCTAACAAGATTTTACTCTGGAGTAAAATATATTTTATTTGGGATAGTTTTAGTTTATATAGCTACAATAAGCTCCCACCTAATTCTTTCATTTTATTTGTATTTTTTAGGTGGTCTAGAAGTACTTATCTGAGTCATTTAATAATCAATCAAGCAAACACATAAACACTTTTCACGTAGCATTGTATTAAAAAAAAAAAAATAAAGAAGAAAAAGAGCATCAGAGAAAGCGAGTATCCAACAACAACAACTTGGAGTAGATTTACAGTTCTTCAGCCTTTGCTCTAGCCCTGGAGCCTGATGGGACGCTGGTGTCCTTGGAGGAATGGTAGAAGGAATTGCTAGGGGCCAATTGCTGATTTTATCATTCAAACACAAAATTTGTTACACCACTTTATCGGTCACAGGGAAAGCAATTATAGTGTGGTTCAATTTTCCACTCAATGACTGTACTGGGGATCAAAGTCAGTTTTTTATCATGGAGAAAAAAACCGCTTTGCTATTTTGTTTGTTATTTAAAAATAATAATAATAAAAAGCTTGCACTTCCAGTACAGTACTGTGTTTGCCTATGTGCCTTCTTTCTTCCTTGAGATAGAGCTGATTATTTTCATTTTTCTTTTGTTAAATAATCAGAGGGGTTTGTTGGTGGTTTGTTGATTTTTATTTCTGTTTCTCTCCTCATCATTGACTAAAGTCATTGCAATGTAGAAATGAAATTGTCATGCTTAAAAGTAGTACAACATTAGAACTCTAATCACAAACACTGGAGGTAAAATATTCTGTATGACACATTTCTTAACATGAACTGTTTTGTTTTGGTACTTTTTCAAACAAGAAAGATATTCAGTGTGCACTTGTATTTTAATATCTTTAGCCATCTAGAGTATAACTGTCACTGTGATACAAAATTCTTCAGTTTCATGTTAAAACACAATCCATCTGCAAAAGCAAACAGATGTATTTGGTGATTATGCAAAAAAAAATTGGCACTGTAACAAGTAAGTCACCCACAGATCTCTCTTAAAAAAAAAAAAATTATTCTTTGAAAAGAGAAAAAATATAAGGAATCAGAATGGACAAGAGCAGAGGAAGGAAAGCATATTTCCTCAAATGGAAGTGTAGTAATCAAACTTACACAGAGCTTTTATCTATAAAACTCTTTACAAATGTTAACTAATATATCCTTCAGACACTCCTGTGCAGTAAGAACTTGAGCAGCAAGAGCACAATATTGCCACAAAAGAGAAAATCACATCAATTATTTAGACAAATATTTTAATCACTCATTCTCAGAAAGCAAAAAAGAATTTCCTAAAGATTTTTTCTTCTTCATTCACTTTTTTTTTCGTTTTGAACTGGTTTAACATAGTCTTGCTTCTTAGAGTGGCTACATAAAATAACATCTCAGACCAATGCACGATTTCAAGTTCCTCAGCTCACTTTTTTTGTTGTTGCTGTAGAACTGTCTCTTTCTTTCTACCAAAATCAGATTTGTCCTTGCTGGAAGTAGTCTCTTTTCAGTAGGAATCTGTATGCCGCCTTCTATCAACTATTCACTTTGAATGTGACCTATTGCAGTCAGAGAAACTTCCCATATTATTAAAGTTAAGTAAATGCTGACATACCTTATTATACTAAGCACAGAAAGCAATACCCAGGGGGAAAAAAAATTAAAATTTTCCCCATTCCATTTTCAGAATGATAAAAAAATGATAAACTTTGGATTGGGGTGGGGGGAGCTGTTTTTTCGCTCTTGTGATGTTTCCATCACTGCTGTGGTTCATGGGTGATGAGACATTTGGTGAACAAGTTCCAGGAGCCAGGTTACCGAGCACCATCTGGGAGATAACACACACTACAGCTTCTGCTGACAGGATGTGAACCCTCCAACAACCCAGAGAAAGGTCTCACATCTCACCACTCAGCCTCAAGGTTGAACAACAAAGATCACACAACACGTGCTGGATACAGCATGGATACGGAGTGATTTCTCTCCTCTTGAATCAAGGGCTCTTTAGTGGCTTGTAAAGACACGGGTTTCACCAAACTGGATTTTTCCATGAAGATGCTGAAAAAAACTCAGAGTCAAGCATCTGCCAGGTTGTATCTGAGCTTCTCTGCTGTGGCTTTTGGATCTTCTGATCAGTCAGTTACAGTTCATACAATAGATGCTCAATAGAGCTGGAGAAAAAAAATTAAAATAATAATCCTCCTGTCTCCAAAATTGTTGGTAATTGTTGAAAACTTCCACTTGCCTTTTGGAATAACTTTTCATATTTTTCTTCAAACCATCATATATATTTATTCACCACATCCCTACAGTTTTAATCAATATAAATGGTAGAACCACAGACTTTTTTAAGAGTTTTGTGAAGGGTTAAAGAAAATATGTTCCTTTTTAAAGAATAATATTTCCTTCAAAGATTTTGACTAGCTCTGCCACTCAGATGCTATTGAGAATCCTCTTGAAAAATTCCAATCTACCCTGACCCAGAAGCAATGTGGAGCTTGACATGCAGTAACTACTCACAATACTTTTTCATACACACACACATGCACGCGTATGTGCATTTATGCACTAACCCATGTATTCTGCATTCCAGCCACTCCAGAGCAGGGACAGCAATAATATTCCTTCAGAGCAGTCCATGGGTTCCTTCTAAACTCTACACTAGGAAAGGTCATAACAACAGTTCCTACTTTTTCTGTTGTGTTACATATAAGAAAGCAAAAGAAAATCTGTAAGAGAAGAAGGAGAAAGAAAAGAGAAGCAAATGGGGGGAGGGAGAGAGAGAGAGAAAGAGAGAAAGAGAAAGAGAAAGAGAAAGGGAAAGGGAAAGGGAAAGGGAAAGAGAAAGGTCTTGGTGCTGTGTAATCACTGGTCAGCAATAAAGAAAACATCCCTGTGTTATCAACACTGTTTTGTCACAAATCCAAAACACAGCACTGCGCCCAGTGCTATGAAGACAACAAACTCTATTCCAGCCAGACCCAGTAGACAGTCTTAGCTTCAATGGGTTAAGAAGAAACTGGCCTAGCTGGTTCCCAGCTGGCAAATAGACCTCAAGTTTCTGTCCCGCTCTCTGTAAATACCAACATATATATCTGATTTAGGTTTTTTTCCTTATCCAGGGGAGGCTGAGGGACTGCAATGTAACTGAAAGGCTTTCTATCAAGAAAGAAAGGGGAAAAATCATTTTACACAGTAATAAATTATCCCAAATAATGTGTAATTACATCTCCAATGTTGGTTTTCATTATTGACCAGTTCATCATAACTTCTCAATAGTGGAGTTACTGAAACATTCTTTTAAAAATAGGCCTACATAGTTAAACAATATGCAATTTGTCTTCCATTTATCTAAAATTAGCATCTAATCAGTTACACTTCTGTTTGACTGTGAAGTGCACAGCAAGAAGAAATGATTTTAATTTTAAAGTAACTCAAATTTTGCAAATAACTTGATGTTCCAGCAAGCGATGCTCATGAGATATAAGCCTTTGGGTGTTGTGCAATTCTCAAGAAAAGTATAATATCCAGGTGAGTATATGTCGTATCATCATTCTGCCTGGAATTGAGTGGAAGTAGTTTTAGTCTGTCATTTAAAGTTTACCTTATAGTATGAACCGATAGCCAGAAATGACTTTTTCCTCTGATGTCATAAAAATAGAGAACCATGAGTGACTAGATTATTTAAGATAGAAATAAACAAACATACTTGGAACCCTAAAACAGGTTAAAAAAAAAAAATTCAAGACGTGATTTGAACTCATTTGCTATGAGTAAGATTGTTTATTTTTTAAAATACTGCTGTTCTCATAAATTGTTGGTACAACTTATGTATTTTATACAACTAAACCAGTGATTTTTAATATCTATAACTCCTCAAACAAATCTTGATAAATATTGATCAAAAAGTTACCAGAAAAAAAACTTCTGAGAAATCTGTGTAGTTTGTATAGCTTTTTAATGGGAGAATCGCTGTATGGAAGTAATAGCCAAGAAAGCAACATCTGAATGGAGGCTGAGGTATACTCCTATTCCATAGCAATAACCCACAGGGACTGCCGTTAGAAACTTGGCATTTACTCGTAAGTTTCAGAGTGACTACAAAATCATAGTATCTAGGATATCATAACATAGTGACAAATGTAGACTTCAGTGTTGACCTCTGTAACTGCTGAAGGTGCATCAGTATGGAGAAATTTGTACACCTTTTCCCCAAACAGTAGCTGCTCTATTGATGGATAAGCCTGGTCTCCCAGGCTGTCGAATCACTACTAAATTAATCAAGAACATTAGCAGATAGTTTCTATTTTATATATTTACCATCCTAAATAATAGTCATCTGGTTTGTAGCCACCAGTTCAGTCAGTGGAGATTGTTCCTCTGTTTCCAGCTATCAAAAAAAAACCACTTTGCTTTTTTTTCTATTCATTGCAAGAAGTAAAAACAAAATTAAATGTAACGAGTGCCTTTGTTGGAAAAAGATGTGAAAGGTGAAACGCATTTTTGGAACAACTTATTGATGTGTTCTAAAAACATTTCCCTCTTTTTATTTCCCTCCCCCTCAACTTTTGACTTTCTAAAAGTTATAACTTGAGGCCAAATGGTATTTTTATCTTTGCCTAGACCTCTGAATGTCATTTTAAATGAGTGTATCTGTAGATGTGGAACCTGCAGTACTTATGGAACCAGAAGCAAAACTGAAATAAAAGAAAAACCAGAAGCCAGAGGAAAAACAAGGATTTAGAAAGCCAGTCACCAGTAAGTGATCAGTACATATTGTTGTGGTTTGTATAAAATAAAAAATGACTCAGTAAGTTTCTTTCATTGAAATTATCTAAATTATGACTTTCCTCCAGTGTGAATGATGCACTGATGGTAAACAGAGTGTTAAAAATAAGCCACAGGATTTTGAATTCGAGTTACCGTTATCTATACAAGTACAAGATTCTTTTAAATGCAACACCTAAAAAAGTATGGAGGGCCTGATTATTGTGCACAGAACTGGTGGGTCACTCAAAAGATGAAAATGAAGATCTATATATTTTAATATGGTTGCATTATCCCCAAGTAGGATTTACAATTCCTTTCAGCTCAGGTCAAACCCCTGCAGTTTCAAGAGGAGCCAGATCATAGCCCAGGTCAAGTATAGTGATGCAGACTGAGATCTGAGCTATGAATACTCAGAGGATCACTCCATTGAATTTTCTTTAGGTCAAATGATCATTATTTTCTTGGAAAGCTGAGGATCTCAGTTTCCTATCCTATTCAGGCTTTTTTTGCTATAGTTCAGCTGAATCCATATCTTCTGTTCATTTATTTTAAATTGTAACTCATGGATAGGAGACACTTGTGCCTCTAGCTAACTGCTTGTTGATTTATTATTTCCTTTAAAAGTTTGTTAAATAAAAGACTAGATATGTGAATAAAGGAATCCAACTGCAAA
>JAVJGI010000062.1:76094987-76159104 GCA_035590275.1 Ibycter americanus
AAAGAGAAAGCGAAAGGGAAAGTGAAAGTGAAAGATAAAGAGAAAGAGAAAGAGAAAGAGAAAGAGAAAGAGAAAGAGAAAGAGAAAGAGAAAGAAAGAAAGAAAGAAAGAAAGGGAAAGGGAAAGGGAAAGAGAAAGAGAAAGAGAAAGAGAAAATCTCAGGGGGTTAAATGTGACCTGCAAGCAATACAGCTCAGTTTGAAAAACCTTCTGCTTCAAAATGTTAGCTCTGAATTAATACGTGACAATTCCAGCTCCTGTACCAGCAAAGAAAAACTCATTCCCAGGCACTGTTTGAGAAACCCAATTTTGTTTAATATATTTGCCTGCTTAGAGTAAAATAAAAATAAAAAATCATTGCTTTGTCCTCCCCAGCTATAAAAGCAACCAGACAGCTCCACTCTGACAAATTCAAATTAGTGGAGGGTTTCTCCCACTTGGGAGGCTGCAGCCCTGGCCTGTAGTCAGAGATAAATTTTTCAGTAAACCTGCACCTAGAGTGATTAAGGGAAGCCTCCCAATTTACTCTGTCACAGCTGAGCTGATAACACAGCAGAGTTGCCTTTTTGCTGATGCCCAGAAATATCAGGCAGGGGAGGAGGAGCGATGGGGTAGGAAAGGAAAGAGGTCAGGGATGTGAGGAGCTCTCCGGCTGGGGAAAGAGAAACCAGGTTTACCCACCTGACTGCGTGTAAAGGGACCAATGCTGGCCTGATGCATGCTACTGAGTCTGTTTGTCCATGTCTCATAAATAGTAAGTTTTGGAAGATTCCCAATAAACATGATGAAATTAAATGTACTGCAACAGTTAGAAGCAAGAGGCAAATATATCCTCAACTCAACAATAACCACCAAGTGCCAGAAATCCACGACTTTCAACCCCTTGCCTTCCTCTTCCTGCTTCCTCATTTTTTGGTTAACATTTCCCCTTTGAGATTTTGTTTTGAAGAAAATGCCCATTTTGCAAAGATCTGAGTCATTTCAGAGACTTTCTTATTTTTAAAAGATTAATTACTGCGGAAACAACTTGCTATGGAATATGATGACTCAGGCTGAGTTTTTAAGGAAAGGGTCAATTGCTTTAACTCCTGAAAGAAGCACTGGGGGAGAAATGTATATATAAATGTGCTAGTTTAAGCAGGAGCTCTGGATGTAGGGCATTGCTAGGAGGTGAGACTTCCTCATCTGAAGTGGGAGGTTTTCTCAATTATCCTCTTTAGGGATCCAAGGGATTTGTGCAGTGAGCAAATGCATCTGGCATGCAAGATCATATAAAGAGACAAAAGATCATCGAACAACTGTAGCTGACATATGAGATGACGGAAAAGACATGCGGACACAGGTCTTGTGGTGGGACGCATAAGATGGTAGTTGAAGATTGAATCCCTGCTCTATAAAGGAGAGCGGATGCCATGCCCAACATTGTCACAGAGACAGTTTGGATCACCATAACAGTTTTCCAGACCCTATCCTTTCTCCTTTTATTTTCTTTAATTTGTGAATGACTGTGCCAGCCTCTGAGGGTCAAATTGGTTAACTCCAGAGATAAAAGCAATGTTCTCCAGAATGTGAGCTAAAAAAAGCATCTTTCTGAGCTGGCAGGAATAACAAGCTCTCTGAAGGATCACAGAGAGTGGTCTGTCTGAGACAAGTATTCCTCCTCTCATCGTCAGCTGGAGAAGTCAGCTCGTAATGGTCATGATTTAAATTAGCCTGTGTACTGTAATGGAGAAGGAGCTTGATTTCAACAGGTCGTTATAAAGAGGTATTTCAGCAAAGGGTTCTCACCACCTCAGCTGGGAGGGGTGACTGCAGAGGGGCTGGCAGTGAGTTTGCATTCAACACCTGATTCTTTGGAAAATGGGCAAAAGTAACCAATGTGTAACTCTTTCTCTGAATGCCATAAATGGAGAACTATTGTTTTCAAATTATTCCACAAGCAAGAGTGAGAATTATCTTATGATGGGTGATTTCATGGTCCGTTGATTAGACAATAATTTGGAAAATCTGGGTTCAAATATCTGCAGCTGAAAGCCAATAAATATATTGTTAATTCTTTCTTGTGTTCTCCTCAAGAATACAACAGGGCAATAAAATGTTCATTCTTGTACTTTATTGCTAGTAAGTCAGTCTTACTCTGTGTACTAGTAGGAGCACTTTTGCTTTTCAACGAAGGCCCAAAAGAAAGTTTTGTGGGGTTGTTTCTTGTTTCATACAAGCCTTATGATAGAAATACACAATATTGTATTTTAAAGAAAAGAAACGCTAATGTTTGATGGCATTCCTTTGACAACTTGTCATGTTTCAATCTAAATTAAAACCACATCTGACACACCACAAACCTTGTCTTGATCTGTCTTGTTTGGATAGTGCCAGTCCGTGATATGACCTGAAATCCATTCCTTGAGGTCATTTAGACAGACTCATTGAAACAATATATACTGGCTTCATATATTGGCTGCTGGTCAATGAAAACTCTGTCTAATGTGACACTGGAGACTCTACCCCTGCCTGAAAGTAGTAAATGGATTTGATTTGGGGAAGGGAGGGAAGGAAGCAGAAAGCCTCTCAAAGGGAAAGTTCAGTAATATGGCCCTGCCTCACATGAATAGTCCCTGTGGAGCACCTCCTTTTCTCTCGTGGATGAGCGCAGATAAGGATAGCTCAAAGTCAGAGAACACCTGACTGGGAAGATATGAATCTTGTTATTCCTCCCTGGGTTTACTACTGTGTCACCTTGCGAAAAGGTCTTGCAACAGTTACGCGCAATTTTTTCCAGGTGGAAAAAGTGGGAGATCCCTGTTTCAGTGGATTCACTCCAATAGCTACACGCAGCAACACCATGAACCCTTGCAAAATTGTTCAGATGATTTTCAGATAAAAACTACAGTATAGTACCTACCTTCAGAGTGCTAGGGAAAATACTAAGCCAAAGCAAAATCCCTAGACCTTTATTATCAACCCTCTCTCTTGTCCTGAGAACTGTAAGTCTACTATAAGTTAACTCAAACTAGTTTATATCTCCTTGGATACCTACCGTGGCTTAAGGAAACAAGAATTACCTCTATACCAGTAAATTAAACATGCCTAGACTAATTCTCTATCTCTGAGGCCAGCAAACACAGAATGAGCCACATCCAGACCTTTGAACTCCCTCAGCTTCTCGAGGAAGGAGGATGCGTCTGAAATGCCTGCTGGCATGGGTCCTTGGCTTTTCCTAATTTTCTAATGGTTTGGGTGAGGGCTAGGGCCCAAAGCCAAATAACGTCCCATTTGCACAGTTTAATGGTATAGATTATCAAATTTCAGTGCTTGGGAATATTTCCTGGAGCTGTTTAATTTACTGAGACAGATCACAAGCATCCTCTCCTCCAAGCATTCTGCCAAGGAGAGTACAAGTAAGCAGTCATGGGAACGGAAGGGAGTCTCTGATCCTTCAAATAACGCCTGAGCCTCTATGATCCTAAATTGTCACTCTTCCTTTTCCCTGGAACCCTCCTGCCTTGGCTCTACCCTACCCATCTCCCCAAAGCTGCCGAAGGGCCACTTTCATACTTGACTCCCACTGGGATAAGAGTGAAGAATTCACAGCTCCTCATGCCACGAAGAGGCATTAGGTTGCTTAATCCAGTTTCATTGTATTAACACCTTGGAAACCATTAGCATTTCACTAGTTTCAGTTTAGTGACAGGTGCCTTGATTAAAGCTTCTTCAGAAGGTTATCTACACCTGATCTGAAGACGCTGAATGTTGGAAACTCCACCCTTTGCCCTGGCAATGTGTTCCAGTTCCACATTGCCCTCACAGTTTAAAATGTGTGTCTAATTCTTCATTCGAATTTCTCTGCTTCCAGCTTTCAGCCATGGGATTTTGTTATGCCTTTACCTGCCTGATTAAATAGCCTGTTAGTTCAGGGTAGTTTCACCTCGAAAAAGTAGTGCTGCTATGTCTTCATTTTCTTTTTGATAAGTCTGGGCTCTTCAAGCCCCTGATGATAAGATGTTTTCTCCCACCTATCTGGGAGCAATTTTTCAATGTATTTTTCCACTATTAAGGACAGGAGAACACCTGTATTGTAGACTCTTTTTCCTCTTCCTTACTAGTTCCCTATGGTGGTAGGCAGTATCTAGTAGACATATTCGCCTTTCCAGACCTGGAACTCTATCAAAAATATCACTGATCTGGTATTGCCTCCTGAGATTCCCTTATATTGGCATTCCAGTCCACTGCAGTCTAGACCAGTAAACTGAGCAGTGGCAGAGCATGGGTGTAGGCTCTTGAACTCTACCATTTGTGCTGCTAAATTGTTAAATGGTTCCTTGCAATGCTTTTGGCTTCCAGCACAACTCCTCAGTGGACTTTGGGAGTTAGCACACTCTTTCACAATAAACAGTTTGGACACAGCTAACCATTTTGGAGACTGAGTTTAATAGTATGGAGGTGGCCAATCTATGCCAGATGCCTCCAGGTTGTAGAATAGGACCTGGCACTTATACAGATACAGGCTAAAAGCTCAGGTTCCTTTTCAGAGATTCCTTTGATAGCTATTCCATGTAGAAGTTCAACAGCTATGCATATTGCAGACAAAAATATATTTATTTCAAGCTAATCAAACCCAGCTGGGAGACTTGGTTAGAAACAGAACTCTAGGGATTTAGAGACTCCAAAGTAAAGTTAATTACTAGTGACTTGTCACAACTAGCTTTCACAGTTGAAAATCACTGTCTTGAAATGAATTATAAGAACTGAACCAAGCTGCCCATTAAATGGGCTTTTTACAGGACAGTCAGACACCAGTTCCACCTGTTCATCATGTCAGACTCCTGTAAGGAGATGAGTGGAGTGGATATTGGGCACAGCCAACTGCACCTCTTTCACATGGAAGACAAGTTGCTTTGAAGGATTTGCACATGTGAGAGTCAAAGCAGGTTGTTGGGGAGGGGAAATGGGGAAGGGATTTTAATTCTTACATTTCCACATTTTACGCTCCACACCTCCCCCTCCCCAGCACCTGTTTTCACTCTGAATGAGGGGAATTGAGTAGGGTATGCCACCATGGTGAAGTCAAACTTTCTGATATCGTGCTTTTGCCAGAGATTATTTCAAGTGTTAATACACTTCATTACGAATGAGTCCTCTAACTTCCTGCTTTGCTTTCTGTTATGATTTGGATCACAACAGAATTAACAAGACATCTTTGCACTCCTTTCCTGGTATGCATTTTCTGTAGGCACAGAAACTCTTGCCAGTGATTTGTCTTGTGGACTTCAATGGCTGAGCCTTTCCTCCCAGAAGCAATCCCGATTTCCACCTATGAATTGCTTCCATAAGGTCAGGACACATTATTTTACACAAAGGCTTTCCTGGAATTCCCCCTGGAGCTCCTGGCAGTCGTCCTCCATAAGCCCCTTGTCTGAGGGTAGCAGAAACAGTTTGGCAGAATCAGAGGGAGTTGCTTAAAGCATGTGACATTTTTGAAAGGGGTAGAACTGAGTTTCCAGGTACAGCATCTCCTCCTCAGAACGAGGACAGGATATTTAGCAGGAATTCAGAATGGAACTTTGCAGTCAGGGGATCACCTAAAAGAAAAGCCACTCTGGTAACCAGTTCCTGACTTGCAGAAGTTCTCAGGATAAGCAGCCACCTAAATACACGGAGTAAGTATGACATGTGGCATTATTTCATATGCTGAAATAGATTGAATCCCCTCTCATACTTAGAGCAGTCATTAAGTCTGATTCTACTTTTCTAACCGCCTCCAGCCTCGTGAAAGCAGGAGATGGTTTGAAATGGTGTTACATGTCCTGAGAGAGTAGGGTTAAGTTCTTATGAATTTTCATATCTAGTGAATCAATAAAGACCATGACTTCTGTTTGGCTACTCACTGTGCTGTATTAACATGAACGATACAGTAACCCAGGCTCAAGGTATTATAAATGTTATGACATCTATAAATCTTTGGAACTTGAGCCATACTAAAATTGTCTGTCTAGTCACTATGAATAAATAGGCAACCTTTTTTTTATTTATTTATTTACCAGAAGAAGAAGAGTTAGAAGATTTAACACAATAGTAATAGTCTCACCAAAGACAGCGCCAGCTGTGTATTCCTTGGCTTAGAAATAAATAACCATCTTCAATATTTTGTGTAGTCAATTGGTATGCAAGTGTATATCTGAAATACAATTGGATAAAATTGCTGTGAACACTATACTTATTTGAAGACCATTTACTGAACCAAACCATTTCATTATCATCTTTGCTTAGACAGTTATATACCTAGATTTCTGTCTTGTGTGCCCAAGCTGCAAGTTCTGTAACCAATACAACTGTAAACAGCACTAAAAGTAAGCATGGATGATTAGCTGCAGAGTGGCGGATTTAATTTGAGCAGTTTTGACAGGTTGTGTTGCTTGGGTTGAACTTGAAATAATGTCTTGACATATCAGCGGTTCTTGTGCTTTTCCAGGCTGAGTTGTTCCTTAAGGTGTTGAATCATATAACTTGATGATGGATTGTCACACATAATGTCTTAAACCTGAAGAAAGAAAATAACAGATACCATGATGATCAGCACATGTTAAAATATGGTTTACTGTTTCTAATTAAAAAGAGTAGATTTTCGGATATTTCAGTTCAATATCTAACAGCGGCTTTGAAATGTCTCTGCTGTGCAAAACAAAAGGTACATACTGTTTTAAATGGATGGAAAAAACAGATTAAGACAGTTTCATTTAAATTAAACAATAGTTTCTGGTTTATAGGATAAATAGTTTAATGTGTTTCTGTGAGGCTAAGAACACCCTTAAATGAATTTCAAGCCAAAATATCAACACCAAAAATGTCTAGCAGAATAAAGCCCAGTAAAAGGCATCCACTAAAGTATGTGAAATGGCTTAGTGGTATTTGCATGCAAGGAGATGGCAGCCGTATAAGTGAGAGATAACAGAATAGTAGAGACGGAGAGTAAAATTTATCATAACATGTCTAGTGATGATTAAAAGCCTGTGCTTATTAGATGCATAAAATGTATTACTAAATCATTTTTGGAACATATAATTTTCCAATTATTTATGCATCACAGTAATTAATGATAGGAGGGACAGAGTCAATGATTCACTGTGTAATACATATGGTAGTTACCTGGGGAGGAAAAAATTACAGTGCTACCAATTATTTGCTTTAATGTTTTTGTAATTATGCCCTACACCCAAGTTGAAAATTTCTTTAATTCTTTTTTAAACCCTTCATTCCTAACAATGAAACTGCTTTCTTTTTAGCCCTTCAATTAAGTCTAATTTTTAAGCTGCCATCCAAGAAATATACAATTCCATAAATGCCTCGTTCGCTTTTATATTTTGCTGGCAACGGTCTGCAAGTATGAAATCTTGCCCTTCAAGCATCTTATTGACGAACTAATTTAGCCAGTCTGAAGGATGATCTTCTGTTTAATACACGTGGCTGGGATTTGCGTGATCTCAGTTTCTTTTCTACTTTGGCCTTAACTTCTGAACTGCAGGAAAATGAACCAACACCCTTGAGCTGTTTCTCACCAGGTAGGTCTTTATTCCTGTGGGTTGGAAGGGAGGAATAATTCTGCATTCAGCAGAGTCACTTTTGCACTGCACTTTTCTCATGTTCGCTCTTTTGGGGTGGAGGGATCTACAGATGGTGAGAAAGAAGTGGCAAGCAGAAAAAGAAAGCCTGCAATGTAGGGCCAGCTGAGTTGAACTCATTCTTATTTAATGGTACGTGACTACAGTATAAATGTTTATATTTGCGCTAGCCACGTTGGGGTCCCTTCATAGACAATAGAAAGAAATGAACACCCTGGGGTCAATTCATCTGATGTATCTGTGAGGTTTTGTTTAAAATGCCATAAATTATGTACTAAAAATGTCTCTTTCTCTCGGTGGACTACAAAGAGCATTGTGAGTAACTAGCATAGATGAGCTTTCTAGCTATCTAAAGCTAGATGAGTTAAATCTCTCCAACTGCATCTACACTCCTCTATGAAAATTCTGGCACTGGAATAGAAATGCGCATACTCTTAAACAGTCTGGATGCATCCATCCAGTTTTGGAAAAGAAAAAAAAAATGGTATAGATGCAAACTCTTTGGTACCAATTTGCCCCAGGTGTAAAGAAATGTCCCGGTTCACCCCAAGATTTGGGCAGACACTTTGAACTTAGCTACCACCAGACAACCACATATAATTTGGGTAGAAAGCACCCAAGTTAAGCAGCTTCACATACGTAATCCTGCTTTTACCATTCCTCACCTCACAGTGAGCCCTCCATGAGGCTACGCATTGCTCTGCACAGCACATCTGTAGGGATGTTTCCTCTTTCTGTTCCCACTCAAAACAGAAGTCACGGCAATTCTTCCAAAAGCTCAGGCTGCATTTCCTGTATAAGTGTCAGCATTTGGGGATTTTAGTGTCGTGGTTTCCAGGCAGTAGGCTGAAATTTAGTGACCTGGTATGAACTTCTCCCTTTCTAAGAACCCTATCTAACAATCTCTGCTTTGCTGTCAGTTATGAGAGACAAGTCCTCTCTTCTCTGTGGGCTAGGCATGGTGCTCCCAAACAATTCATGCAACTCCCATGGGACAAGAGAATGCATTTCCTTTGAGCCACAACCAAAAGCCTTTTCCCAGGCAGACTTAGTAGTCTTTAAAAGATTTATTTAATTCTTTTCCCTCAAATAAATGAGCTTCGAGGGTTAGACTTTCCTGTGAAGAAGATTTTTGAAAAAATTAGTGTGGTGCATTTTGGTAGATTATGTGGGTGGTATATGAATCAATAAAGCTCCCAGCTATACAAAGCCTTTGGGTGCATTGAGATGTTTGTTTTTTATTTATTCCAAACAGAGCTAAATCTGAATAGGGTTGTTTTTTGGAGTTTTTTTCTCTGCCATGAATTGAGAATGTAACCCTCCCCCTACCCTTCCTTTTTCCCTGCTGTGTTACAAGTGTACCCATATCAAGCATTTATTTATTGCAAATATTCATAAGGAAAAACTGTGGATGCTAATGATGAACAAACTGTTCTTGAGATGCTTCCCTACATGTCTGACCAGGCATATGTGTATGGGATACCTACTGAAGATTAGATACCTATGTACTTAGCTGATTCTGCTGCTAGGCTGCACACAGTCTGCTGGAGACAATGGCAAAGTTGATAGAAGACCTAACTGATGCTGAGACCCATGGAGCCTTCTGCGTTGCTGGTGAAATGCTGCTTTTGGATATTATGACCTGGTCCATGCTGTAAATTGTCTGTGGCAGGAATAAATTAAGGGTGGGGGGTTTCTTCATTTTTACCTAAGCTTTTTAGTGTGCTTCTTGTGGCCAAAGCTGACTGCTTGCTCTGGCCTGCAGGAAGTTGTCCCAGTGCATCTGCTTTGAGGTTCTAAGCTCATGAAAAGTACCAAAAAATGTCTGTGTTGGCCAAACTCTGTGCATGTCACAAAATCAAGTGACTTATTCTTACAATTTGTTCCAGCTCTACTGGAGTCCATATTTGAAAACAAAAGCTCCAAATTATAGAATAGATTAGAATATTTTCACTTGGAAGGGGCCTACAAGGATCATCTGCTCCAACTGGCTGACCACTTCAGGCCTGATCAAAAGTTAAAGTATGTTGTTAAGGGCCTTGTCCAAATGCCTCTTAAACACCGATAGGTTTGGGGAACCGACTACCTTGCTAGGAAGCCTGTTCCAGGGTTTGTCCATTCTCTCAGTAAAGAAATGATTCCTAATGTTCCATCTAAGCCTCCCCTGGTGCAGCTTTGAACCGTTCCCACAAGTCGTATTATTGAATACCTGGGAAGAGAGCTCAGCACCTCCCTCTTCACTTCCCCACCTCAGGAAGCTGTGGAGAGCAACGAGGCTGCTCCTCTTTCCCACCCAAGCTTCCACCTTTCATAAAAATGTCTCAGATTAGGAGAAAGAAGGCAGAATAGCTATTGCTTTCCAAGGCCTTTGCAAGAGCCATTTCATTCTGCAAAGATGCATTCATGGAAAGGACTGCAGATAAGATCTATGCAGTAGACCAAAATGGCGAACGTCTATCTAGAAATGAGTTCGAGGCTCACAGCCATGTCAGCGGTGAATACTTGCATCACAACAGCCTTCTTAAAAAGCCTGGAAATGCCAAGTAACAACATCAAGGTATTTTAAGGTTCCCATCTTTCATCCAGAAATTACCCATTCCGCAACAGTTTACATTCACGTTAGCTCTGGGAACACAAGATGGTTGGAGTGTGAATAATGGGGCATTTAGAACTATCAGAAAGCAATGCAGACATGTATAATCCCTAATGTTCAGCTTGGGCAACAGCTATTACTAAATTGATGATGCCCAAACTGAAAGGGTTGTTTATGGGACTCAAAACCAGACTAAGTGGATGACACTTACTTTCTGTGCTATGACAGAAATTAGACTAATCATCATAATGATCTCCTTTGATGTAAAGTATCTAAGAGCTGCCTGTAATTGGGATATAATCAGAACTGGCTGATGGCAATTAATCCATTTTATATGTAGAGATCAATGATGGTAACAAAGATTTGGAAATAAGAGAGTCCTTATGTTTCATGAAACAGCAAGGTCCTAGATGGTTGTATGTCAAAGTGAGAATCATCAGAATGAGTCTGGAAGTCTGTTATGCAGCTGTTTGTATCCAGGGTGGCTGCCTGAACTCCCATCAAGTCAAAGGAGAGAAACTGGATGAGGGTGCAATTTATCTCTTCAAAAAGTCTAAACTGAATCACATGAGTTGTAGCCTGATAGTTTCACTTTCTTTACTGACAGCTAAAGCTGAATAAGGAAGATGACAGGACAACAAGCTCTTGAAAGTGGTGGCAAGTGAACCTTATTCCATGTTTCCATTCTTTTACTTGGATTTTTGAAAACTGCTGCAGCAGCCTTACAGCTTTTGGCTGTATGGTTATGGTAAATTGATAAAAGGCTGAACGACTTAGTGGAAAAGAAACTGGGGACCTGCAAGAAATGATGGGGATTTATTAAGTGAATTTGTCCTAAATTATTAGCATTGAGTCTTTCTTTCTTTCTTGAATAAAATGTACAACCGGAGATAATATCAGCAAGAGAGGCTGGTAAGGGAGCCAGCCTACAATTTAAGAGGTCAAATTTGGAAGGCTAGATGTAGCTGTCTAGATCTGAGTTCAATGTTTAAGGGGTTTTAAGAGGGTGGATGCAGTTAGACTGTACCAGCTGACCTAGAGGCCAAGGAATGGTAGTTGTATTCAATATGCCAGCAAAGACACAGCATTTGTGGGTTTTTATGGTGTGTATTTCTAGTTCCTCTTAAAAGTGGGACAGGCTCCTGGTTTCCTTAGGAACTTCTTTAAGCTCAATTTTTTATTTCTCTGTCATTGAGACACACAGATATTTTGTTGCAAATCTGGCCCTAAGTGATCTGACCAACATGAAAAAATGGCAGGGAACAGGACACACAATTATGCCTGCTATTAACTATTATTACTTTTCTAACCCAGGTTATTGCAAAACTGCTCCCATCCTATATCAGTTAATTTTTGGGTCTTTTGTTTCCACCTCTCCTACTTCTGTTGCTCTAGCAGCCCTCCCAATACCTTCTCCTGCTTTTGTCAGCACAGAGCAGTATACTGTTATTAATGTCTCCTCTCATTCCCAGTCCTTTCTGCTTCTCTTTCCTGTTGTTGCCTCCAGTGACATGCAATGACGATAATGGGATGCAGTGCCACTGGCATGCTACCCCAAAGCCCTGCAAGGACTAGTTCAGAGGTACAGAATTGCTTAAAAAGCCAGGAGCTTCTCTACCCAAGGGGAGGAAAAAGCGATTGCTTGCTGCATTAGGATCTGAATGCTCCTTGCCACTTCCTAGCAGAGCAGTTTAGAATCAAGCTCCACTGGATGATAATTGTTTTAACTACCATTGTGGTTCTCGTTTTTATCCAGGGGCATGGCTGGGGAGGTTGGGTGAAGTTGTGCAACTGATGTCTGCCTAATTCACAGGGTATTCCTAATTGGTTGGGATAGATCTCCCTGCCCTCCCTTCTCTCCCTTCCTCCCACTGAGTTGCAGATTGATCCTTCACTTACAGCTTTTCCAAATAAGTTTATGCTTTCTTTACTCAGTCTGCATAAAAATAAAGGGGACCGACATGAGCATCTTCTGAACACAGCCAAGATTAGAAACTCCACCATTTTCTAACCAGCAAGAAGGGATCTTTAAAAAGCAATAAACCGTAATGATGTACAGTTTTTATAATAAATGCAGCTCAGCTGACAAAGTCTTTGCAGGGGGAAGGTTAGTGATTAGGGGTGAGCACATCAGCTTTTTCCAGACGAAATGTTGTGTCATGATCAGATTTCTTACTTCACATTATTTACAAAGAGTGTTCAGGTAGCCTATAAATTTAGTCTCAGTTAAAAAAGAGCATGAGATCTCTGAAGAACAAACCAGAGCCCCTGAATGAGTTGTGTATGAATCTCTACATGGACTGTGCTGGGATGGTGGAAACCTCAGTGCTCTCACTGGCTGAGCTGGGAGCCACCTGGAGCTAGCTGGCAGGCAGCATGAGGGACTACAGCATGTCTAACTGGGAGCCAGACTTGCGGTTGAACTGGGAGCCTCAGCTATACCTAGTTGGGAAGGTGTTCTGATGCAATCCCAGAACTGTGCATCTATACCTTTTCCTTTTTAGTCTCTGTCTTAAGGCAAAATCAGACTTCCTTAGCACAGAGGATAGAAGGGTTGGACTCCTTCACTATTCTGTTTGTGATACTCTTTGCCTTTGGAAACCATCAATAAACTGTTTCAACTGAGTTACTAGACATTAACGAGCACAATATATTTCCACGCATTAAGATTACTAATTGTACCAATGAATGTACTGTTGAGACCTACAATTTTCACCCTTTTGCACCCATTTTTCACCCCTAACCAATTTTAGTTTCTTTCTGATTTATTTAGTCTCATACAGAATTCATGCTTTTTCAGTGAGATACACTCAGACATGAGCTCTGAATTCTACCTGATTGAAAAAAACCTAAAAGCATTTTAAAACTGCAATGTTTCCACTACCAGTTTGGCTCCATTACCAGTTTTGTACCAGTGAGAAGTCCTTTTGGACTGCTAATCTATCATCATGTCCTGCAGCATTATTCCCTGCTTCTCTGAAGAGTTCATCTAATCTAGTGGTGCTGTTGTCAAATAATTATGTTGAACATTGTCTGCTGATGCTTACAGATCCATTCAGATTATGGAGTTTGTTGTATTTCTTCCGTATTTTCCAAAATGTAAGTCATTGTCTTGAATTCTTTTCACTGCAAATATGTATAACGCCTTATGCAGTTCTTGCAAAATTGTGGCTTAGATCTGAAATAAGATCGGCAACAGAGTTCACTTATCCTGTAGACTTCAGATTTTTCATCAAGACAATGATATAAAAAGACAGATCACTAGAGGAAGTCAAGAGTTTCCTCATTAAATCATTATATATGGACAAATTTTATTTTGTCAGAATTAATTTTGTCAGGTAATGTATGCACCTGTTCTTACAGAAGCAGTTTCTTGTATCAGGAAAAGAATTGCTGATCACCCGCTTTGAAAGATCTTTTGGCTTGATGCTTGGGGCACTCATCTGTGATGTGAAAAAGTGCAGTAAAAATCCCTAGTCTGCATGAAAGACAGCACTAACTTGAATCTTAATCTCTTCCACCACAGCTATCCAGGGCTAACACTGTTCCTACACTTTATTAGTTAGCAAAAAAATGAATTTTTTTCTTAAGGGCTAATGCTAACTATTCCGATAGCCTGAGGGATTTTATTTATTTTCTTCCAGGATCCTATCACGGTGTCATTTTTTTTCTCCAGTTTTTTAGCAGGTAGGCAGGCAGCCAAAATAACCATGACTGATTCAGATGAAAAAAAAAAAAAAAAATCCTCTTTTAGACTTTAGAGTCTTACACTCTTTTTGTGCTGTCTGATGCCCAATCTTATTTTGTATCTTCTGGTTCTCAGTGGAGTCTAGTAACCACACTCCAGTTTTTCAGCTGGCTTCTGCTCCTGAGAGCTTGGCTAGATGAACAAGTTACTGGTTGGCAATGCAGGCTGGAGATTTGAGATAGCTTTAGCTGCTTTGTGGTTCCTGTGTTACTTTTTTAAGGCATCTCAGCCCTCAGTGAGCATCACTGAGCTTACCTTGCTTGGGAAGTTACTCTTAATGCATAGAATGATTTAAGGACACCAAATCCAGCACCAACCAAAGAAGATACCTTACAACTAAAAATTAATAACAAGGCAACTTTTGGAAAATCACTTAAATGTAAAACCTACAGGCTTGCCATGAATACTGGGTCAAGAAGATGTCACTGCGAGATCAGTGGGATCTGAGGTTGCCAACACAATGTCCTTACATATTTAAGCGGAGGAGCAATGCTTAAATAGTAAGCTCTGATGCAACTTAGTGGGAGTACCTCATCCATCTGGATACTTCTTTATGACTGGAAAAAAAGAACAAATGCATTTGGAGAAGAGTGGGGACTTGTGAGGGATCAGTTTAAAAGAAGGGATTAAAAGCACTTCATACAGCCCTGAGGGGAAGCAATAGTCTACAGACATTGGAAGATTGCAAGCATTAAAGACTGAAAACAAGCATGTGAAGCACTAGGAGAGGGTTTAGTTAGATCCCCTTTTCCCATGTGAAATTGTGGGTGAATTTCTAGATAAACTTGTTTAGAGGGTTAGCTATTTGCTTATAATAGTATTGTGAGCAACAGTGTGTGGGAATTCAAAAAATGTTAGCTAGCATGATGCCTAGAAAAATAAGTGCGAATTGACTGTAGGAGGTAACTCTATACAGGCTTGGAGATAGTTTAGCATAATCAGCTTTTTGCATCCATAACTCAGAGGATATTGTGCGTTATTAAAAGCAGATACTTCTGGCCACTTGACTATTAGTCTCTTACAGCTATAAGAATATGAATGGTAGGTGTTAAAATCAGCCACAGGAGGGCTCTTGCATTATTTCCCTGCAAGCCTTTAAACATATTGAGGATAATAAAGGAAGAAACCTATTCAAGCAAGTATAGACAGAGGCTAAAAAGATCAAGTCAATCTGTGCTCTAGTTCCTGTCAGTATGTACAGGAAAGGGACGCTCTGAATCATGAATAGTTCACTGTGCATTTTATTTCATTTGCTTGTAGAAGCAAGAGTGATTTCCCCTTCTGTGATTTTAGCTAGATGCCATGTTTCTCCAATAATAGGGCACGGTTCAGTGTATACGTTAGAGGTCTGGATATGGAGACTGATAAAGATGAAGTTTCCATGGCAGTGCCAAGCATGTACTCCAGGTTTTCCAGACAACTAAATTTGGTGCTGTGCTAGTCATTACTAAAGCACTTTTTCTCATTTTTGCTTCTACTGTCTCCACTGTGACTTGAGCCCACCAGTCAGTGCTACGGCAGTTTAGCCGAACGCCCAAAGCAGCACGCAGAATTCCTACAGCAGCAGGCCAGCGTGCACGACCTAGGACGTTTTGGATGCCCAGGTAGGTGGGCGATCAGAAGTGGTCACACGACACAAAGCAAAAGCCTTCACCGGTTGTGAAATAGGGCCTACTCCAAAGGAACAAGCATCCGTACCGGAGCTGACTCGATCCATATCTTGCCTTCTTCTTTCCCTCAGGAAAAGAAACTCTCACCCTATGCCAGATTTACAGGTGCTAAACAAGGACCTCCCCACCAGTCAGTTGATCTACAGGCTTTCTTTTTTGCCTCAGGGGTACCCAGCCAACCTTTCTTGTGTACAGACATGATGCAACTTTATCTTCTTTCCCCTTAGGACATCCCTGTCACAATTTGTTGCTCTTCCAGAAAGATTTTATTTCTTTCAGGCCCCTCAGAATCATTCATATCCAAGTATAAGGATCAAAACACTTCCTTCGTATTCAGGGAAGAGTCTTCTGAAACTTGCTGCTTGTTCTCCAATTTGCTCATGCTTCCCAGGTGAAGCATTTGGGGATAGAGTGGGTGTGTAGAGAATGAGCTGCTTCTTGCCCTGATCCAGGGGAAAGATTTGACACCCATTCCTGTTTTTATATGCGGTTCATTATACACCAGTAGTGGATCCAGCTTAAGAAAATACTTACAATTTTGCAAAAATTAGTTTCTTTTTCCCTGTAGCATTTAAAAAAAAAGCCAAAAAAAAGTAAAAACAGAACAAAACCACTCTGCTGTTCGAGACCTTCACACTAGTGTTAGAAAATTAGTTTCAAACTACAGCTCTGAATGAAATGGTATTGAGACTTTACCCCTATTCTTCCTCGACTGAAGCGTTAAGTTTCTTTTCACTCGGTGGAAGGAGACACCTCATCTCACTCACAGTTTTTGCTCTGAGTCACCATCCATCAGCGCTCCTAAAATGTCCTTCTCTCTCTACTGATATGTAAGGAAATTCAAATGACTAAATTCATAAATGGACACCTCAAATATTTAATAAATAGATTAATAAAGAAATAGATTGATAAATCCATATATTTTACTTGGCTCCCTCAATCTGCCCTTGAGTCATTAAACCACCAAGCTATTGGCTATTTTGATATAGTTTGAGACACAGGAAGACAATAGGTTTTTTTACAACTGGGAATGTTTTCTTCATTTTGCCAGAAGTTCTGTCCTTGTCTATCTTGGCAAACATCTTCTTTTGCAAAGCTCAGTTTTGACAACATTTTTCCAAGGCAAAAGCATTGCACCTGGTAATGCACGACCAGCTCTTTGGGACAAAAACAGTACATGTTCTGTGACCAAATCCTTCCTGGAGCACTAAATGCCATTTTTTCTGGAGTACCCTCATTTTTAGAAGCATTCGCCCCTTTGGGTGTTGAGCTTCAAAGGGGAAATCCATCCACAGGTGCCAATGTGAGGGATGTGAATAGTGTGAGATGCTGTGTTGTTTGTACATCTGCACCTGGCCTGTTTTGAAAACCACCTCCACCACTGCTGCCTCTGGCACTTATCCCCTTTTCTGGCCCACGACGTTTTTTTACAGCCCCCCGAGGCCCAACATATCTGGCCATCAGGACACCAAGTCACCAAGCAGTGATGAACAGCAACCATGTGCAGAGAATTCCTTCAGAGTGCCCCCCCTCCGATTTCTCCGCTCCTGAATGTTTGCTCTTTCATACTTCATTGGAGAATTGTGTTATCTCCACAAGATGTGGCCGGGCTTAGCACGGGAATGTCTGCAGCGGCACGCTGCCCTCCTCCCGGAGACGCTGCAATGGTACAAGTTGCCTAATTGGTAGGAGTAGGGGCTCTTCTTGACTACAAGAAATATGAATAAATAAATAAATAAAATAGAAGAAGGAGAGAGGGGGAAAGTAGAGTGGGGGAGAGAGGGGGAAAAAAGAGAGAGCAACTTTTTTTCCCCCCACTTCTCCTCTGAAGGAAGCAGCAGTGTCTCCTTGCAGAACGACAACCCTCAGGATACAGCAGTTGTCTTCAAATCTGTGACCATAAAAAATCATTATCTCTGTGAAATACAGCAATTTGGGAGATAATCAAACAGTGACCAGGGGGCAGAGCTGCCAATCTGAAGGATTATGCTCTGTGCACGCTTGATTCTGTCTGACCTTCCTCCGAGCCAGCTGTCAGCTTGGCGAAAACGCACACGGATCGACTCAGGGCACATTCATTAGACTGTCTTCGGTGAAGAAGTCATTTGCATAAAACCCCAGCTTTCTTAATTAGTACTTCATTTTTCCCTTGACTTATTTTGTGGCTAAGTTCACTCGCCTTTTTTTTTTTTTTTTACTTGCCGAAAAATAAAATGGGGGAGGAGATTTCCTTTTTTTTTTTTTTAATGTGGGGGCAGGAGGGAATATGACTTGCAAATTAACTCAGTGATAATTAGCCTATTAACATTTTCAGAGATGTAGGAGGTTTCCAAATGTTAAAAAAAAAAAAAAAATCAGAAGGGGGAAAAAGTGTGTGTGGGAATACTGTAGTTAAAATTTATTATCTAAACTTCTGGGTTGACAATATTGAAATGCTGGGAAAGAAAGACGGTACAGTCCCTGTGTTTAAAAATCTCTTTCTTTTACAATGATACATACTCAAAGACTACGTGGGGAAATGCGACTTTATAATTCCCATGGACAAGCAATGGAATTTTTAATTGTTGGAAAAATAAAAGTATTTTTTTCTTCTCCTGAGATTAACGTTGAGTGAACCGTTTGGATTATGAAGAAGTTAACCACATACTGCAATTTTACCTGGACTTTTCTGGTATTTACCAATAATGATTTTCACATCCCGTAAAAGCTTCAAAGCCATGGTTGTGTCAAAATAAACTGCAAATTGTTGTATGAGTATGAAGTATTCACTTAAGATGCACTGCACTTTACGAGTTTAATATTGTTATGTGATTGCTAGGAACAAACAAGCAACAGGACTGATCGCCTTGTGTTACGAAAAGTGTTCACAGTAAAAAGAGATGCCAAATTAGTGCAGACATTATCAAATTTGTTCTATAGTTCAAAGTGGATGTCAATGATGCTTGTTCTCCATTTGATATCCTACTCTTGCCTGATGTAGGAAGGTATTTCAGAGTGCTCCTAAGTTTAATTGCAAACTAGTCCAACTTACATCTCAGTCCCACTAATTATTGCACAAGGGGAGGGAAATCCTGAAGTCCGAGCAACATCCTTGTCACTGACAGATCAAAAACTCACAGAGATAAAAGACATACACATCCTGGAATGCTGCTTTTGTGACAACATGCTGTTTAAAATGGTGCAAAAAGCAGCAAAATTTGCTGCTGTGTTTTGTAAATTCCTCACCGTCGTGCAAGAGAGCAAAAATGTAAGTGGGGACATCTCTGTTCTTAGATATATATTGCAGCTCTTCCTCTGGTTTTACAGGTCTTCTCCGATACTGGACTTAAGAGTTTCAAGACAGTAAAGGTGGCTGCAGTCAGGATATGGAACATCTCTAAATTGGAAGAATCAGAGGATCCTTTATAAAGAGAGTGTTTCAGGTAACTGTTTATTAGTGAAATGAATAGTGCCAGGACCTGTTGTCTGGTCCTGAGGGCAATAGGCTCAGACCAGTTGTGTGCATACTACTAAATTGCCTCAGCCTCTCAAACAGCATGAAAGCATCCAAATTGCCTAAAAGGAATCGTCCTTGGCCCACACTAAGACCCCAAATATGCAGTGAAAACATTTGAGAGAACACTAGTTGGTCTGCAAAAAAACAATGCTGAAGACTGCTCTGGATATATGAATGGCCACATTTTAGTGTTTGTGTCCATTTCCAACAGTGTTTCATTTGCTCATGCAGATGTACTCTCAGCTATTCCCATTTGGAAATTAAAGCTAGTTCTGAGGTCCATTTCAAATTTTGTTCACTGGGGTGTTATAAGAAATGTACTCAAGCAATTACCTTGAAATCCTGCATAGGTATGTTACCAATATTATTGCTAAAAAGACAAACTAATAAAATATTCTGAAGAATATGCACACAGACTTTTTGTAGACAGAATGAATGCAACAGCATTTCGAGCTTTTGCTTTTGTGAGTTATATGTTGGCATAGATTAATTAATAGAAGTGCACTGCTTTTCAATTTCAGCTGCTATGGCCCTGTTTCAAAGGACTTCCATGTTTCTGAACACACATTTTCTTTCTCTCACAGTGTATAATGACAGTATTTTAAATGTGCCAATAGCAGGTGTAGTTACGGAAGACTAATGCAAACAGTGCAGAAGTCAATAGAAAGATTGTAAAGTTTACTTCAGCCATTTTTGCACTTTCTCCCAATGAAATTTGGAAGTTTATGGGGACCTGTCAGAAAAAGTCTGATCTTCAAAGATTTTTGATTGTTTATGTGTAGACTAAAGATAACCAACTGACTACTAGGGTCTGTTCAGTAAAGTTGGTGTAAAGTAGGAAAAATATCTTTAAAAAGTCTACACAATTTCATTCTCATAGGAAAAAAAAAAAAAAGCTCCTGGGAAAGAGCTAGATTTTTGAGCTGACCAATATGCATTCCCTCTGTGAATTATGCTACACATCTTCGGTAGACTTTGGGTATATACAATACACTCTCAGCCTCCCAGTGTTGAAAATGTCTGTAGCCTCTGACAAACTCCTGTAACCTTCTGTTAATCTGGGGAAGTTTACTAGATTGCAAAAGATAAAAATTGATCTCATTATTAGATCAAAAAAATCAACAGTCATACCCTATTTAGTTGCTAGGAACAGTCTGAAGTCCAGTTATAACCTTTTCACACCCCTTTTATGCCCTCTCAGTGCCACCACACTCAGCAGACGGTTATTCAGCTCTCAGGCTTTGTAACCCAGTTCCAAGACTGCTGACACAGACCTACAGGTGCTTCACTCATGTTGTTAAGAGCTCTCTCCTTATTCTATTTCCCTCTGAATTACAGCTGCAATTCAGAAAGGTAACATTCTCAGATGTAAATAAAATATTGTTCCTATGGCGCATTCGTATAAGTCCAAGAGGAGTCATCAATCACTGCTAGTTGATCCAGTACCATAACAGCTACTTTAGGTCCTTATCAAAGAATTCATTTTGCATTTCCACTCTAGGCAAAGGTCATCTTACCTAACTTTTCCAATACCAAAATTAGGCATTTAGTCTGAGCTAGTTGGCTATGCTCATAGTTGGAAGGCGATAGATACGTCAAGACAAAAATCGATTCCAACTAAAAGAGATACCAATTTTATGATGGGATGAATTACTCTCCCTAGCACCTAGTCTTTCCTTGCTGACCATTGGGGTATGTCTTGACAGCTAACTTAGTCAATGAGCATTATTTCTAGAAAACTGCAGTTCAGTGAGATGAGTCAAGAGATTAATTGCTTGATTACATGGTACAGAAAGCCTTGAAAGCTTTCTTGTCATTATAGTAATTTCAACCTAGTATAAGAACAATTTTACAGGTCATGGACCAGTTTCCAAACTAATTTTCTGTCTTCCTTGGTTTATCTCAGAACATTGGGACTCTCAGAAAAGTGATATTTATTGAATAATACTTATTTTCTGTAGGCACTTACCTGAAAGAGCCCCTTTTATCCATTTTGATTCAGATTTACCTTAGCTAACAAGTTAGGTGTGCCATCTGAGCTGCTGGTGTAGGTTCCTTCAATGAGGAATGGGGAGACACATGAACCCTGGAGAGTGATTAATCCCACCTAAAAGAGGTGATTAAGACATTAGAGTTTAAGTGCTTCTCTGGATGTATCGGTCTGACTGCAGGAGACAAGATATCTAACTAAGGCTAGGCTCCTAATTTTTTAATAATTAAATTGGATTGGAGTTTGTTGATTACTCCTGTGTGTCACGCGTAGCACCACTGAATTTATTAGGATTGCCATGAAATAAAGCAGTATTGTAGCCTTCAGTGATTTTATAATGAGTGCTAGTAGGTGATGGTTTCTCAAATCCGTGAGTTCTAGGTGCCCAAAATATACCAAATACTTTTCAGTTCTACTGTTCCCATTACTGCTTCTTTGTATGACACCTAATTACCTTCTCTTCTTCTTACAATCCTGAGACTGTAAGGTCTTTGGGACAAAAGGCATCTGAATTCTGGTGAAGACTCAATGAGTCACTGTTCAGAAATCTCCAGGGCTGGCTGATTCCAGCCAGAAAACATATTGCAATGCTACATGGAGGTCCCTGTGGAGAGCAGTATAGCTGCATCAGAATGTTGCTGTTTCAGCTAGCAAACCTGCTGTCCGATTATAACATTATTGGTCAGTTCTAGGTGAGGTTGCCACTTTTGACATTAAAAAAAAAAAAAAACCAAAGAGCACAAAGTCCATAATAAAATCCATATTGCTGGATGGTAAACCCCAATAAAATAAGGATATGCCAAAAGCTCCTGGCAAAGGGATGGAGATACACGCCCACCTAGTTACCCCCACCTTCAATAACCACCTCCCTTCAAATCCCCCTCTTTGGCTCCTTTCAGGGTACATAACAACAGTTATGTATGGACATAAATTAATGACTGAATACCAAGACAAGCCTTGCTTCTTGAGCAAAGCACTTTATAGAAATAATAACAACCGTGTGTAAATAAAGGAAATATGCTCCTATATCTTCCCTGGACTTAAGGAATGCTTTACTCAGTCGAGACACCTCCTTGGCAACGTTTGTCATTTCTCAGCCTTCAGCAGTTCGCATCATGTCTTCTCATTGCTACTTATTTTGTCCTCTGAATTGTTGCATTTTTTTCTTTTCTTTACCTCACTTCTCCTGTCTCTCTTTTCAACTACTAAAATTTAATCTAAATTTCCCTGCCACAGCTTAAATCCATTACATCTTGCTCTGTCCTAGTTGACTAATGAGAATAATTATCAAACTATTTTTCAATGTGAATTATCTACTCAGTCTAAAATAAAACCACCAATCTCATTTTCAGTGAAAACCCTGAGTCTGGCCAACAATCGTAGTCCCTGAAGTAAAATAACAGGGTTTTATTTACTAAGGTCTTCAGTCTATTCATTGGGTTTTATTGGCATTGAAATAACATTTGGGCAAGATTATATTGCATATCTTCTTTTTTTTTTTTTTTTTTTTTTTAGTATCGCTGTTTAAGAGCTCACAATTAAAAAGCCTCGGTTAATACTCTGATATTGCCACTAGGATCGAAAAGGGATTAGAGCCAGCATTCTGGGCTACTAAAGCATGCGCATACTACTGAACACACACTCACTGGAATGTTCATTTCCAGAAAAAAAGGGGCATGGAAATAGGATTCTTTCCAAGATGCTCCAAGCATCAGCCAAAGGACTGGATCTTTGTGCTGTCTTGGCACAGGGAATCTCTCAGCTGGTGTAAAACTAGTGTACCTGGCTCTTATGTCGGCTTTTCCCTTAATACAGCTTGAAAATCAGCTGCACTAATGCTCATCTGGGATATGATTCCTGGAACCACAGACAGCCTCATAAAATACAGCACTTTCTACACTGCTCCAGGTTACTCTTTGCAAGGGCCAATAAAGACAGGGCTTGATGCTTGCAGAGATAGACTGTATTAGGATATAACATCGTACTGTGAGGGAGAATATACATGTACAATTAAAAAAAAAAAGAGAGAGAGAAAATATTTTCATATTACCGTGAATATCCTCAATAGTAGATCAGATCTTCCTGGAGAGGAGGGAGCAACAGGCCCAGAAATCACTGGGGATGAAAAAATGCAAGAAAACAGCTGTGGTGTGCAAAATGAAGACATGATTCCCTTAGAGCAACTGCCTTGATTCCGTCAGCTCAGCTACTTAACAGAGCTTGTGTTACAAGGCATGAACATGTAAAACCGTGTTGAGTCAAATTCATTGTCCAGAATCAAGGAGGGTTTGGAGTCCAGGCATGGATGCTGAGGAGCTATGAGGGTAGTTCTTGCCATTGCCACAGGAATCCCAAGTCATTCTGGCACTACCCAAGGTCAGTATGCCTCAGTGTCGGCTCTGGACAACATTATCCCTTTGTTCAGACAACTTACAGACTTTCCAAGAATTATGTCTTACCGTTTGTTTGCACCATATCTGTCTTGAATGGTTCCTGAGCTCACCTGGAACCTTGGGAATATGAAGACCTCTGGAAACAAAAGCGATAGCAGATGGAGGGTCTCTCCTTACAGCATTTACTTTTTTTTTTTTTTTTTTGTAATTTTGTCATTTACATTTACATTGCTAATCGCAGAAGTGGAATAGCAGCACAGGTTAACAGTGGTGTGAATTGACATCCCTCCAATGTAGTCCTGTACCTAACCCATGAAAGAGGATAATAAGTCTTCTTCTGATGCTCGCTAAGGGAGTTACACCACAGGCATGAGAAGCACCATTTAATTGCCTAAATGTAGGTGCAAGCAAGGGTATAAAAAACATCCCCAAGAAGATGTATGGGGACTCACGCCTGTCAGAATCACAACAGGAGGCCAAGCAAGAAACCTCATGTTATCCAAAATGACACTAGATGCCTCTGTTAAGATGGCTGAATGCCTCTCACATTTTCAACTCAAGAAGTCTTAAACCTTTCTGTTCTTATTACCATCTGTTGGCCCAATGTTAAAAAAAGAAAAAAAAAGTTTGGCAGCATGACTGTTTTTCCCCTACATCCTTATTTTATCTATTATTGATAATTTATTTTTTTTAGCAAGATAAACTGAAATGAAAATATATATTCTGAATTATTTAAAATCTGTAATTTGACTGATCTCTATTATGAAATCTTAAGTTTCTGTTAATTTACACAGAAAAAAAGTTCAAATCATACGCATTAGCATTATAAAAATAAAATCCAATTTTTTTGATATTTAAATTAACCTTTTTCTAAAATATAACCTTATTCAGAGGAAGAAAACATCATTTCAAAATTGTAAAATGAAAAGAGAACCAAAGCATATATCTTTCCCAGTTCTGCTGCTGGTTCTGCTGCTGCCGTTACAGAAGGCATCATTAGAGAGACGAAAAAGATTTGAGGCATAGCAGGAGACTTCACAGAGATTTCTTAGTATTCAGGATCTGGACGATCACAACTGTAAACACTTGTAGTTTCCAAACTGAAATACCTGGCAAAAGAGCTTAAAAATGCACAGAGAAGGAGATGCAGCTCTCTGAAAGAGCAGCTGGTAGCAGACTGAAGTTTTCATTTATACATTGAATTCACTGGGTTGTTTGACAGAGAATGTCATATTCAGTAGCAACACTGAAACTGCATGGATTGAAGAAGACACCAAATATAATCTTAAAGGAACAGACATGCTTTAATTTTAGTTCCAAGATAAAAATAAAAGCAATTAATGCAAGTTTTTGTCACCTCAATGTAAATGAGAACGACCCCCGAGAGCTCAACAAAATTATTGCAGATTTTCACTGATATAAATCAGAGCAGGATTTTAGTCATCTTACTTGAATAGAATTAAAATGCAACTTCATATTACTTAGTTGCTCAGACATATTTATCAACTCAGTGTCATCTCATACACAGGACTCGGTAACAAAAGGTTTATATCAAGTTCATAACTTCACTGTACTAAGCACTGTTCCCACCATTAAAAAAAGGCCAGATCCTATCCTATTTGCACTCTGAATAAATGAGGCAGATAAAAATCAGGGATAAGGAAATTATATTGTCCCCTTTTTTAAAGATCACGGAATGAAGCACATAGCAATTAAGTATTGCAGCCAAGGTCACATTGTGATTTGCAATCCATAGCACATCTAGGTTTTGAACCCACATTTCAAGCTTCACAACCAAAGCAATATTTTTTATTATTATTATTTTTTACAAAGGAACACATTTGTGTTGGGGTTTTTTATGTTTAGCGTATGACATGGCAAATGCAATTTTAAAAATTATATAGCTTAACAATTCTCTGTTTACGTAATTTATCCTATTTTTTCATTTAGAATGATGAGGGTGGTTGGGTGGTTGTGTTTTTTCCTTTTTCTTTTGAAGGGGGGGCTTTTTGCTTAGGTATCAAATTGCAATCCTACATAAGTCTAAATAAAATAAAATAAAATAAAACTGCTACCTAAATACCATTACCTGAAATTTTGAAACATTAAGACTTCAAAAGGGTTAATTAATTACATTAGCTGTGTCATTATCCTGGCAACATTCTGCCGGAGGGTGTATAGATCTATTCAGCTGCTGAGTTTGAAAGAGCTGTGTCCTTCTCTCACAGAAGAAAATTCATCAGACATTAAAAACATAGTCATTAGCAGAACATATTGTTTTCTCTCCACCAGATTGGTGAACATCAGATGGAATAATCAAAACAAATATTAAATAAATATTTTTTTTAAAAAAATATGGAACCCAGAATTCATCACAAGTCAGAATAGATTTTTTCCATTATAAGTTCAAACTGCTTAATATTTATTGATTGTGGAGAACCAGACTCTCCACAGTCTCATACCTTTGTAGTCAAAAGTGGGTGTAACATGCGCCTGTATTAGAATGATTAAATGAGGTTATCACTTTTAACAGGTGTAAATAACTGTATAAGCTACATCTAGTATAAATATAGAAAAATTAGTAAAATAAGGCATAACAAGGAAGCTTAAAGGTATGAAATGGGTTCCATGGAGATGGAGATAAAAGTAAATCTCTTCAGCCTGGAAAGACTAAATGTTTCAGGATGTGACAGGAGTCTATGAAATCACAACAGTCATAAAGGAGGTGAAGAAAGAACAATTATTTGCCATTTCTTGTAATACAAAATCTAAGAGGTATTGAATAAAGTTATCTAAAGGCAGGCTCAAAATGATTAAGGGAAAGTACTTTTTCACGCAGCACAAAATTAAACTATGAAACTCATTGCCACAAGATGTTGTGATTGTCGTAAGTTTTCCCAGGTTCAAAAAGCAATTAGATACAAACATGGAAGGAAAAAACGCTTCATAGGCTATGATAGACAAAGAAATAACCCCCAGGTCAGGAAATTGCATGGCCACAGATTACAGGAAGCTGGCAAGCTAAAATGTGGGAACATCAATGTATCTTTTCCTTTTTATGTTCTTTCCCAACAGGCAGTCATTACTGGCCATTGCTGGAGACTGAAAACCTGTCTGTATAGACTGTGGTCTTAATGAATACATCTTCTTTTACAAATCAATTGAGAATTAGTCTAAAAATGTTAGCCCTAGAGTAAGAAGAAATATTTTATTATATTGTAAACATAGCCTATGTTTTCATGTGGTGGTGTAAATCTAGTACAAACCCCTGTGGGTTCATCCTTTCTGCGGTGCTAGACAGGGCTATTCTGGGGCGCATGTTGAGGAACACGTCTGATGTTTGTGATAATTTGGGAAGATCTTTCCTGTCAGAAGAACTTGGAACTGCAGCCACCAGAAGCGGTCCTGTTGGAAACTCTTTTATCTCCATCATTTAGAAAAGCCAAAATGGAGGGTTGCATATCAGTTGTGTTATGCACCCATCACTGTGCACTTCTATTAAATGTTTCTTAAATAAATAAAAAATTTTTAAAAATTAATTTATGAAATTTCAGGGACCTCAAAGAAATCTTTGGTTTAAAAAATAAATATATATATACCTCTTTTCATTTGGACTGCATAAAAACTGCTTGCAGTTATAAGCAGTTATACCCTGATGTCATTACTAGTTAAGTGATGGGCTTAAATGGAGAAGGACTCCCAGCCCATGAGAGTACTTCTGATTACACAGTCTGATGTCAATTACTTTTTCCCTGGACAGGCAGAGTGAAGTAACAATAATACTAACAGTTAAAACCATTTCCCAACTAGGTGGGCACAATGGTAAAGAATGAGCTTTCACAAGCATCTTTCATTCTGGCATAGATAGAGAAACACAGGGCACAGTAGGCAAATAAATTTTTTCAAAAGTATATAAATCAATCAGATCTCAGTAACATTTATGGTACTAGCAAAAGGCACTGTCTCGACACATGAGCCATTCCCTGACAAAGCTCACAGCCCTGTAAACTGCCTCAAAAAGTAATCACAATTTTTATAAGAGAACCAAACCAGATGCATTTTCCCAAATATTATGCAGAGTCAACATGGGAATGGTTCCCTTGCAATTGGCAGAAATTATACTATAAAAGCTGACCATATTACAAGATTTTTTTTATTTTTTCCCTTTTTTGCTGTTTTTTATTTAGAAATCTAAATAGAAATTTCTAATATTCCAGAGGTGTAAACTGTGTGACTATAAACAAGAAATCTAGAAATCACAAGGAACTAATTTTATGCATTATACAAAGAAAAGTCTGCGGATAAAAAAATGAAACCCAGCAACAACTCTGCCTTCCAAAGCTATTAAAAAGGGAAAATCAACAGTTGGTCTCATAAACAGTTAATTTTTGAGTGGTGGCTGCTAAAAAGGAATTTGGAAGTACCCACTACCAGCCACATAGGAAATGGTGTAAAGCAAATAAGCACAAAAGCTTATGAAGCAGATCTATAGACATGCAGTATTAAAGAAAATAAGAATATATACATATCTGTTCTCCTACAGCCAATCTCCACATGATTCCAGGCACAAATTTGAAAAATCTGTGCTTGCTGATAATGTATTTTTACACACAGAGCTAAGGGTCTAATGGGAATCCTGGCAATGGGCTTAGACCCGGGATAGGAGAGCAAAAATATTCTCTCTACCCAGATTGTTTGGACAAAGCACCCAGCTTCCCTAAAGTCTCTGTTAACTCCATGCAATGCCTACACCACTCAGAATCTGTCGGTGAACACCACTGCATCAGAGACCATGGTTTCTTGCCTGTACTGAGCTTTTCAATTTCAAAAAATCTTCTGGTTTCTTGTTAGGAAATGGGGGGACTAAGGATGTTCATTAGCATTGACAAATGCATTGCAGCGTTTCTGGAGTCTTACTAGACCCTAGAAGAGAAATATAAAGTGCCAGTGCTTTCCATTTTTGTTGTCTCCTGATTCATCCTAAAAATTCTTCTTGTTGGAAAGCTTGTATTTAACTTATCATTGATTAACGAAATAGCATGATCTGAAATGTCTGAATCCACCTTAAAATGTCAGCGAGGGAATTCGCTGGTTCAGCCCATCACTTCATAGCTGAATTATGCAGCCTGAGTTGATTTACTAAGGTCTTTTGGTCACTGACAAGTACTCGAGACTCAGTTCAGGTGCCTCGTGGAGACATCAAGTGTAACTTGAGATGCCAAAGGTATCCCAAACATCTGCAGGGGCCAGCTAGACCTAACTCAGGATTTTTGGGAGACCTTACCACCTCTGGAACAGCAGTTGGGAGTTGCTGGATATCAAATGGCGCTCTAAGCTGAACTGAGTGCTTTGAGAGATTTACAGAAAAATGCCTAATTCCTGATAGTCAGAAAGGCATCAGGAATCCAGCTGGCCTGATTTATTTATTTATTTAATATTCCTTTTGTGAGTTTAATACAGTTGCCAACACAGAGGTGTTTGGTGCATTTGAGTCACCCAAGGGTGCCTGGTTCTGCTGTCACTCAGGAATTGCACTGATCACTGCATGTCATGTGTGGGATCCGACAGACACTGGCAGTTGTCTTGGTTCCCAATGCTTTAGATACCTCTGCTGAGGCAATGGAGCTGATCCCTGCACCAGTCTGCCTGCTCAGACACAATACTGCTGCTGCAGATCTGACCTACTGAGTCTATCGGTATTTAAGACCGGGTGTAATTTTAAAAGAACTATTTGTTCCGTTAGACTTCCACTGAAATTCCTTTTTGCTGCTTCTACCATCTGCTGCAAGCCTCTAGCAAACCTCTTGAAGGTGGGTACCTAAAGACAGACACAAGGGTCACTTAAAGTTTAGAGGTGATCCCATTGCCAAGGCATCTAGTTCACTATCTGGGTGTCCCCAAACCCCCAACCCTGAAGTGGAACTTATGCAGCATACAGTTGTTCCCTCCAGCAAAGGAAGGAATAAATCAGCATCCTCCAAAACCTCAGTGAACTTTTTAGTCACTAAGGCATAACATGTGAAATAACACTGTCATTTTTTTAAAAAAAAGTTTCTAGGGGGCTGTTTCCAACACCATCTGGCTACCTAACATCTACCTTCTCAAAATAAAAGTGCAGTATGTTCCATCCCACAGTAGGGACCTATCTGTACAGTTAGCATTATGGATGTCATTATAGGCGTATTCAAGTATGCCTCCCTTATGAAAACTCCCATCGGAGCTCGCTACCAAAATCCAAAGGGCAGGATTAGCTTCATAGATTGAAAATCACCTCTATGCAAAGAGTTAACACATAACACGTAAGTATTTTCATCCTCATATTTTTAAGGACAGTCAACTAGTTGTATAGCTTTTGTACCAGATCTCCACACAGGAGGAATTGGTACTTACAGTTTGTGGGCTTGATGGCTGAAAGGTATGACAACAGAAGCTGATTAATTATTTCCTACAGTAAATAGTGTGGGAATTTAACTACTATGTGTGGAAAATAGCTTGCTCCACTTCTTAGTACTTTGAAGGGAAGGGAGAGATACTCATGACTGTGGATCTCTTTTTTTTTTTTTTTCCCCCCCTTTTCACTGCTTTTCCACTGATAATATATTCGGGGGAAAATGAAATATTAGGTAGAAATATTATAGAATGGTTTTCTGTTTCACCAGAGGATGACGGATGAAGTGGCGAGGGTACCTGTTGAGTTGACGGAGCCAATTCATCAGCCTCCTGTTTGACCCACAGCTGTCATCTTCCTACAAATTGATATTTACCACTTGTAAATGCCTTCATTTTGGGAGGGATGAGACGGGAGAAGAGGTAAGGCCTGAAAAGAACCTGAAAGAGACATTTTGTGAAGAATTGCAGAGAACATAGTACATCATAAGCTAATTACAACTCGGCCTGTCCGAGCGTTACTCTGCAATGGTGAATTATAGGCGTGAGGCTGCAGCACTTCACTTTCTTACTCGTAACTAAATCAGAATCCTTTTAAGTTTTAATTAATCTGCTTAGCTTTAGTTGTGAGGGAGCAGGGGAGTGTGGAAGCAAGGTAGATTAACCCTTAAATTGACAAGTACTTTCACAGTATCTTCTCTTGGGCTCTTTTTTCCTTAAGCACCTGAGGGAGACAGCATTATCAGTCTGATGTGGGGGCCTATTAGGCTGTGATTTTTTTAATTTTTTTTATTTTTTAATTTGCCAGTGTCTGGCTAGTCTTTTCTATTTCATTATCAAAAACCAATTAATTTTCTGTAAAAGCATCAAATTAATTACCAAATACTATGGAAATATAAAGAATGGAGGAATTTCCCTCTTCCCTCCTCCTACCCTTGCCTCATTATGGGAAGCATGTTGGGCCCCTTGGCAGCAAAGCCCTATTAAAGAACTATAGACTGTCTAGCTCCTCATTTAAAATTCTGTTGGCGGTGTCAGGAGGCCTATGTGATGGGGGTAAGCCCATTTCCACCAACAGAGATCATTTTCCAATTCCCTAGCACAGAAAAATACAGTCATAAATTCATTAGAACTGACACTGGAAGAGACTTCAGCAGGAAACCCAGTCCGTGTCGTCTACCCATTCACCAAAGCTTCCAGGCATGGACACACTACAACCTTTCCAGGTCATCCACTCTGCTTTGCAATGATCCATTTCATTAGAAAGATGTCCCTACTGCAGTTTATATCCGTAATTATTTCTCCCATACTCATTGAATACGGGGAACAGTTTTCTTTTTCTTCTTTATATCTAACTTCCAGGTATTTGAAGACTGATATTACGTCTTCATCAGTCTTTTCTCCAGTCAGTTTTGTCCCTTTTCTTTCTGTCTTTTCTTTATAGGTAGCATTCACGGTGGTTTTTCTACTCTGGGTAGTTAGAGTGACAATGGTAAGGATGAAACTCATCTAGAGCTTGACTAGCCCTTAATATAGACCTATGCTTCAGATGCTTAAACATTGGTGTTCAGTGCTATTTGAGATGTCCTAGGATATTCTTACCTGTGTTCCAGCTGCCAGTTGTCCTTAGGTACTGTGTCACATCTGTTATGTCTGGGCAAATGCCACCTCTAAAATGGCAGTAGATGCCTACGTTTAGACAAGGGAGTTGAGCCACAGGTGTATGTCTGCAGGTGTCTACATGAGAGCAAGCTTTCTCAATACTCAGTAGAAAACTAATGCAATTCACTGAGCCTAGAAATAGAGATTCAGTTGACCAAATGGAATTGTTTGCTTAAGAGTAAGCTGAACAACCTTCGGTCTCCCTTGACTTAGATATGAATGAGATCTCCACTGACTATAATGGAAGCTTAGATAGCTGGTACTTATGCAGATGTCTACAGAAAGACACAGAGCTCTACAGATCTGTGTCTAGGGCTGACTCCCAACCCACTTCACGTAATTCATTCTACATGTGCAAACAGTGAGATGGGGTAAGAGAATACCATGTTTGAGAGATTTTCACAAAATGGAGATTTCAGAAACTGTAATTATGAAACTTTCAGAATCCTTTGTATTCACAATTTCTGTGGTAAATACTTGGCAAAGATTGACATTAAATGCCTCTGAGTTTTCACTGAGGATCTTTACTAATGGTGGGTATATGCAGTTCTCTCCAAAGGATTTGTTAAATACGACTATAAAGTTTCCATTATACCCTCTCATATCTGTATCTGTTGCAGTGGTGAATTCAGGTGGTGCCAGAGTAGATGCAATTATAACTTTTCTAGTTTGGACCAATCTCACATAACTTTGGTTGTCTGATAGACTAACATACATGTCTGGGCTTAGATCCAGATGTGCTTTGCTGGATTGAATCACCTGAGACAATAACCATTCTGACATGGTGCACATGTTTTTATGTGCTTAGGTGGACAGTGGAATTGAGGTGTCTGGAAGGGGCGATATATGTGTTTGCACAAAAAGGCAGATTTGCCATTTTGATTATTCTTATAGGTTATAATTGTGATCTCCTTAACTAGTACAAAAGGTTCACTGTATTTTGGTTAAACCTACAGTTATATTGACCGACTTATGTTGGCCTTCTTCATAAACTCCTTTGGTTTTGTGTCTCTTACGTTCAATGAAGAATGCACACTGCCGAACAAAAAACAGTGCTCTGACCCCAGAATCCACTATCTTCAACCATCTCAACTTTCCAGAAATGTAGCAGCCCTATCTCATTTTATTTTCGCTCTGAATTCTCCTTGTAAACCACAATTTAAGCAACAGGAGTATGTGGAGCCCTAAAGCAAAAACAGCTCCATTTGGCAGCTGATCATCCTCCTTAAGGCTATCAGAGCACAAGTAGCTCGCTCAGAGGACTGCAGAAAAAACTGGATGTTGCTTCTGTAAAGACTAGGGGGTTTCAGGCAACACAGGAAGAGTGAAGATAGGACAAAAAGCCCTGGAGATCTGAGTTTTCTGATCCTGCTTCTACCCAAATGGTGGTGACCACTGAATAGGTCACTCCTATGACCAGCAGTTCTTTTACCCACTGTGTCTCCCTCCTCCAACAGCAATAATAATAACCAACCAAGATTTGCAGGCAAGGCAAAGCAGGGAGTCTTGGCCATTTTCTGGCCGTTGCCAGACTGCTGTCATTCCTGTTAATAGGGAAATAATTATGGGATAATGGAATGACATTGTCACTGGTCCTAGTCTGGTCCATATCCCACTCACTTGACCACTGCCCCCCTACAGATTCTTATGCTATAGCAGGGCTCAGGAAATCCTCACTGATATTCAGGGTACCTGATAAATGTGGGGGAAACTATGTTAATTTTGACTGAATAGAGAAAAAATAACTTTGGAAGGAGGTGAAAGGTGCAACTTGCCTGTTGCACAGTTAGTTTGAGAGGAATTTACTGCTGCGCAGAAGAGTTTTGCATCACTTGTCTCTCTCTTCTGGTGAAGCTTCGTTTAAGTTACTCTCTTTTGTGCAGAAGCCCTGTGTAAACCAGAGTGTATTTAACTGACAAGCTTGTTCGATGGCAAAAGATTCATCTCACCTTTATTTAGAGACAATAATATAGTTAATAAAGTGTGAATTAGCTATATTCTCTCATTTATAGTCAGCAGGCAGAAACAGACACTTCTAGATCTCAGATTGTCTGAAATATTTTAGATGTTTACCAGAAGAAAGGTGAATTAAATCTCTGAAACATCTTTTCATCACAACTGATCCTAAAAAGAGCCCAGGGTGACTAGATCAGATGTGTATGTCAGTCTAGCAGCCAGCCAACTTTATGAGAGGGATCCATGTTTAAAAATACAATTATATCTATTCCAGCACTACCTGAATCCACCTCTGCAGTGGGTACAGAAATGAGAGAGTAATAATCTATCTTTATTCCCATTCAAAAAAAAATTCATAAACTATCAGTCAGTGAGAAATAAATTAGAAATACAGAATATTGATAAATACAAATTTTACTCACTTATGATCTAGGGAAGTCTTGAAAATAAGACCCAGTCTTCATTTTCTGCAGCTCCACTCATTCCATTGAGCTAGGCAGATTTATACTAGCTAAAGATTAGGATCAAAATATAAGCTTAACATCTTTAAATGCTTTAATTATTTATCCAAGGCTGTTTTGACTTGCCCTCCGCAGTTGGCTGTGAGTCAGAGGAAGCTTTAAGTAGTATATTAGCAATTATTAGCCAGCTTAAGCTTTCACTGCATATTAGGAATCAAATCAGACTTTTTTATTCTTTTAATTATTATTTTTTAGAGAATGGAACAAAATGTCTGATTTATCTCTGTAAAATAAAAGGCTAAAATAGTGCTCTGGGTAAAAATGTCCCATTTACATGCCTGCCAGAATTTGGGGAGAAAAAAAAAAGAAAAAGAAGAAGCACGGAGAAGCATTTCCCAACTTCAAAGGACTGCATAAACATCGGCTGATGGTTGCTTCACCACCCATTGCTCATATTTGATGATGGAAACTCATAGTCTCTAGACGGCAGAGTGTCAAAGACAGCTTTATCAAGACATCAGCTGAACTTTCACCTTCCATCTTCCTGCCTCCTGAGCTGCTGGGAAAACTGCTGTAGTGTAATGGTCTTCTCAGTCTATGGTCTACAAAGACTAATGTACTTAAACAATGCCATACATTTAAACCTCAAGGTGTAGAAACATGCATTCTGCTACAGATGTGGGAAAATTCATTTTCAACTCACACTCCTTTCATCCAAATGTAAATGGTTGCTGGTATCTGGACAAAGTCAATGTCAGCTCATTCCTTGGTGTGTTATTAGTTACAGAAACCTTGTCCACTCTGGTTAAGGAGGCTTGAGTGGCCTTTTGACATTTTGTTAGTGCTCAACTCTGAAATGTAATAAATGAGATCAGCACCTTTGGACACAAGGGTTCAGCCACAAAAGGGACCTTAGGTGAACTTATTTTGTGGGATGTTCTCCAATGGGTTAGGGAACAAGTGTGTGTCAAGCTTAGAAAGAAAAAAAAAAAGCTCTACCTATATAAATGGAAAATTTGGGATTATCTGCATGCTAGTACTAAGCATTTCAGGGATTAGGAAGGATGTTAGGAGAGGTGGTATATAGTTTCCATTGAATTACTAAGTTACTGGCATTACGCCTTCAGATACTGTCCTGGGGTCACCACACCGAACTGCAAGGATCTCAGGTACTTAAGCTCTACTCACTTCCACTGAGAAACCCCTTTGTATTCTCTTGACCTTCAAAACAGGGTGGCTGGACACTAACATCTTACCAACAGTTGTTCCTAGCACACACTATCTCACTGAACTTTACTTGTGTGTTACCTGGCAAAGCATTACTCTGGGTGGCTATTGTAGAGACTGGACTAGCAGCTCCACAGTACAGATACTGGCAAGACAATACCAAACTCCACACCTCGGACCCACTTAGTTTACTAATGTATCTCTAACCACAGGAAAACAGCCAATTCAGAGCATCTAAATTAATCTCCTGATTTCAGTTGCCTGCTAAAATGTTTTTATTCAGGAAACATTCTTACAAGGATTCTAAAGAGAATGACTCTTTGTCTAATCTGGATCTCTGAGATTAGTTTCTTTAGATAGCAGTACAGATAGCTGAGGTCATGAGCATCTTAGATCAGCTTGATCTGTGTTTTCCATAGGCTTATTTGAAAGACAAAAGATTATTTTTTTTTAATTAAACCAACAGATGCACAGCCAAGTAAAGCAGCATCCTTAGTATTTTAGAAAGTAAATCCAAAGAATGATGTATCGATGTTTTGCAGTAAGCTAAAAGCAGGAACACCTTCATCTTCATGTGACCTATCAGGGTATTACAACATTGCAGAAACAAATGCTGGTGCCTTGAGGTTCCCAATTGCTGGATCCAAACTGGGTTCAGCAAAGGCTAGGAAACAGCACAGAAGAGTATGCTTTGGTGAGATCTTCAGTGTTTTTGTAGCTGAGGTCCTTGTGGAAAAAAATGGCATATATATAGTGCCAGCTCCTCTCATTTTCCTTCTGTTTACTTCTCCATGCCCCTGATCCCTGTGCTACTGTTGCTGATGCTTGCTAGGGGTAGATGATCTACTGTAGCATACACAACATTGGAAGGGAAATAATAAATCCGTGTGAACCTGGTTGATGGTCTTCAGAACTTCAACAGAGGTCAGAGCCGGTACCAGTGCTCCCCTGAGCTCCAGGTTTGAGGAGCATGGTGCAGTCACTCAAGCCAGGATGGCAGAGGATGAGAAATGTCATCCTCTGAGGCTCTACACTGTGTCTTGTCTGTGATAAGGTCACACTGCACCAGTGAGGTACGTCTTACAGGTTGGGAACCACTGAAACAAAAGACCCAAGGTTTTTCAGCTTTATATCCTTTTCAGTTGTACTCTTTATAGTCAACCTGGTTTTAACCTCAGTACAAATCTTTCAGAATAACCTCCAAACATAGAGTTGGACTAGGTGATTGTTGTAGATCCATTCCAACCAAATTATTCTATTCTAGACTAGTTTAGTCTAGCCTAGTCTGGTCTGGTCTAGTCTAAATATAGAAAATGAACAAAGCTTTTAGCCATTGGCTTTTTATTTTGTACATGAACGGGGCCCGTGACACCATCTGTTTCACAGTTTAGTTTGTCTTCCATTTACTGCAACTTACCAAGGGCACTCTGCTACCCTTACATGGGATACAGTTCACGGTGCCCTTAAACTGAAATCAATAGGACAATTCAATAAGCACAAACGTCAAAAGGTACGCCTTTGTTTCTGATTTGGTCATGAAAGATGAAATTAAACTTGCACTGAGAAGAACAAGGAAGCAGCCTTTCTTGGCACCAGTAATTACAATCTGGGATGGCCCCAAAAATCCTTTCTTTATTTTGAACCAGTCTGACAAACAGTGCAAGTAACAGAACTGGAAAAGACAGAGCGCTTGGCAAAAGCCTGTAAAATGGCAAAATCATTGAAACTGTGGGTTGTTATAAAACATGCAAGGAAGAAATACTCCCCCAAGCAGGACATGTCAGTTGCATGGGCATGGCTTAGAAAAACAGTTACTTAAAGACTATGACTTATGAACCTCTGAGATGGAGGCAGAATAAGTGCCATAGGGGCGTAGCGCAGATGAGAAATGAATTTAGCACAAATGAGGAGGAGAAAACTGGAAGAGTCAAGGAAAGTTTCTGTGGTGGAAGACGACATGCCCTAGGAAGACATGGAAAGCTGGGATGAAAAGAAATTCTCCCTACAGGCACAGACCTTGTCTATTACGTTTTACAGATTTTCAGGAATTAGGTTAGAGGACAATGATTTAGTAGTGTGCAAAAATCCTTTTTTTCAATAAGAAATGACTATACATGCCCCTATAACTATATTCATAGCTAGAATTGCTAGCATACTGGTGCTTATACTACTATGTACCTATACAGGTGTATGTATAGAAGTGAATTATTGCATTGAGCTTTTGCATTGTATGGTAAATCTTTTTCAAAGGGATTGCAATGTTTATGAAAAAAAAAGAAGCTTATTAGGATGTGAAGAAGCCTGCTGATGTTAGTCAAATCGTGATTTGGGACACAGATATTACAGTCATGGACTTTCTTCTTAAGTCATTCTTACTGCAGGTTGGAAATTGGTTATATATATATATATATATATAAGAGACAATTTCATTAGCATCAAAAATTGAGACATTTTTTAAAACTGTCAATTTCATTGACATTTTTTTCCTAATCTCTCAGAATGGAATATTTCCATCTCTTTATTTGAGATTGCTTTCTAGAAATAAAACAATGTTGTGAGAAGAATATTAAGTTTAAGAAAGGCAAAATAAAGGATTTTTTCTGTGATAGCTTTTTTTGATGGTCCCATAACATTATTTTTTACAGTTTCACTTAATAGAAAAACCATTTCAGAAGAACCAAAAAGAACTAACTGTGTAAAGCAGAATATCCAATTTTTGCCCAGGGCTGCTTATGACGTCAGTATCCTAATAAATCATGATAAAAACAATGTTTCATATTCATAGACCTGATATGGTCTGAATTTATGAAAATAAGTAAAATAGAAGGGTACAAATGATAGTTGTCATCAGTTTGCATATATGTGCACCCAGGAGGAATACAGTGTGACACTGTCAGAGCATGCAGGACTCACAGTTAGGAGTCCACATGGAAGCTGATTCTGGCAAAGGACATGAAGGTCAGCCAGAAAGGCTTCTACAGGTGCATCAGAGGCAAAAGGAAGACCAGGAAAAATGTAGGTCTGCTGCTGAAGGGGGCAGGGGACCTGGGGACAGATGACACAGAAAAAGCTGGGGAAACACATGCCACCCTTGCCTTGGTCTCACTTGTAAGATTCGCCTTCAGCAGTCACAGGTCTCCAAGACCAAAAGGAAAACCTGGAGCCAGGAAGACTCACCATCAGTGGAGGAGGACCAGGTTAGGGAACATTTAAATAAACTGGACATATTCAAGTCCATGAGACCTGACAAGATGTACCATGAGTACTGAAGGAGCTGGCTGATGTCACTGTGAGGTCACTCTTGACTATCTTTGAAAGGTCACAGTCATTGAGAGGGATCTCTGACAACTGGAAAAGAGCAAATGTCACTCTTATCTTCCAGAAAGGGCCAGAATTAAGATCCAGGAAAGTACAGGTTGGTCAGCCTTTCCCAGATCCCTGCCAAGGTGATAGAGCAAATCATCCTGGAAACCACTTCCAAATATACAAAGGACTAGAAGGTGATTAGATATTGTGAACATGGGTTTATGAAGGGCATAACATTCCTCCTCAACCTGATAGCCTTCTGCAATGAAGTGACTGGCTCAGTGGACAAGGTGGGAGCAGTGGATCTTATTTTAACTTTGAAAAAGCTTTTTATTCTGTCTGCTATAACCACCATAGGCAGACTTAAAACTAGCTGATCTGCCAGCCTCAGTGGGTTGTGGCTGAGGCCACAAAGTCCGGATGGAGGCCAGTCACGAGCAGTGGTACCCAAGGGGTCACTAACTGGGGCTAATGCTGTTAAACGCCTTTAATGGCCAAGATGATGAGGCAGAGTGCAAGTCTGCAAATGATGCAATATCGGAAGGAGTGGATGATATACAAAATGGTTGCGTTGCCATTCAGAGGCACTTTGACAAGCTGGAGAAATGGGCCAACAGGAATCTCATGGAGTTCAGCAAAGAGAAGTGCTGAGTCCCGCATGTGGGAAGGAATAACTCCATGCACCAGTACAGACTGGGCAATGAATGATTGGAGAGCAGTGTGACGGGAAACGACACGGTGGTCCTGGTGGACAACAAGTTGAATATGACCCAGTGATGTGCCCATGCAGCAAAGGTGACCAACGGCACCCCAGGTTGCATTAGGCAAAGCACTGCCAGCAGGTCAAGGGAGTTGGTTGTTCACTCTCTACGCAGCAGCTGTGAGGCAAATATGGGGTGCTGTGTCCAGTGCTGGGCACCCCAGTGCAAAAGGGTGGTGGACATACTGGAGAGAGTCCAGTGAAGGGCCAGCAAGATGATTAAGGGCTTGAATCTTGGGTAATTGTATACTGGAACAGGTTAACCAGAGAGGTTGTAGAGTCTCCATACTTGCGTATATTCAAAACGTGACTGGACACAGTCCCTGGCAATGTCTTCTAGTTGATGAAGCTTTCAGCAGGATGTTGGAAGAGATGGTCTCCTGAGACTTTATGGTTCTGTCAAACAGGTAGACAGTGATTCTTTCATTTCACTTTAAAAGGACACTTTAAAACAGAAATCTAAACAGAAATATAACTAGAAATTCATTGCTTTTCCATGTATTGTAAGCCATAGAGAAACTGTTAAAATAATTGATAGGAACTACCCACCATGCATAGAGCAGATTAACCATCAGCTCTCCAGGAATAAAAGTCATCAACATGGGTATCATGAGGATGGCTGAGAAATGGCTGATGCTGCATGTGTTGATGCTGGTTCTAACAGAACTGCAGCTGCCACTTTCTTAACAACCACTGTGCGACTCATTTCCACTATCCTCCCAAAGCCACCTCAGTGCCCTAAAATATTTTTAGTCTTCCATTTCTGCTTCTATTGCTGTAATCCATTCTATTAGTTTGTATCTATGCACATGATGAGAATGCATGGAATTTTATTGGCATAAGCTTGGATTGACTGCAACATGCATGTGTAAGATATGCAAAGCTCCCTCCTTTTTATCATTCTGTGCATCTATGTTCTGTGTATGTTGTAAAGGAGAAATTCAAACTGGAATAACCACAATACATTTTCCCTGGGGAAGTAGGCAGCTAAAAGTAAGAAATATCTCTATGAATTACTTCGGGAAATTATTCGATATTCTTTATACTTTGTCCGAATTCTACCACCCTTCTTTTTATATTGAGTGTGCTCTTACCTCATAAGTAACGCCATGTGAATCCATGAAAGAGGCTTTTTGAGGAGTAGAAGTCTACTTGCTCTTGGATATTCGTAGCCTACTTAGTTATCAGAATTCAATGTTCTTTTGTGGAGGTACCCATGGCTTTCCATTGATACTGAAAAAAGCCCAGACACGTAATCTGAACATAGAGAATACCACCTGCTTTAACCAATGGTCATTGTGAACATTCCATGGGCAAATTAAGATGACAGTATCTGGCCCTAAGCTGTCATAGCAAACTATAAGGATTTTTATTTTTTAATATAAATTTTCTCATATCAAATAGAAAGAATGTGGAAGAAAGGAAGAGGTGTGACTTGGAGATCATTACATCATCCTTTTTCATTGGCTGGAAAGACATGTAAGCCATAAATTAAGAGAATTGTTTTGGGAAAATTTGGAATTAACATTGTCCTGGACCAGCTGAGGCTTTTGAAACTTGTAGAATGGGTAAACAGATTCAGATAAACTCTCCAAAAATATTTCATAACTAATGATTTATGGCCCAAAGAATGTTTTTGATCTCTAATAACTGACACTTGTGAAGACTGAAGATATCACCATTAACCTAAGACCTTGACCAGTAAATGAACACAATCTTGGTTTCAGTATGTGAGAAATCATCTAGGAAAGGAGGAAGAATGAAAGGGAAAAACGGAAGAGATTATATATGGTTTCCTTAAATAAAGGTTGAAAAAATCTATAGAAATAGTCTTGTGGATTCAGAAGGGAAAAATCTGTTTTTTCCTTTGAAGAAAAAGGCTATTTAGATTACCTCCAGATAATGAATATATGATATATTTTTAGTACAGCCTTCTTGGGTAAACTTGATCTGAAGCGCCTAACTTAGATTTTAAATAATCATTGGAAGTGAGCACAGGTTACATGCTATAATGCAGAAAGACCATGAGATCCAGTATCGATACCAGAATCTTAAATTTCCAGAAAGGATATGTAAAATACCATCAAAACCAAATTTTCAAATGGCAAGTTATACTGAAGATTTTCCCTACAAAAAAATATTAACAGCTCATTTATTCTCTCAGAGCTAGCAGTGCAATCTCCAACAGTAAGGGACATGCAGATAGAATTGTTTCTTTATTCCTTGTTCCAAAACAATTCATTGTGTGTTCTTGAATAATGTTGCTACTTCTGTTTCCTTTGGGTAGTGGCACTGTCATCCAAATTCTTTTACAAAGCCCTAAGAGATCATTGGGTGAAAACCATTATAAATATATGGAGCACTTTTCTTCTTTCATTATTATTGTACCAATAATCTTTGCTGCAATTCATATTAAATTTTCTGCTTATAGCACTTGCAGTGCTAAGGCTACAAAGAATTTTATTGTAATACCATGTATTGTTTGGTTCCAGTGCTTTGACACCGTTCCCAGGGGGGGAACTTTTTGACATCACCAGGACCAACAGGACACTTGCTTACTGTGAAAAGAAATAAATCACTCCCTATGGTGCCTAAGCAAATGTTTAGAACCTTAAATTTATCATCTATTTTTGAAAATCTCAGTTGAAACTTTTGCAAAAACGCAACATATTTCTTATTTATGGATCATTAAGTTATTGCAAGCTGCTTGTGGGTCGTTTGTTTACAGAGTACTGAGAGACAAGGTGCTGCTCACTAGAACTGGTAAATATTACAAAGTATCTATGAACATGCATTTTGAATACAAATCAGGAAATTTCCATTACATATGCAATCTCCTTTTTTCATTTTCCATTATATACTCAGCAATATTATTGAAGAAACAGAGTTTTATAAAAGCTCATTTCCTCAGTCTACGATCCGACACAAGGAAATACTGATAAGGTTATCTGTTTCTTTTATTTGACTTATTAATTTTGCTGAATATATTCAAAGACATGATGTATCCTTCAGAGCAGACAATGCAAAACCCAACATTAGAGGAGGAAGGAAAACATGCTTATTGTGCAGTGTTATGATAGGTCAGCTTTTGAACTTCAGAACTGCTGGTGTTCAAAATTTCTGAGTGGCAATTATGCAATATCTCCAAAAAATAGCTTAATGTACACTGAAACAGCTCAAGTATCAGAGTTTCTCGCGTATCTACTATAAAGCATTGCAACCCAATAAAGGAAAAAGGAATTTTTTAGTGTAAGGACACTAGGATAATAAAAACTAACCCATACCTTTTTACTGCCGGAGAAGTCAGCACCCAATTCAGGCTGGTTTATTCCTATTTGTTCAAAAAGTTAATAAAAGAGTTAGTTCTGTAGTAATGTATGCTGCCTTATCCAATAAAGTTATAAAGATATAAAATGTTTCAAGTATATTTATGTAATGTATATGTACATACATAAATTTAATTACATTAAATTGGTTTTCTACATTTAAAAAAGATTTTGTTGGAAACATTTCAAGAAGAAGCAGATCTTTTCCAGAACTCTATGTGCAGAAATAGATGTACACAAGCAACCTATGGGTCAAATGCTTTTAGGACATTAGACTTAGTGAGGAGGAACAGCTGAAATATTCAGCATATAACACTGTTCCATTGTACATGGTCATGCCCAAGACATCTGCCCAAGACCTGTAGACTTCATTTGCATGTGGTCATTGGATATACTCAGGAGTTCCAGTTCTTATGTATTGCAGTCTCAGGCTGAGCTGCTGGAACATCCTTCACATTCACTGCTGAGAGGACCGTTCAACAAAATGCACCAGATCTTCCCATTCCAATGACAGAAAGCTGTAGAGGGGGAAAAAAAGAAGTATCTGTTGAGAGAAGAACACATGCACAATAGTTCAGTGAAAAAGTCAGAATTTGCCTCACTAATATGCCAGAACATTGATCAACTCTTTCTGTGAGACTTCTTGTGCCCAAACATCTACATCTTGGGCCTAATGTGCAGGGAACTCCCTCTGCTCTTTTGCGGAAACGAGGTGAATTGGGAAAGAACGATGCATAAAGCCTTTTAATTCCTAAGAAATGCTATACTATCTTTTTTTGTTTGTTTCATTTTATGTAAATGCATATACATGTGTACCATGTGTACCTAACTAATACGTACACATGAATATTAGTTGTCAGGTTCTATATACATATAAATGTGTGTGAGCATATCCATGTTGGTTGTCCCAGACCAGACCTTTGTAGATAAATATCATTGCAGATAGGTCTCATTGGAAATACTAAGGACAAAAAGGGCATAAGGTTTAAATAATTCTTTTGCCCTTCCAGGTGGTTCATCATCCAGGTCAGGTTCAAGATTTATTGATTACGTAGCTTAAGGGAAGGTCATGGAGCTACAGCCTAACTTCCCTAGGGTTTTCAGTGAAGTAGGATATTTTTTGGTTAGTCGGGATCTCATACCAGTTACCAGACAGGACTAAGACGACTGAACAAAACAATTGAACAAACTTCAATTAAAATCAAAATTAGATTTTCAGTGGCCAGAGCTATATGTTTGCCATTTTTACAAAGTGTTTTAAAGTAACAGTTTGGCCTTGTGATATTTGTAGGGGTGGTTTTTTGCAGGTGTCATAGCTGATTCTAATATGGTCTTTGTGTGGCAAGTTGACTGTCTTTGTTTAAACAAACAGCTTTGGTTACCTGTGCTTACACTGAATGATCCCATCTGACAGAGCTTTTCTGTTATCCTCTGCTCAGTACTTTTAGCATCTTAGTCAAAATACTCAGAGATTTTCTGATTTTGTGGTTTGCTTCTGTGATGGGGATCATCCAGTGTAGCTGAGACTTCCAAGGAGCTGTGGGTTTTTTTGAAACTAGAAGGATGGAAAATGTAAAAAAAGATCTGCAGGATGCCTCTCCCAATGAACCCTTGAGGACACATAGCTGGAAATGATCATCTATTTAAAAAAAGACACAACGTTCTTTCGCATGCAAATTACCAGAGATCCAACTCATATAGTTCATATCCCAATAGGAGGAAATACAGCAGAGCTGACAGATGTCATCAGTTGACTTAAATGACTGCATAAAAATTCACAACGTAAGTCTTTTATCTACAAACCCTGCATGTTTTTAAAAAAAAAACTGTGCCAGTGGTTATAGGCTGCTACTTTGACTGCTAAGCCTTTGTCACCTGCAATTCCATGGATAAACAGTTCTAAATTATGTGCCTTGTTAGACTTACTCACCGGTATCAATAATTGTAATATAAAATGTTAAAGACATAGATTTTTAAAATAAAAATAGAAAAGCACCAGGAAATTTCTCTTGTGCGTGCATGTTTCTTTATGATCCAATGTGCAACATTTTTATAGGCTGTATGTCTGAAAGGAGGTATATATAATGATGTTTAATGTGTAGTTGAGAGCAAAATTATTACAGTTTTATATATAGTGAAGCCATATAACAAAAGAGCAGTAGCTAGTGTTTGCCCTTATATGAGATGCAGTCATATAATAGAGAGCCTTAAAGCTAGGGTTTACTATACTTTGGGAATTAATCACATAAACTATAAATTGGGTTCAACAGGCTGGCTGGGTAAATAGGCGCAGCTAATGAGGACACTATGAGATCTTATAAGAGCGCTGACTGCCCCAGGACAAAAGTGCCGAGCTGCACCTGATGGAAAACTAGAAGACATCAAAGCATAAAGGATTAGTGCTCTCACAGTGTTGAGAAATGGCCAGGGGGAGATTCACCAACTTATTACCCACATCCAAGCTAATCCTGTTATCTGCAAAATATGACTGTGTTCAGGAACTGCCACCACCTAAACTTGCAGGAGACTAATTCTGTGTTTACATGGACAAAAGTGTGGGGAATTTTCATCTGGGCAAAGAATATAAGAGATGAGGATTTTTAAGGGTTTCCTTTGTATCAAATGCATGAAGAAGGGAAAATATAAAATTAGTTCTTTAATGGCTAATCTGTATCCTATATGGGTGTCCTTATAGGACAGAATTCCTTCTCTGAGAATACAGGGCAAAAGTCACATAAAATTTGTTCTCTCTTGTTTAGCTGGAATGTAGTTATACTTTCCTAAAAGAAAATCAAAATATATTGAAAGTAACTTTGAAGATGAGAGGGATTGATAGTCCCCCAATATGCCTGCCCAGGAAATCTTTTGTGCAGCAAATGTCTGCCTGATGTTTTTTCATTGCAATAAAAGAAGGTGAAAAATATCCCAAGGTCTTTGCCAGCACGCCACAAAACATAATTCATTATCCAGCCTAAGGTATGTGAGTAGGCTCAAATTTTTTTGGAAAAGGTTTATAATTACCAGTGCTAGAAATCTAATCTTTTTTTATACCAAGGATCCATCTGGTACAGCCAGCACCTATGGCAAATAATGGACCTTATTTTTCAATTTGAATAAAACAGAAATAGACCCAAACAGTACCTCTTGGAGCATATGATCCAGAGAAAAGCAGATAATTTGGGGAAAAAGTCTCCAATTTATGTTTAATCTAAACATACAATGTGCTTCTTCCAGTGGCTCGTCAGCACCAAGGATGGTTGCCTTCAGGGCAGAGTTTAGGCATGATTACCCAGGCAAGCCCATGGCTAAGTATTTATATGGCACTAAGGAACACCCCCGGCACACAGATCTTGCAGGCAAGGATTTATCTAGCTATCTAAGGGAAATGATTAATTTTGTAGGTTTTGATTTTTAGGGATGTGAGAATGCCAAAGTCCTTGGTGATGGAAAAGAATCATTGTTAAGGATAACATTGCCCGTAGGCTTCCCTTGGCTTTCTTACTGTTGTTGCTGTTTAACAGCACCATACCTAGGTTGTGGGAGTATTGCAATTAATGTCCTCTCATTAGCAAAGAAAAATAAGCACCCTGGTGAGTCGAAACTAGTGATTACTTGACATTAGTGAATCACAAGTAAGTACTAGGGGAAGATTGGTGTCGTGACCCCAGGATACCTGTGGGAACAAATGAATACCCTTCACTTGCATATCAGCCCTTTCCCACTTGTGTTCTTTCTAACCCAGGGCACCTCTGGATTTCTACTTTTTCTTCTCCCCTAGCATCATCCAGTCTAGTAACCAGACTGTCTCACCAGCAAACTCCTTGACTACTTACTGACTTCCAGCCTAGACATTAATGGATCCTCCTCTGTCTGTATACACGTATCTCTTGATGCCAGAGAAATGATCAGGGAGCAGATCAAGAAACGTGCATAGGATAATTCTGTAGTTTCCTTCATTTGGTAGGGTGAAGTTCCTTTATTCCTATGACTGATATAAACTAAAAATTCAGACACTGAGATCTCTCAAAGGTCTCTGGATTTTGCTGAGGTCTTTGTTTTGGAGAGTAAAGCCTCTGGATTTTACTGAGGCTTTTGTTTTGCAGAGTGAAAAATATTTTGCAATATTTTTAAAGATACCTAAAAAGCTCCACTTCTAGAATTTTTGGTTTTTTTAATAGAGATCTCTCTGACTGTGGGGCTTTTTTTTTTTATTTTTGATTGGGAAAGTTTTTTAATTTTTTATTTTATTTTTGTTTAAAACGTACAAAAAAATGTAAAAGGTGTCAGTTCCTGGGTTCAAAACCAAATAATTTAATTTTATTAGTGTAAAATGCCTTATTCAATTCAAAATAGATCCGTAGACTTTTCAATTTGCTAAAGAATGTTCTGCAGTCTTTTTAACTTCCTAAGAAATTTGAAGATCCATTACAGCTACATGTTTCAGATATCAGAGTGTTATCATTAAGGTGAAGAACAGCTTCAGCTAAGACACAGGTGGTTAGAAAAACAAGCTAGAAAACAGTAGAATAAAAAGGGACGGATTTACAACCATTAAAAAATGAAGTATCTATATGAAGTACTGATAATCATATAAACTTCTGCATGATTGACTACTTATGGGCTGAAAAATATTTCTTAGTTCTTCATCTTACGTAACCCAAAACAAAGAAATGGAGGAAGACAAAATACTGTGCACTCAAAATATGAAGGAAAAGAAGACTTGACCCCTGCCTGGAACCTGTAGGTACTGACTCCGTAGTCATAACAACTGTGTCCCTCCTGGTTTTAGACCTCTACTGATCAAATAGGAAGAGGAAATGAAAATTAATAATATCCACTACTGATTTTGCTTGTGTTATTGATTTGACATTCTCATACACGATTTTGGATGACAGAAAAAAGTCTCAGGAAAAATATTAACAGGCAAAAAAACCCCACGAAGTTTGAAGCTATGATTTAAACAAATGCTGTATTTAACCTGAAAATGGGGAGTGTTAATGAAAGAAAAAGGTTTTATTAAACATCTTCTGATTTCAAATGCTTGTCATGTTTAGCTCAAAGATAATGTTGCACCTGTTATTTTCTTCTGACCTCTTGCCAGGTTTCACTGCACCCCCCTGCCTCCCCCCACCTCCCCACCCTCCACCCACAGCAAATTCAATAGCAATAAGCCTGATATGCATTATTATTTGCTTTTTCAGAAGTATAGATCACCTCTTGGCAAATCAAGCTGTCATATGAATTCAAAGCTTTGCATCCCAAGCCTTAATTACTTCTGAAAATCTTGACTTACAATGCATTGACCCCAAAATTGACCAAGGTTCACCCAAAATGCATGATTGAAGGCTTGTGGCAACAAGTCCCTGATGATCCCAGAGTGGATATGTACAATCTTCCTTGGCCCTGGGCAGACTTCATCTCCATTTGGTCATCCTTGTCTTATTCAACTCGATTGTACATTTACACATTCATGTAAAAAAATTTCCTACTTGGAGAAAAGGTAAAACTATATAGGTCAATAACTCCTCCCCTTCCACCTCCTCCTCTCTGCCCAGATCATATCAGAAAACACTGAAAACACTTAGTTTATATTCTTCAGATTAAAAGGAATGAATTTTTTCTCTGTAGTACTAGCTGGACTACAAAAAGTGGTAATAGTGAAGTCCTTAGCTTACTATGAAGTCCTTCTGGAACGGGAGTAAAACTGAGTCTACAAAGTATCTTGCTTCTATTAGCTAAATATTTTGCTTTTATTTCCCAAAGCTATGGAAAATGTTAATATAAAAAATTTCAAACTACCAAAGAATATTTTCTTTGTAGCCGCAGAACTATGATGCTTTGACTTCCCGTGTATTGATGTTTTATGCTTTTGAGAACTAAACTTGCCCAGAGAATCAACAGCCAGTTTATCCTCAGTATGCATATTTAAGGGACATGGGCTGAGACATTTAGCTCACCTAACCTCACATGTTTAAAAGTTAATTCTCAATATCATATTCAGAGGGGTTCTTGGCATAAGGGTACTTACCCCAAATAACTGCATATGTTTACAGTGCAGATAGCTATGTTTGGGCTAGCCAATCTATGTAGTGTATTGGAACTGCTGGTGTGCAACTTGTCATCATAAACAGATATCTCAAAGGACAAATTGCTTAAAGATGCCTGAAGTTAGATTAGTTGAGTTCCACCTTTTCTGACCATTTCTTTCCCAAGTCATGAATGTCCACACTTCATCTTTTGGTTTTTTATTTCATAATAAGCTGTTTGTATCCAAAAAAGAAATTTTTTCAGGGACTTTTATGTTTGGTTTTATGTTTGTCTGATGTTCCAGAAGGCTGAAACAGGGATGAAAGAGAACACTTGGTTCTGATTTGTCCTTCATTGTCTGGGAGATTCACAGGTTTCATTTTATGGTGAAAACATGTATTTTTTTTTTAATTACTTATCTGTTGCACTGATGTCCATGATTAGAATAAACATTTTTTAATGTTTTTTTTTATATTTATATAAATAGCTGAATTTATATTTCTGCTATTGCTGTTATTACTGGCATTACAAGTTTGCTTGGGTCCACTGAGAGGAGATGGTACTGGTAGGTGATGTGCATACATGTGACAAGGGTTACTACAATTCGGAACAGCTAGCTATAGAAGTAATCAGATAAAGTGAGAGTATTCCCATCTTATTCTGTTGGTGGGTGACCTTGTGTGCGGAGGATATGAGAACTCAAAGTCATGCAAAGCAGTCTGTGGTATACTCAATTACTTCTGCAGAGTCAAAATTCCTTCAGTCACATACAAGCCCTTTGTTCCTATACCATGCTTCCCCTTAGGGTATCTCCACAGTGCAACCAGGAGATGCAGCTTCATATAGACCTGAGCTAGAATGAATCCAGTTCTCAAGAAATGGTTGCACAATGCAGCCTTCTGAGCCTCATGGCGCTGTCTTTAGTACTGCTGAAGCAGGATGGTTAAAAGTGGATGAACAGAGTGGACATAAATTTAACTGTTACTACATTAAGGATATGTCATAACATACCCTACCAAAATACATATGTAGCAAAATGCCATCTTAATCTTTCTTACTTTATGCTTTAGTGACAAAAAATGCTACTGAATGTTTTGGATCGCTTGCACATGAGGACACCTGATGCTCTGCTCACATTGGTATAGGGCCATGGATACAAAAGTGAAGAAATAAAGTCTGGATATTTTGAGTTCACTTGGAGCAACATGAAGTTAAAGAGTGACAAATGTATAAAACTAAGTCGTATTTTGCAAGGTACATTCAAAATTTTAGGATAGACTGAAGAGCAGGAAAGGCCTGAGGTGAGCAGTGTCTTTTGAGTCATCAGTGTACTCTGGGCCTGCTTATGGCCATGTTTGGCTGGAAAGCACTAATTAGATTAGATATACTTAGCTAGAAGGCAGAAAGCTTAAAACATTAACTTTTTAAACATGTGCATACATTTGGAATATAACATATTCTGCTTTTTGGAGGTATATACTGAGTAAATATCTTGCCAGCATGATGTTATCCTCTAATTTCTCAAATAGAAATACGCTGTTTCAGATCCAAATCTTGCTCTTGCACACATGCACGCTACTTTTACACAGTGTTCAGAGAAAAGCATGGATCCAAAAATGATACGAATCTCTTCAGTCAGAAAATATATAGAAATGTTACATATTTACTGCCATTATAAAAATACTGGAGTGACTTTTTTTTTTTAGTTCGTTTGCTGGTTTATGATCACTGAGTTGAGATTTTTTTTCAGTAGGGATTGCTCAAAGCTTCCAAACAGTGTGGACAAGCCTGAATTTTGTTGTCTTAGGATGAGACAGTGGGCAAGTACCTGATGCTGTGGCAATCTACCTTTCATGGTTTCCCTCTCATCTACTTGCTTTTTTGCTGGGGCACACAAGACCACTGCCTAAACTTGCAGGGTTACAGAAAACTAAACAGTCAGAATATCTTTTCTTTGGGAATACCATGAACTTAGAGAAACTTTTCTAACGTCAGTAAAAATTCCCACTGGGAGGAACTGAGAGTAATGTTGGGTCGAGCAAGTCTGTGAAGTGATAATTTACACACTAGGGAGTCAAAATGCACGAGTGTTTGTGGGATCACTTTTGGTAGCATTCACAAGGTGAACAGGCAGAACTTCTTTCCACCCTCAAAAGCACATTCCTTTCTCTTGGCCTGCTCATTGATTTCAGTGGTCTGGATGAACTTGTGAGGGCAGAATGAAAAAAGTCTGCCTTGCAATTTTCAACCACTTAATGGATACAGCAGGAAAAAACAACCAAGTCCAGTAGGTTTTTTCACCTTTATGTACTGTGCCCATCCAAAGCAATTTTGGGGTTTTTTTTCTATTTTTAAGGCAAGATCCTACAAACACATGGGAATATGAGCGTGTTTTACTTGAGAAATATGGTCCATAAATAATTATTCTGGGATTTAGGAGGTCTTATGAGTTCCTTTTCTGAGACTTAGGTTCAAGACCTTAATCTTCTAGATATTTATAATATGACCTTGGGAGATATGCATTTAGGCCATGCAGCACCCTATTCTACACATTCTGCATTCCACTGCAATCCAAAATTTAAAATTATGTCATTAGGCATCTGTTCTACACTATGGTCATTCCCGAAAATAAAATTCACAAAAAAGCAGAGTTTGGGTTGGGGATTTGTGATCTTGGGTTTCAATCTTCTTAGAAGGTGGCTGTCTAAATCTCATCTGCAGACTGACATATCTTTTTTCTCATGGATTTTTTAATTTCAAGGGATCTTTGGCTCTCAGAAAATGACCTAGCTAAAAATTTAGAAGTATTTTTTTAAACTGTTCCACTTCATAGACCTTGGGTGTGATTCTTCTACGCTCTTCCAGGCATTTTCTGTACTATGAAATGAATCAAACTCTAGAAATATCAGAAGGGAATTTTTCCGTTGTCTGTCAGGAGAAGGTAGAATACAAGGTTAACATTAGGTCAGGTGAATACTAATCCCACTGACTGGAACAAGCAGTTAGATCAATAGAACTGCCTATTTTGTGAATGTTAATCTAGTTTATATGTGTACCTAGGTTCATCCCAGCTAGGGGAACTGCCTGGATTGGAATGAAATTGTCCCAGGGCCCCTCTGTAGTCAGTGGAGCTAGAGCTACGCTTCCATATTGTATTTAGAGCTTAGGCGGGCCTCCTTGTTCTCTGATGAACTCATTTCTGTGCCTGTTGAACACGAAGGCATTGAGAAGACTTGGCAAAAAGAAATTTGCTGTAGAACTCATTCCTGTTCAGTTCTGTCTAAATTAGGTTCTAGGCCAAAAGTCCTTTATCCCTTGACAGAGACAGAGTTTACTTATTTTTCAGGATGGCCTAATCCTAAATGTGCTTAAATGCCTTCCTGCTGCACTGAAAGTTCAGAGTTGCTTTAGTTACTCATACATGGCTGGAAATGCTCGCTTTGGAGACAGACATCGTAATCTACACTTTTATGGAACAATGTCTGAATCTTAATCAAGTCTATTTGGAATGTGCCTGAAACATGGCCAGGAAGTGTTCTACCAGTTAGACTGTGGTGTGAAGGTGATACTTCTGTCTTTTAAATAGTAAGGACATTCAGCTTAGGGAATTGTGAAGTACCCCAGGGTCCTGTCTCCAGGACTAAGTTGGTTTACTAATCCTTGAAGGTCTGATGTTAAAGGCACATACATTTGGGGGAGTTTTGTCAGGATTGTGGCCCTTTCTCAGCAGAATACCTGAACTACCACCCTGAGTTAGTCTTCTCTAACATTTTTACTATATAACTCAATGAATTTTGTACTTATCTCTCCTCAAGTACCTAAGAGGAGGTACTGCATAGCCTGGCAATTAAAGTACTCATAGCCTGAAAGACACAAGGTTAATCCACCTCAGGATGCTTAGCACCTTGAATTCAGATCTCCCACTTCATCATTACAGAAATAGGCAGTAATAATATTTGCTTCCCGTAAAGGGGATTAGACGAGTTACACCCCAAAACAACCAATGTTTCATACTGATTCTTTATATTCTTGGCAGAAGAAAATCAGGGTAGATTGCCCTGTAAATGTGCCTAGTCAATAAGAATAGGGAAGCATCACCATTAGATGGACCAGATCTGAATTTTCACAAGCAGTACAGATAATTTGGGTGGTTATTTAAGACATACTGAACCACCATAGACCAAAAGTTGGAAAAGTCAGTGTCAAACTTTGGACCTAAACCAGGTAACAGAATTGCACCTTTTGACATTTAGAGGCTTAAATTTCAGCAAAACACAACCAGAAGGTTTGTACTGAAGTCCACTCCAGCCGTTAGTTAATCTGTTCCCTGGTTCCTGTTTTTAAAACGTATTGACAGGGGGGTTGTGAGATTTTATCTGTTGAGGATAATGAAGCGTCCATATGCTGTGGTGATGGTTATCATCGAAAGACTTAGAAAAGGAGTGGCCTTAATAAATTGCTGAACAAACTTACTCCTGACAGGGCTGTTAGATCAAGCCCTTAAGCCAAGATATCACAGAAGTCTTGGCAAACAAACCAGATATGTTGTGTCTCAGAAATGATCCTGTTACACAATGGGTAGGGCTTCTCCTCCTTGCAGCACTGAAAAGCTCTTGTTGATTGTGGCAGGGACGTCTTGGGGTTCGCTGAATTACACCAGATATACAAAGGTAGAAAGAGGGTGCCTTCTTCTTTGTCCCAGCTCTGGGCTATGCTTTCTTTACTGTCCCTTGTACATTAAGTTTCAGAAAGTAATATGCATCGAGGTATGTGTACCTAGGGATGAAGAAACAATTCAGGCTCACCAAAAAGGGATTTAAGTAAAAAGAGAATATAGGCTCGGGAATGTTCCTGAGGAAAAGTTGCTCTCTTACTCTTAAAAGGATACGTAACCCTGAACTGGCACAGTTTGCATAGTGCTGTGTACATGCTTTTAATGAGTATTGAAGCCAGAAGGCTTTCCTATTGTATCTGCGTAGTTGGCATTACCTTTCCACGGTTCTAGGTGAAGTGGTAGTACAATACCCACAATTCCTTCAGCTCCCCTACCCGCTGCAGCTTCAGCTATAGTAGCTGACAATGTAATACTCATTCAGCAGCTGATTATAATTAAAAATATCAGAATAATTAAAGTCCTCAGCTTGACAAGCAGAGCCATAACTTTGCCTTCAGACATTCCTCTCTAATTAGTTAATTAATCCTAATGCAAATTATAAGCAATAATTAGTCAGCCAAGCTTGACATAAAAGTCTGCTGACTTACAGCTAAAAGGCTTTTCTGGTTGTTGGTTTGTAGCTTCTTAAGGTGTCTTTTGTCCACTCATAGTTTCTGTGTCTCCGGTCCTGTTAACTTGCTGCTGATATATAGATATGCAAATTAGTTTGCAGAGTGAGAAAACACAACTATAAAAATTTGCACTACCATAGGCACTATTTTATTTGCTTAATAAACTGAATAGCCATGATGTGTATAGAATATAAATAACACATCACATATACATTCGAACATAATACAAATGTTTGTTTTTATACAAATACATACATTCAAGAACTTTCACATTCCCAGATTTAACAAAATATATCTGCCTGTAGATGGCCTGAGATGTTCTGGACAATGGCATAATGTTAAACCCAATGTGATTCTGAGGTTAACCTAGATTCTGATCTCCCATATCACAAATGAAATCAAATTCTTTTGTACCAGGACAACCGGTATCTGATTCACGTTTTTCCATAGGTTTTTAGCAGATCAGGACTCTGTTAAAGTGAGATAATTTGAATTATCATTAGATAAATCAAAAGTGTGACTATTGCATTTCACATGGCAATGCAGCTGATGTTGGTGTGTTGCATTCCACAAAGCCACAGCGCTGACATGTCATAGAAATATCCATGATTGACTTGGAACACTCAGGGACGCTTATATATTTATTAAGTTAAAACGTTTTCTCTAAAAGTATTCTTATTTACATAAAAAAACAAAGTCACGGTGCTGAAAAAAAGTGGAGGGCAAAATTAGAAAAATAATTCAGAATGCATAAATATTTTGTTGTAAGAATCCTTTTTTGAACAGAGTGATAGCAAGTACATTTTTTATACTATAAATATAATATACTATAAATACAAGCATAGGCTTGCCTTTGTTCTAGTTTCTCATGTAGTTAAAGGTAAGTGGGATCACAGGACCGTAAGACACCTGCCCACCTATTGATATACATGTGCTTTTCTGGTGACAGTTTAATTGTGCCTGATATTATGACTACGAAGAATGAAACCCAGAAGCACGTGTTTAAACTTTCCTGAGCCAGTACAGTTACATTCCCTGTGCTAGTAACAGAGTATTGAGAACAGGAATAAAAAAAAGCTGGAGTGAGGATAAAACCAGATTAACTTATCTGAATTCCCTTGAATTTGTAACATTTTGATTAAACGTGGAGTTTTAAGCACTTTTAATTTAGCTTCAGCAAAACCATAGCCAAGACCCATTTTTGTTTGTTAATCCTCTTGCTATTCATCTCACCTTAGTTTAACTGTCTGAGCTATGGCGATTAAGACCCAAATAGATGTCCTCTGGAGTTAGGAAGGGAAAAAGATTCATATTGTAGTCTGGCCAGAATCACCTCTGGGGATACCGATCTTTTTCCTGTCTACAGAGGAAAGATAAGGTGATGATAGCCCTGAATTAAGCCTCTCAGTTAAGTGCCTAAAGTTGGGTGAGAAAATCTAAGCCTTGTTAAACAGCCTGACTGATCCAAAATGTGGGATGACATTATCTATTTATAGTGTTACCCTACTATCTCTCTATTCACTTGGTGAAAGGAATAAAATAGAATACAGGTTATTATTCAGTAAATCACACAATGGATTTAAAAAAAAAAAGCTGTTTTCAGGCAATTTCATCTCCAAATTTGATACTGCACAGAGGAACCTGAATCATTCAGGAATGAGCAAGTAAATTTTCATGCACTTTGGAAAGAGCCTGGAAGCCTGACAATGGCAACATTAGGTTACCATAGAGGACAGTGTTCAGGTGGCAAATAGTGGGGAAACACTGCAAATCTCAGAGGAGTAAAACTGCTACAAGTACATGATAGAAGGAGAAAGAATTTGTGTGTTTGGAAACATATCTCACAAGCATCATGAGAGCTCCCAGGACTTAGTGGTCACTCTGGATTTGTACCAGCTTTTTGGGATCAGCTAGGGCTGGAGTCTTGCACCTGTTTAACTGCATTCTTTCTTCTGCTAAGATCATCTCAGTTCAGGAGAAGAAACAGGACTTAAAAGAATAATTACAGACCTGTGACTTTCTGGTTCTTGAAACTTGCTCCAGTCTGTGTATTTTTTTTGTTAACCGTCTGTTGCTTCCGAGGCCATGGTTTTTCCCAACAAAATTTAGGTCCCCGAGGCGTCTGCTTTGTCAGTCACTCAAAGATCCTTATAGGATCCTACACAGAAACAAGAGTGCTTCCTGAGGCCATCAAGGAACGTAGGTTGAAGCACCAGCAATACAGGTAGGAACTCTTTCTTCTACCTTTCCATTGGCAATATAAGGATACTAGAGTGTGAAGCTCCTAATCCCTCGTAGTCAAGTGCCTAAAAGTAGGCAAGAAGAATCACCCACTGATAATTACCACTCCAGTCCCTTCCCTGTTATTCATTCACTCCTTTCAGCAGGTGTCAGGAAATTTCAGGGATTAATGACAGGAATTTTTGACCCTCAAGGAAACTGAAGGACAATACATTTAAATATTGTATTTATGTGTTCTGAAATTTAGCAAGGCTTCTTTCCCCACCACCACCCCTGACTTGGCTTTCATCATGCAGCACTTTATATGTGTGAATTATTTTTCCACTAATGAGAAATGCAGGGATTTTGGGTGCTAATGGAAAATAGTAGGAAATTAATGAGAGATGGGAAACAAAGGTAGATTTTTTTTTTTTTTTCAGTATGTTTGTGTATGAATGGGAGTTACTCTGTTGTATCAAGGGGAGAATAGATTAAGCATTTTGGAATGCACAACCCAAGAGGGATAGTTAATCCTGTTTTTGACAATCGCAAATGTAATACGTACAAATGAGGGGAAGCATTATGCATGATTTTCCTCATTTTACATACAGCACAATATGTTATTTTCCAGCTCTTAATTCATGTCTTCATTAAGTAAAACTGCTCTAAGTCTAACTGGAGCATGCTGTAGATTTGGGAAAGAATTAAGATCTCAGCAATGATACGTTAAGTTTTCTTTTCTTTTTAAAATGTTTTAGGACATGAGCTTTTTATTAAGCAGAGAAAAATTTATGATAAAGAAATGAGGCAGTCAGGCTTCGTTTGCTTGGCTACTATTGACTGATCTGTGGTGGCTGTGCAGGCCACCAGCTGTAGCAGTCGATGTCATGCCCAGCCAGTGTAGGTATCTGCTCTTTTCCAGGAAACAGCAGCTGAAGAAGACCCTTATGCTTCTAATACACATATCAAGGCTGAAATCCTAGTGCTGTGCAGTTTATCTCCTCATCTTCCTATCCTTCATGCCTGTGATGGCAGTCCACATAACACAGATTTCTCTCCTAAGAAGGCTGGACCCTACCCATGACCATGGATAGCAACTCTCTTGCATGGTACCCCTCAGAAACAACCCTAGCTCTTCTTGGAGCCTTTGATTTGCAAAGAGTCAAATGAAACACCTCCATGTAATTTATGCTAGTTGCTACTTCAGAGTTGTTCTAAATCTTTGTGGGAGATCAGTTTGCATCTTGGCCAAACCCAGCATGTTGTAACCTCACCCACCAGTGCTGACTCCATGTCAGGGAAGATGCCTTTAGGCTCCAAAGAAGGAAAAACACAAAATTTCTTGATTTCTTCACTGAAGAGTGTCATGATTTTAACTGCTTACCCTTTATTTAACAAGCAAATTAAAATTGTCAAAGTAAACGTGTTCTTATATTAAAAACAACTGCAGTTGTTTCAGGTTAATTATTGTCAAGATTGGTACAAGATAAAGCAAGGTAGTTATTAAACATTAGCTGGAGAGATGTTTAACAGTGGGGTTCTCCAATAAAAAAAGAAATACTGCTTTCTTTTTTTAAATTACTAAATACTAAATGCATCCTTATAAGGCACTGACTAAACAGTTACACAATTGTGCTATTGATACTGAACACTGGAATACCCTGAAGGCCAAACTGTATTCCTTCTCAAGAGTAAACACGGGACAATTTTTTTCCAATATGTAGCTGCAATAACTAGTAAAATTTGACCTGATTTAAATTAGATATTGTTACTGGGATTCATTATGCTTATTTTTACTTTTCTCTTAGTTATCATCTGGTGTAAGTCAGTTGTCAAAATTCCCTTTACAGAGAGTTATTGGGATAAGCTACTTTTTAAAGATGCCTGTGTTACACTGTTGAGTAACAGGGAAGCTGAAGTCCATACTGATTTACAATAGTACTGTAGTGACTGTTCTACACCAGGCAAGAAAACTGCCAAAATCAAGGAACTGCTTTCAAAGGCTATAGCAAAGCAACGTAAGAATATGTGCTCTAGATAAAACAACTTTAAAGTGAATAGAAACAAAAACCCTTGTCAAAAGGTTGGAATTGATGGGCTGCTTTTATGGTAAGTAAATTATAAGGTCTTTGAGCTGAGAAACATGTTCTGTTGCATTTGGAAATCCCTTGTTTGCTAACAGTATATAAAAGTCATAATTCTAGCAGGCACTGGAACAGATTTCTGAGTGTTGTCAGGAAAGTGGCAGTGTAAGTAAACCATTTCAGGTTCAGTATTTATACTAAAATCACAGTCAGCTGTGACTTCTGTGACAGCTCTCTTCAGGACATGAAATTTGGACTTGGGAAGACTGACTTAAATCAAAAGCAAACTTCCAAACTTTTGAGATTCTGATTTAGCAATTCCAGTGAGAGATGAGATTAATGATTCATATTTGCATTAAGGTTCTAAATATCCCATATGTTGTGTTGAAATGGCATTCTATTTGCAAATAAAGACACACTGCTAAAATCAAGTGTAGATTTGGATTTGACATAAGGAAGAAATTTTTTTATGATAAGGGTGGTGACACGCTGGAACAGGATGCCCAAAGTTGTGGATGCCCCATCATTGGAAATGTTCAAGGTCAGGTTGGATGGATGTTTGAGCAACCTGACCTAGCTGAAGATGTCCCTGCCCACAGCAGCGGGGTTGGACTAGATGGTCTTTGAATGTCCCTTCCAACCCAAACCATTCTGATTCATATTGCAAAATTTGAAGTTCTTGCAAGTGGAGTTCCAGTTTACTTGAAAGCTTAAATTATTATCATAATTTAATGACACTTTAGAAAGTCTTTAAAGCTTAAAGTATCACACTTTCTACAACTTGGACAGAATTCCAAGATTCCTTACTGCTCCATGGAAGTCTCTGTGATGTGAAACCAGACAACAGGAAAAGCTAGACCATCACTCAATCTCAGCTAATCCCATCAACTCTTTGAGGAAAGCAGTCAGATGTCTGTTTGATAAAGATCCTTTCCACAAAACAAAAAAGAGACCAAGTCTGTCTGAATGGAAGATAAATTCCTGATAGACAGTGATGTGCCAGACTTTACGGTGTCTGTCTAAGAACAGCTAGGTTTCATGAGAAGTTCGCTTTTCTTTCTAGAATGTACATCAGCCCACGGTTTTCACCCTTTATGCTAAAGAATATGGTTGAATACTGGTTAGGTATTGGGTTAAACAGCTGTCTCAAGACCTAGCCTGGAGATCTGCATTTCTGTAAGAACAAACCTGAAGGTATTGCAAACGAGCAGTTTCATAACATCGGTGATGGTTGAGGTAGTGGAAAGATATTGCATGTCTTTATTCTGTGGAGTGCAGAAGCTTAATGTCCAAATACCTCAATCATATGAAAGATCTCTCTGTCAGAACTCACCTGCGAAGAAAAGAAAATGCCTTTCCTTGAGATTTTATAATCAGGGTATAAAACACTGTTGGAAAGATCAGCTTTTGTCTAACCTGAGAAATTTTCAGGAAAAACACTCATATTGGAGCTGGCTGTCCAACTTTTCTTTATGACGAATAAGGAAAATGCGAAATATTTAGAATAAATTCATATTAGCCCAATGAATTCTGCCTCAGAAGTGCCTACTCCTCCATCTGAATGAATTCTGCCCCGGAGGTGCCTGCTCTTCCCCACCCACTATAACAGAAGATGAGGTCACTAGCTCAGATACGAACATTTGCATTGTCAGCCTGGTTAAGCATCTGAAGTTAAGTGAGATGAAACCCTCCCGGAGACATCACTGGGACTAACTCAACCCAGCTTTATTCCACTGTGGTGGGTGAACCTTGGCTAGCCACCAGGTGCTCACCAAGCCACTCTGTCACTCCCCCTCCTGAGCAGGACAAGGAGAGAAAATATAATGGAAAAGCTCATAGGGCAGGGAGGTCACGCACTAGTTACAGTCATGGGTGAAGCAGATCCACCGTGGGGAAGATTAATTTAATTTATTAATAATTAATAATGGAATAGGATAGTGAGGGGAAAAAACCAAAACTAAAAACACCTTTTTCTCACTTCCCCACATCTTCCTGGGCTCATATTTACTCCTGACTCTTCTGCCTTCTTTCCCCTGAGCAGCACAGAGGGGATGGGGAACTGGGGTTGTGGTCAGTTCCTAACACTTTGTCTCTGCCACTCTCTCCTCCTCATGCTGTTGCCCTCTCTGGTGGGGAGTCTCTCCCATGGGATACAGTCCTTGACAAACTTCTCCAGTGTGGGTCCTTCCCACAGGCTGCTGTTCTTCAAGAACCGCTCCAGCATGGGTCCTTTTCCATGGGATACAGTCCTTCAAGAACAGACTGCTCCAGCTTGGTTTCCCCACAGACCACAGTTCCTGCCTTTCAAAAAATCTGCTGCTGCACAGACTCCTCTCCATGGGCTGCAGCTTCCTTCAGGGCACATCCACCCACTGCAGCATGGAGTCCTCCATGAGCTGCAGTGTGGATATCTGCTCTACTGTGGTCCTCCATGGGCTGCAGAGGGATAAGCTGCTTTACCATGATCTAGTCTGCTCTGGTGAGGCTGCATCTGGAGCACCATGTCCAGTTCTGGGCTCCCCAGTTCAAGAGAGACAGGGAACTACTGGAGAGGGGCCAGTGGAGGGCTACAAAGATGATGAGGGGACTGGAGCATCTCCCTGATGAGGAAAGGCTGAGAGAGCTGGGCCTGTTGAAGACTGAGAGAGGATCTCAAAGTCTACAAATATCTTAAGGGTGGGTGTTAACGGCCAGGGGCCAGGCTTTTTCCGGCAGTGTCCAGCGACAGAACAAGAGACAATGGGCACAAACTGCAACACAGGAAGTTCCAACCGAATGTGAGGAAGAACTTCTTTCCTTTGAGGTTGACAGAGCACTGGATCAGGCTGCCCAGAGAGGCTGTGGAGTCTCCTTCTCTGGAGACATTCAAAACCTGCCTTGACACGGTCCTGCGCAACCTGCTCTGGGAGAACCTGCTTTAGCAGAGGGTTGGACTACGTGATCTCCAGAGGTCCCTTCCAACCCCAACCATTCTGCGATTCTCCACAGGTTCCAGGGAAATATCTGCTCTGGCACCTGAAGGGCCTCCTCCACCTCCTTCTTCACTGACCTTAGTGTCTGCAGTGTTGTTTCTCTCACGTTTTTCTCACTCCTATCACAGCTTCTGCACAGTATTTTTTTACCCTTTCTTAAGTATGTTATCACAAAGGCACCACCAGCATCACTGATGGACTCCGCTTTGGACAGCAACAGGTCCATTTTGGATCTGACCGAAACTGCCTCTGTCTGACATGGGGGTGGCTCCTGCAGCCTTCTCATAGAGGCCACCCCAGAAGCGCCCCCCCTCCCCCGCCCCGACCCCACTATCGAGACCTTGCCATGTAAATCCAACACATCCGCTAAAATTAAGCACCTCATCTAACACAGTCATCTAGCCTCCCTCTATAAGTCATTCATAAACTATTCACCTTGACTCAAAATAGGCACCCAACAGAGGTGAATCACCTTCTGAAGGATGCAGTCTTTCTCCATTACCCGTCAAAAGATCCTGGATGACTGACTTAGACTTATCTTCTTGATGTTTGTGAGTTAGGTGAAATGGATCCCACTCCAGAGATCAAAACCCAAGGACAGTTTGCTGACGTCATATTGGTACTGTGCTGGTCATCTTTCTCTGAAAAGGCACCGCTATCAAATCTTTTTTGTTATTATTACTTTCTGTTGGAGGAACTAACCCAATAGGTTCTCTCTTATGACTAAGATCTTCATAACTGCGTAAGGAACCTTGGAACCAATCCGATTTGTGTATCTGCTTTCCATGTATGGCTCTGAAGATAGTAGTTTCTATTTTTAAACTGAATTTGGAACCTATAAGTAACCAGATTCGTATGCTACATTAATATACTTAATTAGATACACTTGTTTCTCCTACTAGAAATCTTGTACCCATGCAGATTGGTGGTCAGATCTAGGAAGGAAATACGTTTAAAATTTTCTTTGAATGTGATTTTTCAAAAAGGAACAATTTTTATGACAGGGAGATGGACTTTCATGGAGAAAAATGTTTTTTTAAGTAACCCTGAAAGGCTATAGTTAAACTTAGAACTAACTTTTATTTAATTATAAGGTTTTAAAAATAGAAATTCAGAGTATCTCATCTCAAAAAAGGTTGAAAAGGAGTATTTTGAGTTTACTAGGACATTCCATTCTTTTCTTGTGTGTTTTGGGTAAACTAGAATGAATTGAAATCGGAATGTTTCCACCACACATTCTGTGCTCAACAACTCAGCATTTTCAGAAGGAAAAAAATGTTTACACTGGAAAATTTCCAGACAGCTTTCTCTTTATTTTTTAAGTTCATTCTCTAGTCTTCTGGACAGAAACTCTCAGCGTGGTGTTGTGCTCCAAACTGCTCACAAACCACCCTCTAATTCCAAACAATGTAACTTCAGAGAATTTCCTATTCTAGCATTATGCCTGTGCTCATGCGGCGTGTACCTGTGGCTTTTTTTCAATGAGCTTGTTTGCTCCTACTAAGTCAGAAAAGCCCCAGAGCAGTTTGGGAACCTGCAAGCATTGCAGTGTACCTGCTTTTTCAGCCCTGTCTGCTGACATAAGTCCACTGTGTAGGTGGAAGCAGTGAGTCTAACGAGTGTAGTATGCCATGAGCTTCCCTGATGTGTCGTAATTAAACACCTGTGCTAAATAGCTCTTTGCCGAGCCACTGTGAAAATCTGTGGAGTGCTCAACAGTCCTGAACATTTTCCATCTCTCACTTGGGCAGGTGGTCTCATGTCTGAACTCTGCTATTCAAATAACACCAAAAGTAGAGATGCGATTCCAAGACCTTTTCAAGGCTCTTATTTTGTTTTATTGCTGCTGTTATTTTTAATGTTAAATGGTAATCCTGAACTTCCTTATTTAGCATTCCTGGAGTATCTTTATAGTCTGCGTATTTACAGTCATGCGCACAGTTGGCAAAGCTATACAGATGGCTATATGGATTAAGAGCCTAGAAAAGTTATATACCACAAAATGAGTTCATGTTAGCAAAGGGAAATGACTTAAATAAATGTATCTGTGGGAAAAGAGGCTAATCATATAATTTCCTGTAGTCTTAGAGCCTGTCTCTAGAGTCTTTTAGTAAACATGGAGTTCTTCAAGACCTCATAACTCTCTACCGGGAACAAAGGCTATGTCTACACTAACAAACAAAGCAAAGCCAGAGTATGTTCTCAACCTCCATCCCCCAATTATCCAGAATATGTAATTGTTCACGTTTCCTGTACAGTTTTGGCTTGCACTGGCTAGCACTCTCCTAGGCTATGCCTGAGCATGGCCCAGGGGATTTGCACATGCTATGGTCTGCTCCCAACAGGCAGTTTGGACACTGCCATGCTGTCTGGAGGGAAAAAGAATTCAGGCATGTGTCTACAAGCTAGGCTGTTCCCCTTACCTGCAGGATGGGACTGACCTCTGAGTGATCCATGACTTGTTTTATGTAATTATACACACATAAACAAAAGTTCAAAACCAAGCCTCCTGGTAAACTAGTGCTAATGAGCTTGAACCTGACTCCTTCTGCTGAGGTATACCTCATGCAACTAGGTGACCATAAACTGATTCATGATGGCTTAAAGCAGAAGGCAACAGTGAGTCAGGTTGTGTGGCACAGCCAGGGAGTGTGACCATCACCCCTGCCACAGCACGAGACACAGGTCAGGGTACATTCTTCTGGCCTGAGTGCTAAGGTGGGAATCGAAGAGAAAGCCATGGGACCACCACTTCATGCTTCATACAAGGTCTACTATTGCAGCACTACCAAACTATCAAGCTGCAACAAGGCTTTTACTGTCCCATACCAGCCCTTTCATGCCTCAGCACCACCACCAGTCCCACACAAGGTTCCAAAAGTTCATCTACTCTCCATGCTGTTTCTTCATCCTCTTCAGGCCAGTCCACCCTGCTTC
>JAVJGI010000062.1:76159204-76174631 GCA_035590275.1 Ibycter americanus
TGTACATTATCCACATCAGCCAACCCACTGCCCCTGAAGCAAGCCCACAACTGTGTATTATCAATGTTAATTAACCCACTTTCATTCCTCTACAGTTCCTCTACAGTCCACCTCTAAGGCTACTGACCCAACCCTCAGCCCAGTTAACCTCTTCATTCTTGGGAGTCATAATGACCATAATAATAGACAAAATAGCTGATAACTTTTAGGTCACCAGTTCTTAAAATTCCTTCAGGTACCCCCATGCTGAGCCAAGTATCCTCTGTTTAAAGAAATCAGAAAAAAGTTCTGTTTTGTTTCATCCTAAATGTTTGTTCCAGAGAGGTCTTCAGACCTGTTCTAAAAAGACGAGCCAAGGGAGATTTTTGCTTCAAAGCAGCGTGGAATCGAAGTGTATGTGAGGTATCTTATTAGCTTTGAGTTTATTCTCAGTTCAGTCACAGGAAATATCCATTTTCCTGAAGAAGCAGCAGTTGTCATATTTTGCTGCTGTAGTGTGTGTAATATCAATCTCATGTTTATTTATGCATGTAAAGATTTTATTATTTACATTTAAATATTTATAACATTTCTGCATAAGCAGCCAAAAAAGTTCATCTCTGCCCTTTAGGAACTAAGCAATTTCATTTTACTAGGTAGACTTTTTTCTATATAAATAATTGACACATTGATTTCTGCCTCTGTCTTTATGCTATTTATATTATTTCTTAAATGCAAGAGGGTTATAGAACTAACAGACTGACTGGTCTGGTTTTATTGCCTATCAAATCCAAACAGACTAATATATCACATGAAGGATCTGGAAAAGGGAGTGGTGATAAAACACTAAAAAATAGGAACGAATTCATTAGAATTCAGATATGGAAGCCTCACTAATTACATTGCTACATTGAAAAAGTGTTTCTTTCTTCCTGGAAATAACTTTATGTAAATTTTTTCTTCCCTGAGATTAGCGGTACTGTCTAGCTGTGTAGCAATAGATATAATTGTAGCTCCTCTTTCTTTCAGTAGTACAATCTTAATATAATTTTGTAAAAATCAAGGTGTTTTAATGATGAAACCATGATGGTTATATGGGAGGATGCACTTGAAACAGGTTTTCCACTGTCAAGTAACTCAGACCAGTTGTGTGAGAAGAGCATCTTTTTCATTCTCTCCTTCCTCTTGCACTAAATACTCTGGACAAGTTAACACTGGCTTTAAAATTTTGTTTCCATGAGTGCTGCTGAAAAATAAACCCTCACCTTTGTCATAAGAATGAGAAACACAATCAGTATACACTGACTTTTAAAAAATAGAAATAGAAGGGGAGAGCAGATGTACAATATGTGGAAGAATAATAGAGCAGGTAAAATTCCTCCCTTATTTAATACTAACTTAACACAGTGATTCAATGACCAGTGGAATTAACCTGTTTCTTTTTTTCTTTTTTCTTTTTATTTTTAACTTTCACTTCAGATGATGCAATCCTATTCAAAGAGAAAGTAAATTGGTCTTTAAGAGTTCAGTTTGGTCACCAAACAGAGCCTACCAAATGGCATCATAGATTTAGGCATTTTTACCAGTTGCACCCTTGTGCAAGACCGTGGTCAAAGAAATACAAAATCTCTTGTCTGCATCAATTGTGTTCGCAACCCAAGCAGTCAAGACAGATGAAAAGAAAACAGGATAGCCAAGCGGCTTATCCAAGGTGTCAGGTAAATTGCAGAGCCAAGTACAATGTCCAGGCTCTGCGTTCTAAACTAATTTGCTATTCTCAAGTCCATCCTGTTCCATTAAGCCACTGTTAAACAAAAGGAAAACACAGTGGTCTTTCTTTTAGTCATCATTCATAGTTTATCTTCCTTTGGCTGCTTCTCATACTTTTCCCTATTGTGTATTCTTCCCATGTGGAAGCAAATGATGAGATTGTCTGTTCTTGCTACTGAGCTAAGAACACAGTCTTTAAAATCACACCCAACACACCACATAATCTACTTCATAAATTTCCTTTACAGGTGTTCAGGAACCAGCGCCTAGGGGTAGGTTTCCATTGTTTCTCCTGGATCTATTAAAATCATTTCACACAATTTCAGTTTGCTATTTTAATTTTTAAGGTTTCGTTCTGTTTCCTTACAGGTTTAGGGATGAATATTCTTCCTTTGCTTAATTTCAAAACCAGAAGATTATCTGGAATTTCAAAAGCTGCTCCAATGTGAATGCTGTCAGCTTTGCAACCTGCTTAAGGGAACCAAGGGAAAAAGAAACAGAGGAAAACGAAGGGAAAAGGCTTAGCTAATAGCTTAAATTGTACCTCAGAATGAGGCTGTATTGAAATACCTTTATTGAGGTTGAAAGTCAGGCATGAGAGCTGGATCACTTCTGCCAGAACGTGGAGGTTTCCATTGTTTTTTTCTAATCACTGCTGACCCTGACACAGAAGAAGAAAGAGTTAGGTTTGAAATTTATAACATTTATTTTGAAATTCAGAGTAAGCTATGACCATTATTATTGGGATTCATCTCACATACTTTAAGCACCTAAAAGTTAGATACCCCCCATCTAAGGTAGTCAGACCAGGCTCCTTTCACCAAGAGTGGAGAGCAAGAGGTGTTTTCAGAGAGCAGTTCACCTCCTCCTAGGGTTTCAAAGATGGGGAAAGAATCTGACTTTGGAGGCTAGTATTTTTCTCTATTGACTATCAAAGTTACGGCATCACCCAGTTAGGGACTCAGATGATTAACTCACAGATCTCAGAGGGCTGGTAGGATAAATCCTGTTTTCTGTAACTTGCATCTATCACAAATATTGCACAAAATGAGGGAACAGTTTCTCCTGAATGTGGCAGAAGCCAGATTTTTAAAGATTATAGATAGTTCCAGGTTTTTCCATTTTTAGGTTTTAGAATAGATTTACTAGGCTTCTGATACTGCATTTTCAGGATGTTCCGTGTATTTCAAACCCTAGTATTAGCTAACTAGACCATAAACTCCCACAAAAATCTCTGCATGGCTGATGATTTCCATCATCATCAATAGGCTTTTCTCTGCTAGAATAACTTTCACCTACAAAAATAAATATTTGATTGCATTGATTCCGGTTTTTAACAGAAAAAATTGTACAAATGGGGAAGGCTTGGAAATAGCAAAAGAAGCTGTGGACAGATTATTCAAGAAATTTAAGCAGTTTAACCCCACTGAAATCACTAAAGGTTAGGTGCTTTCTTAAAGAACAAAACTATACCGTATATCCTACCTTTCAATTTACTGCATGCAACTGATGTCAACATTCATAACGCTGTTAGCCCCAAGGAAATGTCCTTACTAGTAGGTTTACTTGCAAGAACTGTGAGACTGATGCTGTAAGTATCTTGCATGAAGATTGTGGGACCTGCATCTAAAAAGAAAGGAGAAACATTCATCAGTTAAGAAACACCTTTGCTACTTTTTCATCTTTTTTTTTCATTTCTTATCAGTGCTCTGCTACTGTTTTTCGTCTATATAATCAGCTAATGAGATTTCCACTTCAGGTAATGAGGCAAGTTGTGCTGGAAGAGAAGTTGTGCCTAGATTCATTGCAATGCATTCTTACACTATTAAGAAATATTTTACAGAGCAGCGCATTTAAACAAATATTAAATTCACACAATTGTTAATCAGTGTGCCATCTGGAAACATTTGAAAGTTTAGATTCTTAATTGCCTGAATCTCATAAATGTTCAAAATTGTTGCATACTACAGGCTATATTGCATTTAGGACTTTTTTACTGTATAAATACATGTAATTAAAATGTGAGATAGGAACACTTTCCAGCAGCTGTTGTGAGAGCTGTAACCATCTTCCCTATTAATCTTTAGGGATTTGAAATATGTATTGCTGAGCACCAGGGTCAACAACATGCCATTACATTTGAATCCCACCATTTGACAAAGCATTGCATTCTGTTTTTAAATTCTTTTATGTGACTGACAGCTACATCCATTTCTTCCTGAGGCTACTCTTTAAATTCCTTTGTACTTGTAGAAGCAAGTTTGCTGGCTCAAGAATTTTGTCTTCACTCTGCCTCTAAGACTTGTCAATGGCAAATTAGGACACGAAATTCTAATTTATGTTTCAAAGGCACCTATGGTAGTAAGAGAAACTATTTTTATTTATATTTTTTTCCTCAAAAGTGTCAAATCAAAGACTCTATAATTACTATATATTTTCAGAAGATGTCATATTATATTGACTTCAGGGTGCAACTGGTAGATAGGGTTAATCTCAGTAAAGTCAGTGAAATGCACAAAGGATTTCTGTTCGTGACAAACGTTACTCTGAGAATTAGCTATCTCCGTAAGAAAACAGAAATATTTAGGCTATCAGCTGCTCTAGCCCAAGTTGCTTGAACACAGAGATAGAAGACACTTCTGGGGAGGGCAACTTCTTCATGCCCATAGGTCAGTGGAAGGGTGTCTCTTGTCATACGCTCTTAATGTTTTTGACTAAGCTAGTGGGAAAGTTTTCAGTGATGGTGCATCTACTGTTTTTCAGCAGATATGTTCAACAATCTGACGTTAACAGGTAGCTTTAAGAGCACTGCTCTCTTTGCTTTCTCATGGAATTCTCCATGTCTGTTTTCTGTACTCTCTTGTTCTCTACCATGAGTCACAGGTGCTCCTTACTTAGAAAGCCCAGAGGCAGTCACCCCTGACTCTGTTTATCTCCGTATTAGTCCTCAAACTATGGCTATCAGACACCACCACCTTTTACGCCAGCCAAACAGCTAGTGACATACGTGATCCAGACTCCTTTGTGTTGTTTCCAGATAGTGAAATATATGTTATTAAAGTGTTTTTCTGATATTGTTTACAAATATTAAATAACTGTGATTATTACCCTAGGGAAGATATGCAGCTGTGAAGAGAAAGGAGTGATTCATGTGATCTTGAGACAGATGACCCATGTTGGTGTACTTGGAAGGGATGATGGTCAAGTTGGTAGCTGATGGGAATGATTCCCTCTCCAAACATCAAGCAGGAATTATTTTGTGTAGTGTTGCCAGAGGACTCAAGAAACAAATTGACTGAATGTCCTTGCCCTTAATCCTGTTTCTAACAGGATCTTCATCAGGGCAAAGGAAAAGCATGGCTGGGAACCGAAACCCTACATGTTGGGGATGTATATGACTGGCAAAGCATTACTGTTATATGTGAAAGGTATAATTTGCCCTCTCCCTTTTAGATAAGAATTAGAATGTAGTGAATCAAATAATTCTTTTTCTTCTTTTTCCTGAGCTTATATTCCTGGCTCAAGAAATAAAATATAAACTAGATCAACTAAGATTTGTCTTGCTGTCTACATTCCATTTCCAAAATGCTGTCTTCTTTAGTATTTTTCAGTGGTAGACCCCTGTGGGACCGGGCTTTACCAGTTAAAAAGCCCTTTGTCTAATGAGTACATGGAGAACACAGCTAGATGAGACAACGGTGGACTTGCAAAATCAACTGTTTGTACTGCCTTTTCATCCTGACAACTCTGACGAGATGCCTCATCTTAATCTCTTTTCTGCCCTTCTGCAGGTGTGAGGGATGGAGCAATGACCTCTTTTTCAAGAGAAAGAAATACTGCTTTCCCAGATTATGATCCCATAGAACAACTGTAAACTGAGAGCTTCAACATTTCTTCTTTATTGCCACTATCATGTGTGACCTCAGAGGAGGTCTGAGTGGTTCTTTTTTTTTTTTTTCCCCCTTGAACTTACCTGCTCTTGAAGGAGCACATATTTTCTTGAGAAGAGGAAAATTTAAACATGTGAGAGCACCTGTAGCAGTTCTTATGCAGACATTACTGGAAACATGCAGAAGAGGGAAAAATAGAGCTCTAAATCAGTATTTTTGTAACACAGCTGACGGAGCATAATGCAAGTAGGGCTTCCATACCTTTGGGTTATGAAATGAGAGACACAGGGCCTGAGTTATTAGTGTTAAAGAGAAAGAAAAGTGCTGGTTTAGCAGAAATAAAAAATTCCCACCAGTTGACTCATGCAGTCTTTTTGTGAGCGCAGAACCAGATCCACAAATACAGAATAAAGAAGCAGATCTATTTAAATGGCTAGAAAGAGGGGCTGCTGTCCTTTAGACACAGATATATCACAGTTCTAATTGGGTAGGGCTCTGAAATTTAAGAGTCCCGGGTTTCTGTTTCAAGACACCAGCCTAAGATCTGTTCTCCTTGTGCTTATTATCAGGGATCTGATTTTGTCCTTTCTTTCCTGAATTTGGAAATATATTTGTGTCCCAAATTCAAGGTCTGACATATAGGCCAATATAATTGCTTTCTGCTGCTCTAGCCTTTGAAAGAAAGGATGATTTCATATCCCTTATCTTGGTTTTGAGCTCAGAAATATGTATTTTTACCAATCTCTGCTGCTGCTTTCCTATGTGACACTGGGCGAATAATTTCACCTTTTTTTCAGTATACCCCTGTTTCATTCTTACAGTTCTAAACAGTATTAATTTCTCTGGGCCATTCCAACTGTTAGCTCTTTGGTCCATTTACTTCTGTAAGACAAGTGAAGGCTAATAATTCTACAGAAATATTCTGAAAAAGGAAAAGATAGAATAAATCAAGGAGAAATGAAAAAATGCAACAAAATCAGTTATTCTGTATGCAGTGGGACAGGTCAAGCCAGGCTAGCAATGGGTTTGGTTTTCTAACTGGTTCTTCTCATGTCTGACAAGGTATAAACTGTAATTCAGACTTGTGAATGGTTGCAAAACTCAGAGCTGCTCTTTCTTTCATTGATTGTCTAGTATTGATGATGACTGAGACTACATCAAGGCTACGCTACAGAAGGGGTACTACTGATATGTCTTTCATCTGTCCAGCCACATTGCTTTATAAAACTCGAAGGTTGTAACATCCTTGCAATCTGTACCCCATCTGTCAAATTTTGGCTGAAATATGGCCAACAGATGTTTTGTAATGTTACTGCTTCTCTCCAGTTCCACCACATTCCTCCCCCAACATGCTGCTTTGACACACGCACCCAACACTATGCTATGCAGAAAAGATAGCAGGGCAAGGCTTTTAAAAGCCCTCTTCATTTCTCGTAATAAATCCGCACCTGAATATCAACATCTCTATGCCTCAGATGAGAATATAACTTGTTCTAGGCAGAGCCAAAGCCTGTGGAGGATTTGAACCACCTGAAAGGGTGTATTATGTCAACAGGGATGCAAAGCAAATAGTGGGAAAAGAAATACAGGTCGAAAGCAGAAAACAAGTTGTTACAGGGTCATGAAGGAAGATAGCTGTAAAGACAGAAGGGAAATTTAGGTTTCTTGTGTCACACTAATTTTTTGTCCTGGACAGCCTCATGTTGTCATTGTACCACATTTTCCCAAAGGTGACCACAGTTTTCCTTCTTGTAAAGTCCAGCATGCCAAACTCAGAATTTCCTGATAGTCTTTCTGGCAAGATTTTTTGCTGCTCACAATGCAATTCTGGTACTGTGAGAGACCATACCTCAAACTGACTGTCTCAAAGCTTGTTAGCTGAGCTCCTGCAAGACTTAACAGTTGTGAACAGATAAGGACCCGACAGCTGCCTGACATCAGCTTTTGGCCAGGGTCAAGGAAAGGCCATGCCACTGTGAGGGCTGTGCCTAGACATGGATGATCACCCCTACGTATGCAGTAATCACATGTGCCCCATGGAGGAATGCAGTACATGCCATTGTCTGGGAAAGACCCCCCTGAACACCCTACAAAAGACTGTGCCACCAAACCATAAGTGACAGTCTGGAGACTACCACCACCGACGTGAACATTGACTATGGACCAATGGGATGCCGCTGGATCCATGGTGGTGACTATCTCTTGCAAATCTATCCCAACTGCTTGCTAGAATTCCTTCTTTCCTATCTTTCCCTCTCTTTCCTATCACTATTTTCTTACCACAACACATGAATGTCTTGTTTATATAAGCACACAATAAACTTCCTTGATTAGTGGCATTTGACCTTTGTCTTAATCTCACTCTGGATATAACAAAGAATCTTCCCAGCTCAGGTCTTCCCGGACCAGAACAAGTACTACAGACTATTCAAACTGGATTATGTAATTCATAGAATCATAGAATCACAGAACAGTTTGGGGTGGAAGGGACCTTTAAAGGACATGTAGTCCAACCCCCTGCAAAAAGCAGGGGCATCTTCAACTAGATCAGTTGCTCAGAGCCCCATCCCAATGGGACCCTGAAAGTTTCCAGGGAATTCTAGTGCTACAATTTCCCATAATGGGGCACCTACCACTTTTCTGGGTAACCTGTTTCAGTGTCTCACCACCATCTGTAAGAATTTTTTTCCTTATGTGCAATCTAAATCTATCCTTTCTGTTCAAAACTGTTGCTCTTTGTCCTGCCAGTCCAGGTACTAATAAAAAGTCTCTCTTAATCTTTCTTGTAGGCCCCCTTTAAGTGCTGACAGGCCACAATAAGGTCTCTCCAGAGCCTTCTTTTTTCAAGTCTGAACAATCTCTCTGACTTCTTCATAGCAGAGGTGTTCCAGCCCTATGACTGTTCACGTGGCCTCCTCTGGACCTGCTCTAACAAGTCCACGTCTTTTTTGTACTGGGGACCCCAGACTGGATGCAGTACTCCAGGTAGGATAGCAAGTCATAACGACTGAGACATCAGAGCAAGATGCCTCTGCATTGCACAGTGATAGCTGTCTGATTCTGATTTCACTCGGGGATAAAGTGGTTCCAAATTTTTCAAGACAAAGACTTTGCTGTTAACATATCCCATTCAAGGCAAAATAAGGAGCTTCTGAGACATCCAAAAGAAGAACTGCAAGCCACTAGAGCCTTTGGGTTTCTTGACACAGACATTAATGTGAGCAATGACATCCACCCTGCTCAGCAGGAAAGCTTTGGACAAATTATTTAAGTGCCACTGATCTTGTTTTAGATTGGGGGATGGTACAGATGATCTTTCAAAGACTTTCCCAGCACAGTTTTCTATGATTTCTAGGAATGATGGTCCACTGTGTTTCTCAGCAGAACAGGGTAGTCACGCTGCACCGGGGAATTTTTGTGCTAGTAATATGCACAGATAATAAAGAGACCAGGAGATAGGCACACACACAAAAATAGATATGATATGGAAGTAGACTTACAATTCTTTTTTGGATATGACAAGCTTTATGTTTCTTGGAATGATATTCACTATTTACTCTCTTGGTTGTCACTGCTTCCCTTAGCCTTTTTCTTTTAAAGCAAAAGAAATATATTAACTACCAACCCCCTTGCCCTAAACCTTTCTCACACACAACCTATTGAATCTCTGGCTTCAAGCAACTTGAGATAGAGAGAAACCTTCCCTCTTTAACAAATAAGCTGAAGAAAGGGTTAAAGAAATTTTCTGCACCTGGAAATTTTTTCAGCAGTAGCAGAGATGAGCAGTCAGACAGCAGCCTTTGATCTTTCCATGCTGTGTCACAGCTTGTGCACGAAGGTATTTCATGTGAGGTTTGGGAGAGTCTGCCATCTGACTATGAAAGGTGGGGAATGCCATGATAAAGAACATTAAGGAAAGACACGCTCTGAGGCCTTGTTTCCTCAGACAAGGCTGTCAATAGTCCTTTTCCTTGTACATTACGGTCACAGCCGGACAGTCACACAGCTGGAGGCAGTCCTTCTTGCAAGGTCCATCTTGCAATGTCCTTCCTGCCTAAAGTACAGACGGACACAGAGGCAGAATTACTTTTCACAGCGTCATCAAGACAGTCCCCTGTAGACCTGAACCTCGCTCCTCTTATAGGAATCGAGGCCCAGATTTATCCTGTATGACTTAAGATACCTGAGCTACTGTAAAACTATTAACTAGTCAGGGAAGAAAGGAAGAGAGAGGCATCTCAGGAGAATCAGCCAACATACCTAAGATCTAAGTCATCCCATGAACACACCTACCTCTTTCTCCGCGTTGAGTATAGAAGCAGTCTCTGTGGCCACAGAGATCCTGAGTTCAAGTTGGGTGAGGTGAATACAGGTCCGTTGACCCAAACTACGATCAGAAAACAACCAGGTCAATAACATCTTGCAAAGGAAGATTTCACCAAATTATATCTGATATGTTTTCCATAAAATTATATGACTTCACCTGATTAATAGTTTCAGAGTATTTCTGTTTGTTCTTGCATGTAATGTAGCTGATCTGATTTTCTTTTAGAACAAGAATGGAAGTATAAATAATGTCTCTTGCACGTACTTTACTAAGACACCGAGACACATTATACGCAAGAACTTTCTTGATACATATGCAGAGAGAGCATATCATCACATTTTTCTTCAAGATATTTTTCAGACTGTATCAGATAAACCAGGAGATCACAAAGCACTGACAATGCAAGACATTTCAGTGGAAACTGAATGCAATGTTTTTATCCCCACCACCATTTCACCTACATGGAATCTGTAGGAGGTGGAGCTAAACAGGATTGCATGAGGTCGTCTGCTTTACTCCTTAATAGATCAAGATGCAAGATCAACCGTACCTAAGTCCTTTTGACAGCTGCTTACCTACTCTCCTCTCAAAAATCTCCAGTGGTGGATATTCCACCACTTATTTCTCAGGCAAAATATAATCCAGTGCTTCACCTTCCTTTACATTTCTCCTAACATCAAGATGTTAGGAATACACCACATAATATTTAGGGAAAAGTAAGCAAAGACATAGAAAAAAGATTTTTTTTTCCCCCCACTGAAGTTAATGAGGATTAATTTTTTTAATGCATTTCTTTTGATGTCCTTGCACTGGAAACATGTGTCGTGATTACTTTTATTTATTGAGTGGAGAGCACAGGAGAAGCAAAACTGAATTCTTACATATGTGCCAAGGACAGCTTTTTGTAACATAAAAATAGCCCAACTTTTAAATTTAATATACTGGATTCTTCATAGATTAGAAACAAGTGCAAAGGACCTCTGGAAAAAAAAGTGTGACTCTCTCCTTTCTTCCCCTGCAGGGCTGAAGGATAATTGACTGTAAAGATTTTGGCATGTTTAGGACTGTTTCAGGACTCAATTTTGCTTTCCAAGGGCTTGCACGGAGGAAATCCACATACAGAAGGGAGAAGAGATTTTTATATGGCTAGATTATTTTTTAATAAGTAATAAATAGTAAGAAGTAATACAAGAATTTGGAGAGCTGGAATAAATCCATGGAGGCAAAGAGGAAAGGTTTATAGGGCAGGGTAGAAAGAAGTGGTGATACATACATGAGCAATGATACAGCTTTTTATTTATTCTGTTGTATCACCGTCTAAACAACCCATATTTATACTCATAAGCATATATGACCTGACATATAATTAAGTAGATGCACAGTAAATGAAGTGTGAGCACAGATATCAGCTTGTGTGTATGTGTATAAACACTTATGTGACTTCATATATATAGAAAATGTGTTATCCTACCCTCAATGCCTCTCTTTTTTAAAAAAACAGCATGTAATTTTCAAACATCACTGAACTCTTGCCCTTTTCTTTTTTTTTAATTGGAAGTGCTTCACTTAAATGAATAGAAATGAAAAAATGAATCTTTTTTTTTTTTTTAAATTCCTTTTCAGACTTTACATTAAGTACTGAAATATCCAGTATGTATTAGTATGGTAAGGTCTGGATGGAGATGTCATCTGGATGGAGCACAGACACAGGGGATTGTTTAAATGGCTGTCTGGTTGCTCTCCTGTCACAGGGTCAGAAGTTTCTGCAGCATCAGTGGACCCAGCCTCCCTCATGTTTTCTCTTGGCCTTGGTCTCATTGAAATACGTGAGTATTTTATAGTGCTGAATACTCTGAGTCTTGCTGAAGAAGCAGTAGTAATTTTAACATCAGTAACCCTTGTCATCAAGACCCCTTGCCAAAGAATAATGAATATAAATTGGCTAAGCTTCCCAAAATCTCCTCATACAAATCAGATACCATCAAGGGTGAAATTGAAGGATCCCCCAGCCTTTCTACAGCCACTGATCTTGTTTCCATTTTTAAGGAAATTATAATAGCTTAAATAAAGGGGATCTTGACAATCATTTATTTTTGCTTTCCTTTCAGAGCTTTCACAGTTAATAAACACTTAACATTTTCAAAATTAATTGCAGTGGAATTTTCTGCACTATTTAGAGAGCTTTGAAAAAAGGAGTTGTCAAACAGACCCAATATGTCTCAGACTCGACAACCATATGACTTAGCCTTGTGTTTTAGCCATACGGATGAGGAAGGCAACTGTGATTACTCCTCATGAAAGGGGGGGAAGTGAGACAAGATTGCTAATGTCAGCCTGGGTTGTCAAGTGTAACCAAGACTGTGCAATTGCTGAGCTGTGTACCCAAGAGTGTGTCAAGGCTGGATAACTTCCATAAAATAGGACAGTCCGTCACGTGGTGTTTTGAGCCAGCTAAAGAGTATGTGTGCCTACAACAGATGTGCTGTGTTAAAGATAGTACCCAAAAGTGGTCAGGTGCCAGCATAACAAGTTTGTGAGCAGATCCTCCCAGCAGGAGCCAATTTCAGTGAAACAAGCTGGCAAGGCAGCACACTTGTCATGGATGCAAATGCCAGATTTGGCATCTGCAGGTTTATGGCACAGAGGGGGGGAAAAAGATCCAAGTTTCCACCACCAACTGGTGCCAGGACTTCAAAGAAGAAATCTCTCAGATGTTTGGTCAGTGGAAAATGTTGACATGATTGCATAAATCTCATGTAAAAAAAAAAAACAAAACCCAAAAAAAAAAAAAAAAAAAAAAAAAAAAAAAAAAAAAAAAAAAAAGGAAAAACAACAACAACCAAAATTCCAAGCTGTAGCTACTCTGTACCTGGTGATGTCCTTTGCATAATTGTTAAAAAAATAAGTTAGTGTCCTGACTTTTCTGAAGTCAAATTCTCATCATGGCTTCTCTCCACGCTTGTATGAAAATACTCACATTCCTGGAAAATGAACTGCTGCTAAAATGTGAGGGCCCATATTAGATAGTTCTTTGTAGCCTTTCCACTCATTCAAGAAAGCTAGAATTAAATAAACACAGAAACCCACTGTTACAAAGTTTGTTTCTTATTACAATTCTTCCATAGGAGTCTAAACAATTGCTTTAAGTCCAAGTTTCCCAGAAGACAGTTGTAACAGAAAATTATGGACAAATCTGTACTTTCTGATTGATTTATTGAATGCAGGTGTCACTTGGGAAAAGAAGGCACAAAGCCACGTGTTTCAGGACTCAAGGAAACCGGTTAAGTAGGAATTTTCAGTGTTGTCTCCTCCCTCCAAGGTTTCAAAATATCTGTGACAGTAAAATGTTGCTGTTTGCAACTTCTGTTCTGTGCAATCTACAAGCATGACTGAAGCAAAACTTGCACTGTGCACCCAGGTGGAGCATCTCCCCCAAAGACTAAGGGAATGACTAATGGGTATCGTCACTGAAGAAATGTTCTACAGGGTTCAGAGTTACACCAGAGACAGATGGCTTGCAGTTTCACTTAGCCTTTTATTGATGGTAGGTGCAAACAGCCTGCAGAGCAGTCTTGCCAATATTACAGAAGCAGTGCCAAACCAGCTGGTTTTTCCATTGCCTGGAACCAGGAAACTCTGGTTTTCTCAATTTCAGGAGAGTAAATAGTAGCTTAATTTCCAGGACAACATACAAATTTACTACAGTCACTCAGTTTCTTTTCAAGGGAGCAGAGAGTGGTAGCTTTTCCTACAATTCCAACAGGTAGAACTTAGCGATGGTCACCTGAGACTTCTCTCAGGGATCAGGTTGACAGGGTGAGTTGGATCTCCTGCACATGGTATTCCAGCCATGTTTTGTCAGTTGTTATGTCCATGCTAGAGTTTGGATCTAAGCTGGGGGACAAAAACCACCTCTATGAAAATGCTGGTATAAAAATAAGGCACATACAAATTTGAAACTCAGATGAGAGAAAAAGGAGAAGGGAGAGAGAACTCTTCTGGAGTTGACTGAATTGATCTCTAACCAGACAACTTTGTGTATCAGCTGAGAAACTGGACAAGGCAGAGCAGTTATAGCAAAGCCATATGGCATCCAAGATAAACAGACTGAGGCTGTGGCTACAAATTGGTATAACCTGGCTAAAGAAAATCATTTCTTGGAAAATCAATATAAATTTGGACTCTGGATACTCCTTACATCCTTCCCATCTCTCTCCACTGTCTAATTCTTAGTTTTTTCCTAGCTTCAAGAAGATCTGAAAGATTTCATGAGAACAGACAACACCCTGCAGAGTCTTTCTTGGGCTACAATTTCTTATTTACCCATAAGGTTGTTTTTAGAGTCAGTAGCCCAACATTTAAAGACACTCTGACTGGACTGAGGCAAAAGTTGCTTAGAAACAGGTAAGGATTAATTGATTTTACAGTTTATTTCAACCAAAAATAAGGTGGTCAAACTGGCTAAACCATTCCGCAGAAGTGGCTCTTTCTGCCCACCGGTTTTAAAGGACGCCTAGAGGATTGTCATGGTTTAACCCCAGCTGGCAACTAAGCACTGCACAGCTGCTGAATGTAGAGATTTACACTACAGAGTGTAAGCTCATGTGAGCTGAATCTACCTAGACATCTAAATCCAAACACGTCTGAAGTCTGCTAGTTATATGACCCTGAGTTGCCCAAAACATTGTTCTCTTTGGCTCCTTATATAATCGGTGAAGAGAAAGAAGCCCTTCCAGAGTTAACTCAAAGCTCCTACAGTAGAGTTCTGGTTTGAATCTTCCTTTGGAGTTGTATCTCTTGACTAGAGGAGGTTGGAGAAGCATCTTGGCTTTGACTCCAGACACCATCTTCATTTAGGCACTGTGACTAACACCATTTATTCTGTTTCTTCTCCTTTCCTTCCTACCCCTTAACTGTACACCTTCACTGCAATTTTCTTTTAAAGAGAAATTGTTCATGACAGATGTGGTTTGTTTGTGCTTTTTTAATATACATTCTTATTGATTTCGAACTGTGTCTACAAAAAATTGGTGTTTCAGGGGCTTGTACGACTAAAAGGTAGATCAGCATTCAAAAGCTTGGCTGTGCAGTGCTGAAGGATCAGGGACAGATCTGATCTTTTGTTTTTTAGCAATGATGTACGCTTTCCTCTGAAAAATTCTCACTCACTGAAAAATCTAACACCTGAAGGGAAACATAAAATGAATTGTATCAGGTAATACAGTTTCTTGCAAAATCCCAAAGTTCTAGAGCTGTTAGAAGAAAAGCACATTCCTCCTTTCTTCATGCAGAAAAAGAAAATAATGAGGGAACCTGGTCTAGTGGAAGGTGTACCTACCCATGGCAGGGCGGTTGGAACTAGATGACCTTCAACGTCCCTTCAAACCCAAACCATTCTATGATTCTCTGAAAATCAAGTCAGCTCTCTGATACTAGAACATACTGGACGGAAGGCCTGAGA
>JAVJGI010000062.1:76174641-76307925 GCA_035590275.1 Ibycter americanus
AGTTTTACTTTACCAAAAAAAAAAAAAAAAAAGGTGGGGGTGGGGTGGGGGAGTGGTATAGGCTTTCAGGGCTTTTATCTGGAAAGGAATCCATTTGAGGTTTAATGTTTCATAGGAAGCTCTGAAAAGCACGATTTCATTCACAAGTGCCTAGTTATATGCAACTCATTCTTCACAACTGGTTTTCTCAACGCTCAGGTTTTTTGGTGAACCTTGAGATCTTTACTGAAAGGATCAAGCAAATCCATCTCTTAAAGGAAACTTTTTTTTTTTAACTTTCATAGGTTTTGAAAAATGTTTGAAAACTTGACAATATCACAATGCAGAATTATTAAAAAAAAAAAAAGAAAAAGAAAAAGAAAACAGGATTTAGCATCAATTACAGTTCCAAAAGTCTCACAATTCTCAAACAAATTAGTTATCCAAGATGTTAAATCAAAGTATTTTAATTTATGAGATTTGTATGTACCATCATTACCATCTACTTCATCACAAGTTAGACCACCTCCATGACATCGTAGCTAAGACGTTAGCTAATATTTTATTGTGCTAAGCCTGCAGGAAAGGAAATAAGAGGACATTCTTCTTAGCTAACTTTATGGATTGGATTCACACCCAGCTGTCTGACTAACAGAAATGTATGTGTTTAGTGGCATTTGTGACTGATGTATGTGTTTAGTGACATTTGTGACTGTCTATGGTATCCAAGAAATACGCTGGCAGATATGACACAGGAGTTACAGCTGGAGTACAGGCAGGATAGCCAAGGGCTTCTCAGATGCCATCAGGCACTTATGCTTTGGTCACTGACACATGCCCCACTCAATACAATCAAAGGAAAAAGATAGCTGGAAAGGTATTTAGATACCTACATTTAGCTAGCTAAGCAACTCACTATGCTCTACAAAGGGTTTCATGCCTTTTCTGCTGCTTGAATGTTTATTGCTGTCAAAATGCCCTAAAATATCCAAGAAATGAAGCTATCAGGTGTGACACAGGATCAACATGCTTTTGTAGAGGCAACCTCAGGTCAACTTGTGTACCTTGCACTACATGGCCAGGTGTAAGCAATTGAGTTTAACCCTAGCTACAACAAAGTAAAACCAGGGACTCTTAAGATGTAGCTGATCTGACTTGTTTTAGGTTCTACTTTAGAGTGGGTGGATCCAGACTCTCAAACATCAGTTTCTTCTCTTTGACTGAAAAGGGGATCTAGTTGATTAACTCAGGTGGGGGTAGCTACACTGGAGAGGCAAAAGTCAGATGTGAAGGTTTGCATCCTTAAAGGTGAACCTAAAAGTGCAAGAACCACAAACAAGGAGCACTTCACAGAAGCAAAATGGGCTGGGAAAGTATCCTGCGATTTCAGAGAGCAGATCTGAACACAACTGTTTGTCATCAAATGACTGATGTGTGTTCCTACTTCTTTAAAAAAAAAAAAAAATTCTTTTGAGTTTTCTAATGCTTAGATTATGCCTCTTGTTGCTTCACATCCACAAGGGGACAAATAACGGGATGGCTCATGAAATAGCCAAAGCCAGGTGGAATACTGGAACTACTTCCCAGGAGGGAGGACGGGCAGCGGTAGGAGCTGGGCTGCCTCGCAGCAAGGTGCCCTTTTTCAGCCGGACCCTGCCAGCCCAGCCTTACTCTCTGCCCAGAGCCCCTGCCAACACAGAGTGTGCGCTTGTCCCCCCAGAGGGAACCCCGGGGCAGGGGGCTGCTGCCCTGCCAGCGCCTGTCCCAGCTGCTCCCAGCTGCGGCTGTGGGAGGGGAGGGCTGCAGGGCTCTGGCGGAAAGGAAGATCCTTTCCCCTGCCCATTTAATTCTTGGCCTCTGTTGTGTCTGTTGCCTGCAGTGCCAGCCGGTGACAGAAATGACAGCATTTTAGTGCCTGTGTCACCTGTCCTGCTAGCACTAAGAATAGAGCAGCTCTATTTCTCTGCTGCTGCTAAATCCCCACGAGCATGTGACATAACCAAAGGAAACCCATCAATCCTGCTCTGCTGTGATGCCGTAAGCTTTGGTGCTGCCAATGAGGTGCACTGCTACCCGGTTTGTAGAGCCTGCATCTGCTCACAGACCAGTCCAAGTGGTGCAGCAGCAGCACCAAAGCTGGCTGGTGTATTGGGATGCTCAGCATTGCAAAAGGAGGCAGCAATTCACGTATTTTTTCAAGCATATCCTTATACACACATAAATCCCACCAAGACTGCCTTGCTCATCATCATGTTTATTTTCATTTTCCTGTCCCTCTTCAGACTGAGCAGGAGTGGCTTCTCTGCCTCTGGAAAATACTCTGTACATAAACTGATGCCAAAATAACTGAAAAGGTGGCTTAAAGCTGCTTTGGGGGTGGCAATCCCCGTACAGAAAATGATTGCAGATTGAAAGCAAAAGAATCAATTTTGGTCAAGATCATTTGTTGCTGACCTTTGGACTTGGAGATTCAAGTTCCATACAGTGCCTATGTCAAAGCATCTTTGCTCTTTATAGTCCCAGACAAAGAGGCTAAGGAGACCCAGTTCTCTCTCCATAAGTTTCTTCTTGTGGAAGGTGTCCTTCTGTGCTGAAATTCCTTTGCATCTGCCTACTTTCACCCATTTGAATTGATGCTGTGTCTGCCTTTAGCATAGTTACAGTGGTATAATTATATTGACAAACCTTATTAGAGAAGCACATCCTGCACTAATGAAAAACTTCTTTATCTGATGTAGATTGAACAATTCCTTCGCCACAAAGCAGTAGCTGTATTAGTTAAAGGATTTTTTTTATTCTATTTTATTTTAACACTTTATCCACAAGTTTTGCTGCTATTGCTCTTTTAGTTACTTTTTATCCGATTGTGCTAAACCTCATGCTTACAGTGGCAAAATTTCTTAAAGCAGAGCAAATTTGCCCAGGGATCCTGTAGAGTATCCCTCCTTAGAGATATTTAAAAACTGTCTAGCCACAGCCGTGGGCAACTGACTCTAAGTGGCCCTGCTTGGGTAGGGGTGTTGCACCAGATGACCTCTGGAAGTCCTTTCCAACCTCAACCATTCTGTGATTCTGTGAAATTTCAGTTGATTTAAGTATGCAACTTCAGATTTTTGTCATCAGATTAAACCATGACACAATGCTTTGATACCAGTCATAAAAAATGTAATAATAATAATAATAATAGAAGCTAATGACAAATTTATCTTTCTGGTACAAAACTAAAAAGTCTAAAAATTTCAGTCTGTTGCAACTGGAACCTTGTAACAAACTCTATAATAACAATGTTGTATCCATTTGAAATAAATACTCTCTTTAGATTGTTCTTAAATTATCTAGTTACAGCTTAATCAAACAGAATGTAAGTATATATTTCCCAATAGTTTTCAACCAAAATTCCATTAAAATTGGCGACTACATGTAAAAGATCATACAAAAAACAGCAGATGAATTTGTAAACCTGGTCTACTGCACTTAATTTTGAAATATATTTTCTATTCTATTCCATTCCAATACTGCATTTGTTGTGTTCAGTTGTGGTAGACCCTGGGGAGACACAACTGCGAATGTGGTGCTAGGTGATATGACAACAGTAGTTTGAAATGCTATTACATTCCTGTTAATTTTAAAAGTGTTCATCAATGTTGGGTCAATGACCCCACTACAAAGCCCATACTTAATTTTAATTAGGCTGTTGTGATAATCACATCGTTCCTTTATAATAAAATAAATTACTTCCATGTTCAACCTAAAAGGCTTCTGATTTTGTTCATTACCTGCCAAAACTGTCCTACTTTGTCCTATGGTTTTTGTTCATATTCAATTTAGATCTTTTACCAAATGAAAAGCAAAAGTTCACAGTGAGGGATTCTTCTTTTTTGGTTTGGGGTTTTTTTTTCAACTGTGCTTTCTAGCCCTCATGAGCAATACTTCAAGGGCAACTAAACTGAAAAAGAAACAAAATGTATGGTTCTACCATCCATTGCACTGTAAGTTTACTTCAGGAAGAGGGGAACTGAGAAAGGGCTCTTATGGCCACGTACCACAGACTTTCTTATATAGAAACCACAAAAAATTATGAATAACTTTGGAAATGAGCACATGACATTTTCCACGGCTACATTTAAAGAGTTATCCCCTCTGCATATCTGTGGAAAATTGTTGTTGGAAATCTGTCCTGCAATATTTTTGGAACACAAATGTTGAGCCTTTACAACAGTACTGTGTGTTTACAAAGTTTTTTATGACCTGAAAGGAAAAAGAGTCTGATTTATGCCTATTCTGTTCTTATCCACATGCACATGCATAGTGTCCATCCATGCTTGAAGACAAACATTAAAAGAGCATTAGGAAAGCCACTGAAGTGAAGCACTCCAAAGCTAAGCAATGCTAGACTTTGCCACCTGTGCAGATACACCTTCTTCCTTTGCCACACACGCTGTCTCATGAAAGCTTTAACTCCCTGATTGCTTATTTTTCTTCCAAAAACTCCATGCTTTCAGAATGGATGCTGCTTATTTAATCATTCATCAGTATTTTATTTCACCCAAATTATTCAAAACAGGGTCCAAAGTCTGTTCTGCATTTAAAAATAAGATAGAAGCAATTTATATCTAATATGTGTATGCATTTGTGTGCAGACTGAGTGTCTATAGATGTTTGATTGTTTCTGTTCACTTTTAGCTTCGCTAGTGCAAAGAATGGGGATTCATACCTGCATGAAACATCTACTGACTATGTCTATGTGGCATTTTCGGTTCATTTTGATGCTCTAAGGAGTGCATAAGCCTTCATTCTGCCAGAGGAGGAGAAAATTCTACTGACAAGTGGGATGTTATTTGATTACTTCAGTTTTCTGTGTATTTGTTTTTCTTGGTGGCGATATGTCACCACAGGTCTGTTGGAAAATGCATTTCTCCCTCTTAGCTGCTTCAGGAAATCCTAACAAATACTCTACCTTCTACTCAGCGAGCTGTTTCAGTCTTTTCTTAACCTGGGCAATCAACGAGAAGCAGCTGTTCATCAGGTGGGTATTTTGGCAGGATATTCATACAAAAAAAATAGAAGAAATATGTGAGCTTAGAGACCTAGTCAGCGTACTGTCAGGAAAGACCAGACGGTGGTTTAGCTGACCTGAGGTAAGTATCTACTGAAGGATGAGCTGAATTGTTTTCTGTGCTCCATGGGTTGTATTAACTGGATCTCCATTGATCAGAACATAAGCATAGACATTAATGTCATGTACCCACTTACCCTATAGACACTGCAGACACCAAAGAGCACATGCCTTAATTGTAGTCTGAAATCTACCCATCTACTAAGATCGTGTGACCTAATACCAGCAATCTTTAAGGTAGATTTACTGTAGATTTGAACCATGTTTGAAGCAATTTACTGCATGCTGTGATTAATTGGCTAAATACCAGGTCGCAGGCTGTCCCATAGCAGATATTTAGGTAACAGCTAGCTGAGCAGCCAGAGTTCCTTACTGCAGGTACACCTTTGCCTTCAGGAGAGGGCCACTAAATAAAGAACAGCTTGGATTATCTTAGTCATTTATCAAATGACTGCTGAATACTGACTCTACCAAGCAGTCTGCGAAAGCAGAGACCGAAATCTATTATTCCTCTTTCCTGATTAAGACTCCTACCCAATAAACCACAATAACGCACTTCCTCAGGTCTGCTTTCCTTGTGGCTCTGTAGGTGGTTGTCCATGGCTTGTCTTTGACAGAAAGGCTAGAGGTTCCTTCTCTCCACCCTGCTTGGTTTAGATATAGCTGGTTAAAACATGCTGCAGGGGTATGGGAAGAGCAGGTTTAAACCTTTCTCAGGCTACAACTGCCCTGCAACTCCAGTTGCAAGCTTCCCAGGACAATGCTGTAACCACGGGGCCATTATGTAAAAGATGAGTGTTGGCAGCTCCTCTCCTGGCAGGCGTGAACACACCGCTCTCACTATCCATGCCCAAAGGTTTGATTTAGAGACTTACACCCTAAATAAAGTTTCTTGCCTTGGATACCCGTTTCTCTGAATTCCCCAAAACCAAGGCACAGAGGGTGTTTCATACCAACCACTTCCCTCAGCTTTTCCAGTGAGCTGGCTCAGACGTTTTACCACTAAGTGGGTACCTACCTAAGGCACTTAACTTTTCCCAAGTTTTCTGAAGTTAATCACAATTAACTGTTGCAGTGCAGGAAATGTAGGCACCTCAATCTGCAAGGTGAGTGCTGGGGAGAGTGAGTTTAATGTACACTGATGCTGAGAATGTCAACTCCAAATCCCTTTTAGGATTTGGGATATACAGCTTATTCAAGACCTTCTAAAGTCAAAAGAAAGACCTTCGTTCCATAACATAGGTTTAGAGACAGACACCTGAAAACTTTCTGTTCTTTGTGAAGGAGAAGTCCTGTGTGTGAATCCATGTTTCTTAAGAGAAAACAACATAAAGTAGAAATTCATGCATGCAGCAGGATAGTCCAGGTAGACATCCACAACATGGATCTATCTACCCGCCTCCTCTTTTACTATGCAGTGAAACTGGAAGGGAGAGAGCAAGGGACATGGTTGGCATAGATCCATCTATGTGGGAGAAGTGATAATTCTCTAAAAATCAGGAGATGGTCAGTGCAGAAGTCTGTTTCTCTGTGTATATGCAGAAATGCTCCCAACCATCTACAGCATAATTCAACAGCACAGCTTTACCACCAGAGGTGATTCTTCACACAGACTGTAATTGAGTAGTAAATATTTTGGTTTTGCTGCAGTGCTTTGGATCCTAAAAGCCTACAGAGGTTGACTAAAGAAGTTCCTTGAAGACAATTTCATGGAGAGCTATTAAACATAAAGTTACAAACTTGATTCAGCCCAGAGCCAAAATTCACTGGAGGTTAGGACAGCATACTGTGCTCACTGTATGCTAACCCCTTTGCTATGCTGTACCCAAGATATTCACCCCTAGTCATGGTCAGAGGTGACCAGTTGGAGTTCAGCTAGAAAAACCTTTATTTCCAACTCAGAAATGACCAATCTTACATTCCTATACTTAGATGAACTCTACGAGTTTTAAGTGAAAGTGCATGAAAATGTTTTTAAAAAAAAAAAAAAAAAAAAAAAAAAAAGCGTGTTCTGTGTCTCATCCCTGCCTTCAATCATGCTGTCATACCAAAGTATACAGCAATGAGACTCTGGACAGTCCACCAGTGACTGACACTTAACCATTGCTCAGGACCAAGTTAAGATCTAGTAAAGGCAGAATAATTCTTTCAGATCCCCAAAACTCAACTTTGGAAATAGGAAAATAAGACAAGTTTGTGTCAAGTCTTTCTCTGGGTGCTCCAAAATGCAGAAATGCACCTTATCTGGTGGCAAGGCAAGGGTACCTTTCATAGCAAATGGTTTTAAACAATTTAATTAATAGTTTCAGTATCTGTGGAGCTCAAGGGGAGGACACAATAAAAAACATACAAAAAAAATCCTGTTGCAAATTATTTTCCACTTCATTACTCTGATGTTTGGAAAAACAGATATCAGGTACCAAGAATGAAAAAATAAATAATTTCCAGACCATAATAAGATTGTTTTTCAAACCAATTAGCAACAGTTACCTGTACACTAGGCTATCCTACTGCATCTACAATGAACAGCAGCATTGTGTGGTAGTACAGGACAGAAATACCGTAAAGACAATTGTGCACAAGAAACTTGCATTTCTTACTCACTTTTATGAGAAGAGGAAAGGGAAAGAGGACAGACAGACTGAGTTCAAGAACTCTTCAATTTTATACTCTGAGCCTTCATGGCTAGAGAAGAAACAGAGAGGGTTTCGTCTGAAGTGGTTGTTACCCACTGGTTGTTACTGTTGGCTAAAAAAGTAATCTGATTCAAAGACAGAATTAAGCAAGAGATATCATTCACAAGTTTGTTATGTCAAAAAGTTAAGAAAGAGGAAGAAAGGACTGTGCCATAAGAAGGATCACTGTTTCCTTTTGTGCAGTCAATGGAAAAGCTCATACTTCTAGCCCTGATCCAAAAGACGATGCAGTATGACAGGTCTTATTAATAGATTCATGTCAAAGGCCCAGAATGTGCCTAAATTCACCCAGAATAAGAACAGAATATAGTTCTAAAAGCAGAGAGAGCACCAAAGGGACTTGTAATGGTCTTGTTTGACTTCAAGGACATTTATAATGAGACAGCAAGTGTTTTACTTCAGATTGCTGGCTTAAATTTGACCTAGGATATAGAGGCTGAACTATGTTTTCACCAGATATTTATCTGATGACCTAGACTACATAAAATGACTTGCTAGACTCAATTCCAAGCAGATAAATGGCACATCACTCAGCTGGTGCAGACTGGCACTCTTGATGACAGTCTTCATACAGTGAACGTGAAAGATGAATGAACATTGTGCGTGTGGACTTTTTTGCTCTACAGACAGTCCCTCCAGGTCAGGGCTGTAAGACGATTTCACACATTTCATTTTTTTCTGCCCTCTTCTGCTCACGTGTCACACACAATCCCAGCCCTGTTTACCAAGAAAGCAGAGGCTCTTCCCCCCTGAACAGGCAGACCAAAGCCATGGTGTGTCATTGGAAGAAGTTAAAAAAGGGTAAAGAATGGGGCTGTGTCACAAGAAGGATTTATATTTTCTTTTTTGTGCAGTCAGTGGAAAAGTTCCTACATCTATTCTTAATCCAAAAGACAAAGTAGTAAACTGCAATAGCTGGAATCCAATGTAAGAGCCGGAGGCATGTGAAACTCAGCTATTTCCAACTACAAAAACCTGTGCAAACACAGCCTTCATTTTCCTTCCTTCTAAAATTCCCTGGTAGTTATCAGCTTCTAATTTCCTCTTAAAATTTCCCAGTAAAATTTAAAGAAACAAAACACCACTGGGTTGTGTGTTGTAACAAGAGCTTTTGCACAGTTCTAATGTGAAACTTCACTGCTCTTTTCTGCTGAAGGGTCTGGAAACCTTTGTACTACACTCTAGTTGAGTGACTCTGGCTTGATGTCCACTCACTTTGGGTTGGAGCTTATTAATTTCTTATTTTTATTTAATTTTATTTTTACCTTGGCAAGTTGTTAGACTGGCCGCTAACTTGTTTTTAGCCCAAAGCACCTAGCACTGTCCCAAAGAAATCCCTGCTATTATCCAGGAGCTGGCTTATAACAATCTAATAGGCAATTTGGGGGCAGCCTCTCCCTTTTAGAGGGTAAAAGGATTTAGGTATGGATGGCTGGACCGTGGCAAGTGGCATCAGAGCCAGGGGTAGTACCCTAGCTCTGTTCTGCCTACCAGCCCAAGAAAAGTCAGGAAAAGTAGGGATACAACCACACTGACAGCAAGGCATCAAATACAGAGAGTCCTGAGTACACCTCAGCTTGAAATAAATATTACTTCAGATGTTTAATGCAGTATAGCACTGCTTCCCAACCTTTGGTGAGATCATCTGGGGATCCCTAAGACTTCATTGCCCAGCATAGACTAAGTCTACAGGTGGTATTCATCACACATGCCATGAGCCACCTAAAAGTTGATGGTGTTGAGCAAAATGATCTAGGTTCTGTCACTACTTTAGTCTCTCTGGAAGTTTTGTTGACTCCAGAAGGGGTGTTCCAGCTCTCTCCCACCTCCTGTGCTGGCACTAGTGCTCAGCAAACACATCTGAAATCTGATCAGGACAAATACACTATTTTTCAGGTTCTCATCTAAGGAAACCATGTCATGAAGTGTCTGCAGTACAGCTTGCTGCAGCACAAGGCAGGCAGTGGGAACAGTGCAACAGGGACAGGACAACTCTTTTCTGTGTCTTCAAAGTAACTGTGGGAGTAGACCCCAAGTTCTTCATCCAGCATCTCCTCAAGGGGACAGCTCTCTCTAGAGAACAGATCCTCCCGTTCACCTTTATTACCACCCCATGGTTCCTGCCTTCTCCACTGTACCCAGAAGGAGGCTCAGTAACAATTTCAGGAACATAGCTGGACCTAAATTACTTTCCTGAGATTGCATAGAGAGTCTAGGAAAGAGTCACTGGAGTCTTAATTCTACACCTTCAACACAAGATCATCTCCCTTTTTGAAACTTTGTTTATGTGTAAGAAGCAGTGGAGTCATGTTGAGTATTTATCTTTTTGGACATTAAGGTTGTATATAAGACCTCAGAGAACTGCCAGTGACCAGCTCCAGCATCATTTACCAACCTTCCCTTCAGTGAACTGCAGAGAAAGAGGGAAAGCTGTTAATTAAAGCTCATCCAAATGCCAGCAACTGAGCTGCTTTACAGGAGCTAAAAATAATTTCAGCTGACTATGCCACCACCTCCACATAATGAAATTCCAGAGTGTCTCAGCATTGTAGTGAGTGTTGGCCCAATGAAGGAAACACGTATGATGCTAGTTTTATGAGGGTGGTATGGCTTTTCCTGTATAGATTTTTGCATCATCTCAAAAAAAAAAAAAAAATTTAAAATGGAATTTGGGTACATTGAACTTTGGAAACAGATGGCTCAACTCTTCATTGTTAATTGTTAAGACTGAAGGTAAGATTTCGGTTATTCCAACCCCATAATAATGTTTCTTTACTTACTTTTTTTTTTCTTTTTTGTGTTTGCTTGTTTGTGTAATACCAGTTCATACATAGTCCATTCTGCAGGTTCATTGAACTTTGACCCATGGTGACAAATTAACAGTATTCCCCCCATCAGATGGCTGCACGGCAAAGTGGAATACAAGTCTGTGCTGAACATCCCTGCAGATGTTGAGACTAAATATGGATTCAACAAGGCATGAAGCCTGGATACTGTTGCAAGTTGCTGTTTTCTTCCCTCCCTGAACTTTTCTGTTTCCTCTTTGGAACTGTGAAATGGCTAGATGGATCAGATCAAATGTAAGGTGAGGAGGAGTATATGTAGGAAAAGCACATTCAGCTATTCCAGGAACAAAGCCCAGGGCTCCAGAACTCCCTGGGAAGCCAGTTTCTTCATAACTATCTTCAGATCTTAAGATTGTTTGGGGTTGGTTGGGGTGGTTGGAGGGATCTCCTCTCCTTTTTTCTTTCCCTCTAGCTATTTTCCAGGTTTGCAGTCCTGTTGCTACATAATGTCAACTGCCTGGATGTAATCCCTCAGCTGCCTTGTGCAACACTGCAGTTCTCACCAAAGAACCAGGAAAACACATCCAAGTTCTCATGAACAGTGAAAGAAAGTCTAGCTTAGCCTATTTTGCTTGAACATCAGAGCTTTAAGCACGTTTTTAGAACATGCAGTGCCCATAAACGTGTCCTTTGATGTCCCACGTGCCAGAGATTCCAGAGGCTACACTGCAGCTACTCTTGAACAAGGGCTAAAATAACATGGAAGTCATCATCACTTCAGCCACCCAACTGGAATTCAGCCCAAGATTCTCATACAAGTTTTTTTAATGTGATATAGTCATCCAAAATTGAAAACAGAGTGGCCTTCGCTTTTTTGCTATTTTAATCTCAATTCAGCCAGTTTGCTGACTGTGCCTGCCAGGACTGGGAATATTATTTCTGTTGTGTGAAAATATTTAAGGCATTTGGATGCTTAAACTCCACCAAATTTCCATATCTGCTCAAAACCAAAAAAAAAGACTATAGAAAGCAATCCAAATTTACTAATGTGCTAAAACATATATGGATAATTCAAAAAAGGGTCTATTTAGTAACATTTAATTCCTATTGAATTGCTTTTAAAGGAGGAAATAGCTGGACAGCACGTCAGATACATTTGTGTTCCCAATTTAGGGAAGATTTAATTTTTTTTTAAGAATAAGGTCAACTATTTAGATGCTAGATTAAGAGCCTAGCTTTCTCAAATCATCTTCACTTCAGTGTGAACAGGACATGTCCTCCTAACAGCCTGTCTCAGGATCAACTGCTCTGCAGAAGTAGGAATCCTCTTGAAGGTTCTGTTTCTGGAAAATTGTATGTTGGAAAGGATCTTTGCAAGTCACCTGGAATTAACAGATGGAGCTAATCAGGTATCCTTAGGTGAGAGCACTGGGTTAGGATGAGGGAACTTTGCAGGATGAGTACAGCAGTAATGTCATAGCTGTTGACATTTCCTTGATTAGAAACATTTATTAATTTCTACATATTAGAATGGCTTATCTACTGAAACCTGCTCTGCTGTGTAATACATCCATCACCAGAATACCTCCCAACAAAAGATGAGGAATGCGCCCTCAGAGCCCTGTACTGACACACTTGTGCATTAACCTGCCTTTTTACAGCTACGGAAACTGAGGCACAGACTTGTGGCCAGAGCAAGCGGAAGATCACAGGCCTGTCATCAAGTGTTAGATCCAGAAAACCTTTGTGTTCTGACTTTGTGTCACGAACACGAGAGTATCCTTGCCTTCATTCACTAAATGATCCATCAACAAATTAAAATCAAGAAAAAGGGGAGGAAAAGGATAAGAATATGAAGGGAAATGGACTTCTTTTCCAGCCAAATGATATCTGTGTGGGTGGAATTGAAATAGCTTCAAATAACGTAGGAAATACGCACCCACCTAACTAAGCAACCCACTGGGGACAGCAAATCCCCCTGTAGTTGAATCCCAGAGCTCGCAGGCACGACGTGTCTTCTGTGGGCTGTTGCAGTCAGCGCTGTCAAATCCAAAATCTCCCCTCCCTGCCCCTCTCCCAGTTGCCTTCCCTTTCTCCACCAACTGCAGGAGAAAAAAGCCAATTGTTGTAGACCTGTATCAGAGATGCCAATTTAAATATTTTTTTTCTCTTTTCCTTTTCTTTCTTTTTTTGGACATTGCATCTGTGGAGGAGGGAGGGGGAAGGATAGGGATTCGCAATGGCAGGGGCAGCCGAAGAGGGAAAGGAGGGGGGAAGAAGGGAAAATATTTCCTTTGGCAATTCTGTTTCGCTTTCAGAAAGGGACTACTTTCCTCACTCCTTATCCCTCCTGACAAGTACAAGCACTTTGGGCCCTAACTGGATGTGAACATTGTCAAAAGAAATTTGGGCTAAAGGGAGGCATCTGCAGTTCTGTTCCTATTGCGCTCGGTGCTGGAGCCACTTTTGCGAATGTGGCAGGGTGGCTGGTGGGCAGACACCAGTACAGATGGGAACTTCACATACTGTATGCATCATGACCAACTATAAAAACAGTCACAACGCATCAGTTGTTACCCGGCTAGTCTCCCTGGAACCTTCACTTTCAATTTCAATCTCACTGACATCCACAGCTTACAGTAGCTTTTATGTTTAAGCATCAGTACAGTATTAATGCAGGAGAAAGGGACGGCTGGGCTACCGCAACGAGGAATTAAACCTCTGATCTCGGCCAGCCGTTGGTAGGGAGGAGCGATTCAAGGGGAATTGTGTAACTGGACTCTATGGAAAGGGAGGGGGGAAAGCAGGGGATGGGAGTCGGGAATTTTTTTTTGACACTGAGAACACACAGCAAGTCAGGGGGCTTCTGAAATAGAAACGTAGCAAGCAGGCGCTCTCCCAAATTGTAATTTAACGCTTGAAATAATCCTATTGTGTCAGCTACTCACCGCCAAAGAATTGAGGATAAATATAACTTTAAAAAAAAAAAAAATTAAGGTGGTGGCAATTTGAACAGCTTAATGTTTCTTCAAAGGCTAAGTGATGGAAAGCAGCGCTGAAGTAAATTGACAACTTGGAATTAACTGGTTGCTGGCACGGCTCAGGTAAAGGTTTGATAGTAACATGAGCTTTCCAAAGTGTTTCCAAACTGAAGTATTATGAAAAGGTAAATTATGTTTTGTATTCATGACTGAAAGCATTTTATTTTAAAGCTGGCGCTGCCGATGCTGTCAAGGTGGAGATTCTAGCTTTATGTACAGTGCCTCTAGCCTTGCAATGTGAGTGAGGCAACATGACAGCTTGTAATAAGTAATTTTTATACAGTTGCATTTATCACTCAAGTAGGCTTGGCAATATTAAACACAGACCTTAAAATGCTGCAGAAGAGGAAGGACAGGGGCTGGAGGCCATGTATATTGTGTGTGTGTGTGTGCGCGCGCTTGCGTGCATGTGTGAGTATTTGTAACTTCTTTTTTTTTTTTTTTTTTTCCTCTCCAGGCCCATTCCTGTTAATGTGGCACTTTTTAAGATATGCACCGAAATGCTTCCAAATTGTTAATACATCACTAAAAGGTTTCAAATGAAATGACCCCATTTAGCCCAAAGGATGTTATTTTAGGCTTTAATGAATTAGACATTGCTACCATTTTCAGGCAAAAATCAATTGCCTCAATTAACAAATTTGCACAAGTTCAAATATTTACAAAATAAAGGCCCAGAAACCACATTCTTTGTTTCTCTTTCTCACTCTCTACCCTGTTTCTTCATTAACATCTTCATTTCCATGAACGTGTGAGGCATCAGCTTTCTCTGAGCTTGTGAAGGCCTAAGTGTTGACAACCTTCTGATTCTTTAGAGGCTGCTCTTTTCCGTTTTAACAGGTTTTCTTTCTTTGTCATGAATAATTCAGGTTAAAAGAAGTGGAGGGTGCCCATTCCTTCTCATGGAAAGAATAAAAATATAGTCAAGCCTTACCTCATTCGTGGAAAAAAAATTTACAAAAAAAGAAGGCAATTTATTTTATGGGATTGAAATGAGGAGGGAATTTTCTTCTGTTCACAGGATTTATAGGAACTGCAGCTTGAGCCTGAACCACGAGGAACCAAAAATCTCCAAGCCAAACGGCAGACTCAAACTTTCTAAAGCACAGCCCTAACATATGGTTTGATTTCCCCTTCTGTTGCAAGGAGTTACAAAGCTAGGTGGATGCCAGTGAACTCAGCCATTTAATACTGAAATAACGTCAGATAGAAAGCAACATAAAATTGAAAAAAGACCAGTGTCTGTTATTATTCATATGACCCAGTTGAGAAAATTATGCATTTACACTGGGAGGTATGTCGGGCATCTTGGCTGCCTCATGACATTGGCTGTATGGGGAGAGGAGGACTCACAGCTCGGTGTAGCTAGGTGTCTAGACTATCACACAGATGAAAGAATGAGCTGATTGTTTTGCCTATTCCATTTGCTTATTTCATGCATCTCTGCTATCCACCAAGGATGCTAAATTTAATTCTTTTACCCATCTAACCCACGCTGGTCTGAAGAGGACATTCCAGGGCATGTTGGCTATTGGAATTTCTGGGGACAGCAATTGAGGGTGGCATTGACTTCTTAACCTTTGCTGGGACTTGAGTCTCCACCTCCTAGTAAAGGTCTGCAGATAACACACAGTGCCACGAGGGTGGCACTTACCTTTGCAGTAGTCCTGATTCATGAGTATTAACTGAATATACAAAGAGAAAACAAAAAGAAAAGAGTCAATAAATGTAAGGAGTTAACATATGTTATAGATTTTGCAAATGAGTCCATAAATCAGCAAAAGAAACTAGATCGTCCATATAATAAGTCTCCACAGCCAGTCTGAGTCTGAGTTTCAAGGTTTATTTTGTATCCTTTAGTTATATTAATAAAATGCTGAAAAAGAAGGCTTATTTTTCCCCCAGAAAAGTATGATTAATATAGGTCTGTTCTGAAATGCTGCTGCTTTTTTCCTTTGACTGTGGCTACTAGAAAATAACTGCACTCGAGTCAAAAAAATACTTTTTTGTTGTTGTTCCATTTTGTGAACACAAGATTAAGCACTAGAACTCAGTTGTGGCTAGATATTAAGAAAAATCTTCTAGTAACACTTGGAAAGGTTGCAGTCTTGGGTATTTCAGATTTTTAAAAATAGAGTAGATGAACATGAGCCAGAAATTACTAAGGTGCGTTTGATTTTCCTTGGAAAAGCAGCAGAGTAAGTGACCTCATTTGGCAGTCCATGGCCTGAGCTGGGCTTCCAGCAGAGATTTCCAAAATCTCTAGACAGTTTTGGATAATGAGGCTACTTGTGACATAATTTTGATAAAACCAAAAAGACCTTGAGGGTGAGGTTCTTATTGAGCTTAAGATATTTACAACACACAATCACACCTGATTTAGTTACCCTGGGGTCCCATGACAGACAACAGAGAGAAACAGGCAGTTTTAAGGTACAATTGTCTGACCTACTGAAATGTTTAATTTTGGCCAGGTGCATCTCATCACCTTTGGCCAGATGAATCTCATCCCAGGTTTTTATTCTCTTTTCCTGTGCTCTCACTTCCATCGTAGTACACCTTTTCCCCTGTAATCCAGTGCCTCTCTGCTTGCCATTACTAATCTATAGTAATACAACTGATGCCATTCATGCAAACATGTATGTGTTGACTGTATGCAGACCATCTAGCTGAGAGTGAAGGGATATACTGAAGGAGTGGATCTTAACATAGTCATAAATGTTGGCAGGTTGGCCTCTAAGAAGACAGGAGAAGCAAGCAGAGAACATACTTTTGTGATGATTCATTTCTATATACGCCATCCTTTGATACTTCCTAGAGAGGTGCTTGATCCTGCTGTGTCTGTGACATGCTGTGCAGCAGCTCCTGCTATCTTCTATCTCTTACAGCCTGCCAATTAATAGCTAAATAGCAATAAAAGCTATAAATTTGATCTAGCACACTCCAATCAAATCTGTTGTTATCTCAAAACCTTCGAGCCCACATTGGGTGCCAAAAAGGACTGTCATGGTTTAACCCCACGCAGAAACTCAGCCCAACAGAGCCATTAGCTCACTCTCCCCCTATGGGATGGGGGAGAGAATGGGAAGGGTAAAAGTGAGAAAACTCGTGGGTTAAGATAAAGACAGTTTAATAGCTAAAGCAAAAGCCACTTGTGCAAGCAAAGCAAAAGAAGGAATTAATTCACCACTTCCCATTGGCAGGCAGGTGCTTAGCCATCTCCAGGAAAGCTGGGCTCCGTCACACGTCACCATTACTTGGGAAGACAAACGCCAAAATGCCGAATGTCCCCCCCCCTTTCTTCTTCTTCCCCCAGCTTTATACACTGAATGTGACATCATATAGTAGTCGTGGAATATGCCTTTGGTCAGTGGGGTTCAGCTGTCCGGGCTGTGTCCCCTTCCAGCTGCTTGGGTCCTCCAGCCTGCTCGCTGGTGGGGTGAAGTGAGAAGCAGAAAATGCCCTGACTCTGTGTAAGCACTGCTGGGCAGTAACAAAAACACTCTTGTCAGCACAAATCCAAACCACGGCCCCATATTACCTACTATAAAGAAAACTAACTATCCCAACCAAAACCAGCACAGTAAGGTTATATGAGAAATAGATTGTTAATACAGTGTACATCGGCAAAGAAATTTTCAGCACATTCCTGGTTTTTTTGAGGAAGTTACTTCAAATATTTACTGGTCAGCGTAACGCATCATCTGAGAAGACAACTAAGTTCAAGGCTACCCATTGTACAAATCGTACTGCAGGTATATGAGGTCCTAAATCTATGAAGAACATTTTTCGGAGCATCTGCAAATAATCTTTACATCATAGGAATAGCTATCAGGAGCACCACATGACTGTACACGTGCAGACTATGAGAAGGCCCAGGTTTTGGAATAGGACCTGCAGTATTCTATAGAGCTTTTGATTGCTATGTTTGGAAATGGTCAGAAAACAGGAAGCAATTCCTGTTTTCCAGTATCCTCTCAGGATATCAGCATTTCAGACAAATTCATGTTTACAGAATAAAGACCACTGTGGTTGGCGCATTCACTTCCTCGAAACTAAAACCTCAGGATGGAGGAGATGGGTAAGGGAAAGGGAAAATCATGCATGAAGTAAGTTGCCATCTTCCATTTACATATTCTTATTCTTGTAAGTCAAATAGCTATTCACTGAAAAGATATACTGTCCGTTTTTTGCCTGAAATTTTGATGAATGTACTTTTTCCCTGAATTGGCTGAAAAATTATTGTGTCGTAGGGTCATTTTTCAGCCAATCCCTGTTGACATTGCTGCTTTAGGGTAATAGTTAGTCTACAGTGTATGAGAGAAAACAACATACCCTTGAGTATGCTTTTAGCCTGATTTTTAGGTTCTGCACTGGCTGGTGTCATAAAGTTTCTGGAATCCAAAGAACTCTGAAAAACAGAAAGCTATTGATGGTACTCCAGGTAATGTTCCACAGGGTCCAACTGCTTCAGCTAGTTTGTCATAAAAATCCATTCTTTTCCTAGAATCATCATTTTAAGACCATCTCACCTCCTCTCTCCTATCATCAGAGTATCTCAGGCAAAGTATATCTCATGTGGATTGTTGCATCACGTGGATTTATTACACAACATATTAATAAGCTGTTAAAGTTCTGGAACTAACCCTTTTTGCTTACTAAAAGCACCACACTGAACATCAACTTTTACACCACAAACACACAAACAATAGTTTTGTTTTGATTCCATAGACTATATCCATAATTCAAGCTTCATAAAATCATGTAAGGTGCTCCTATTGATGGTATGTAGTCATGTTGCATCTTCCTGTGCAACCAGTATACCTAATGATGTAGTATTATTTAACTAGTCTGTGCAGTTTGCATTCCAGATGAATTCATGCACCTATCCTTGCAGAAGAGTTTGCACACCTAGAGCATGACATCTGTCTAGACAACAAATTCAGTTCTTCAAGTTAACAAGACCTTGTCATTCTAATAAATAAATTACGAAAAATGTGTTGGCAATCAGGTACAGAAAAACCTGTATCAGATACACGCCCATGGAGGACTGGAATGGTGTTCAACTGTCCATATTGTAGATCTCTGCAGTGAAAGTATCTCCAAATCAGCTAGTTATGTAGAATTTTCTGTTTTCAAGGAGAAAAAATTTCACATTTAGAGCACAGTTTACTGTGCTCTTTACTAATTTAAGTAGTAAATTACTACTTTACTAATTACTTTACTAATTTAAGAATTAGCTGTATTGAACCCAGGCACTATCTTTTTTTCTCCTTTTATTTACTAGGGGACTAAAAAGAGTTAGCCTTTATGTAGGTCTGCAGTATAGACCTCTACATTTGGAAATACAACTCCAACCCATTCTACTTCATAGCTTTACTAAACTGCATGAAGATGTGGTTTATGCAGAACAAATCATGGAAAAAGAAATCACAAGACTGAAAATTACTTTCCTGAAAGTACATAACAGGACGAGGGCCTGAAGATCACAAAGTTGGCTTGACCACTAGTTCTTTTGCTGTAACCACCAGAGTCTTCTTTTCCTGTGTTCAATGCAGTCCATTTAATTTTAGTATTGCCTCTGAGCAAAAGTACTCTATAACTTTTCCAGAAGAAAGAAGCTTGGAATATTTGACATATGACATGGATCAGTCTATGCTCAACATGACAAAACTTACATGAGCTTGATTTCAAAATGGGTTGAATACTACCACATCTCTCAAACCAGAATTTTTTAGGATGCTATCAAGCATCGAGTAAAAGACACTTTCATCATCATCATCAGACTACTTCAAAAAAAGCTTTCCTTTAAAGTATGCAATCACATTATGCAAACTGAGAAGAGGTGAATCTGTTATCAGAATCCTGGGATCAGACTCAGGAAACTGGAAAATTTGCCCTGATGCAAACTTGCTAAGTTCCAGGCTCAGTTAATTCAGTACCAGTGTAACATACCCGTAAATCTGCGCTGATGTCCGAGTTTCCACTGTAGTCTATAGAAATTAAAACTTGAATCAATTGCCTGAGTTGAGGCATCTCTAGGACTATTTTAGGTACTCTGTGGTATTTCTTCTCCCACAGGATCTGGCACAAACAGGAGCTACTGGAGAACTTCAGAGCTTGGGCATTCCAAGTGATATTAAATGCCTGTGTTTAGACACATTAATCAGGTTCCAGAGATGGCAGTTAATGACATCTAATGGAGAGGTTAGGTCAGCTTTAAGTAGAAACCTACATTTGGTCAACTGGATAGCTCTAGGTGTCCTAGAGAATCTGAGACACCTCCACTGGGCTGGCAGACATGCACAGGTTTGTGCTGTCCTTCCGAACTAGCTGTCAGCAGCCAGGTGTAACACCCACGAGCATCTCAAAAGGCACCAGACATCTTTGTTTAGGCAACTCAGACATGCCCACAGGACGGGCTTCGCTTGCCTAAGCATAAGTGTCTAGTATCCTTTTAGGTGCTTTGGAGTATCCTACATGGCCATGGAAGCGTACATGGCTCTTGTCCATCCTGATTCATACCTGCTAGCCTGTTCTAGATGCTTTGAATGCAGTAACACATTTCAGATGGTATCGGATACACAGGTAACAGAATCATGGTCTTAGCTGCAGGTATCGATGGGAAGGTAACTACTTGCTCCAGCTGGTGAGGCCCTCAGGCACTGTGCATCGGTGCCAGTCACTACAAATGAACTTGTGAAAAATACAGTGAAAACTTAGGAGGTATTTTGTTACTGTAGAGGTGGATGTATAATGATCAAGAATAAAAAAAAGTTTTTTATACCTTTCAAAAAAAATCTAGACTCAGAGAACGGCCTGTGTAATCCACATGCGCAGCTCATACATTCATGTGTACGTAGTTTTACTGAGAGAACAAAGGATGTTCCTGAACATTCCCATTACATTACAAAACTGGCCTTCCAAGAATAATGTGCCTGAGAATAAAACAATAATTATAAAACCACAAATGAAATCAAAGCAATGCTGCTGAAAGCCTTAAGCACCACAGGTTTACGAGGCATGTAAATATAGCAGCTTGGATAAAGATGTAAACTATTACACCGCACCCTTTAAAATCTCACACTTCAGAAGCCAGTGGAAATACATTGAACTGAAAATCTGGATAGATAAGCACTGGGTCTCTGGTAAGAAATGCTGTTCTTTTTCTTTTAAAGCTGTGTGAATACATGCAAGCTCAAATTAAGGAGAGCAGATAACCAACTGCACGCTAGAGATGAGCAGGCTGCTTAAAGCTGCCACATAATCGGTGAAGCTTTAAAAAAAAGAAGAAAACAGCTTGAGGCCTTTATTCCTTCTTCCTCTAGAATGTGACATCATTGTATATGACACAACACCTTGGAAGGAACCATATGGGGAAACGCAGACATGTTGCTAACTAAATGTGAGCTCCTTCGCCATGAAAAAATCACATTGCTGGCCAAATCCTGGATAGTCTCATAAAAACCACAGCTTATACAGTGGAAATGACAGTTCTACTTCAAGGACATTTTTCATGTCTAACGCTCTTTTTGTACTGTATTTAGAAAAGCATACCGGGAACATATTGCTGGTTTTCATTCAGATCTAATCAAAAGGATTTTGTTGATTCAAACTCAACACCCTAAAATGCATTAAATGTTCTGATGCAGGTTTACGTTTGACTTTTTATAGGACTGATCTTTAGATCGCTAGCTTATTAGTTGGTGTTAGTTATTGCACTGACTTAAGGAATATATATGCCTTCCCTCTGTCTTGCGATGGACCTTTAGGTTGGTCTTTGTATGTCTGTCTTTCACTCATTCTCAGTTTTGCTAAATGTTGACCTTAATGCAGTTTCGGATTAGAAGCTGGATCTAAAAATTCCATTTTTTATATTTCCATTATAGTCATTATTATCAGTAGCAGTAACAGCACCAGTAGTAGTAGTAGTGGCAGCAGCAGCAGTAGTAATAGTAGTAGTACTAACAGTGAATTGAATTGAATATGTTGTAAATGGCCCACTGATGTTTTTCAGGGATGCTCAGAATTTTCAATGATTGCGTCTGAGGATGTGATTTTCCACAGAGCAATGAATAAAACCTCTTAGCTTTAGCACTGAGTCTTCATGATGAATATCCGCATTCACTTACACAGCAACCGGTTCCAAAGTTGTCTTAGATGACTTCAGCAGAAAGGGAGCTCCTGACAGCTTTAGATTGTGAGTGTTAATAGATGAGAAAAGAGTAAAAATAAAATGAGGAAGCTGCCTGAACAAGTATGTATCTGTGCATTAAAAATTACGAGAACTGCAGTTAAAAGTTAAAAGAACTTCCCATGGAACACATTTGCATTTCTGTGAGTACTAGTGGGATGGGAATCAAGAATTTCTCAGAGTTCCACTATGAGATATTCCATCTCCTCTTTAGTCCCTAAACTGAAAAGAGGTTGGACCCCAATTCAGAAAACATTCACATTCAGCTTGGCTGAAATACCACAGAAACCCATGTATATCATTGGAACTACTTAGATAAAATTAGACATTTGATTTTTTCCCATCATTAGAGACTAGAATCTATACTTAATTTTAATGATCCATCTCATGAAAATGACTCATGAAAGACTTAATCATGTGCTTGATTTTCATTTAAGTCTGTGATTAAATTCCACAGAAATTAGTAAAATTTAAGCTTGCAGTTAGGATTAAGTATGAGTTTAAATGTATTCTTGGTTAGTACCTTGTTCTGAATGATTCTTGATGGGCTTTGATGGTTTGGGATCTAGATGAAAGATGTTGTTATTTCACTTTACAGTTTGATCATGAACCAAGACACAAAAAGAAAATTTAAAAAAGAAGAAAAAAAAAAAATCAACTGCAGACCTATAAGGCTTATGAGACAAAAGAATATGTGGGTTCTATAAAAATGTGTCATGAGGGATCCAGATTATTGGGTTTTGAGCAGAATATTTTTTTCTCTACTTATTTAGCCCTTTGCATGCAAAACTACTTATATGTACACTTCCCCATGTAAGCCTGATGTATTCAGACTAACACAGCTCCAGCATTTGTAGGCCAACTACATCTCTGGGGTAAATGCATTGCCTGGAGGGATATATTTGATTCATAATGGCTACAGCTGAATTATAGTGAGTGCTGGAATGTTATTTATGTTATATCTGAAAGTTCATTGAAATTATTTAGATCCAGATCCCTCAAAGGATGTAAGTACAACACAGGTTAGATTTATGCGACCAAGTCCAGGTAAGCAAGCCACAAGCTCTGCCTTAAAACATCGGTCCCTCAACTTTCCCCAGTCATTTTCTGTGGGTGTTCAAAGACCTTGTCTAGAGCCTGCACCTAAACTGTTCCCCTTAACTGGGCTTAGCATCGAAGGATATTTGAGATTTACAAACTGGGTAATAGCAGATCTATTTCCCTAATGTTGTAGGCAAGCTATTTGCAAACCAGTTAGGGCACTTCACGGGCAAATGGAAAGCCTGACTTGGTCACAATATCTTACATTTCCTAGAAATACAACATTACCCACAGGCACTCTTGGGCTCTCATTCTATGTGCTATGGGCCTGGAAAGGGATCAAGAAGTTGGGAAGGCAGGAGGTGAAAGAATTGTAAGAAATCAGGAACTTTACATCCCATTTATTTCCTGTGCTACTATGCAGAAGAGGGTGCAAAACTTCTGGGGCCAGGGAAAAAAAATGAAATGGATCATAATTCAGAGGCTCAGCCTACACAGAAAAATCTCACCTTCCACTCAGGTAAATAAAAATGTATAATCTACAAGAAAACCGTGACTAAATGAGCTAACAACCATTGGGAAATCCTGTGAAAACTGAATTCTACAGATAGCAAACTTTCTTTCAGTTAAGAGCATTTCTAAAGAAAATTGTTTTTAAAAATCAAAATGTTTCCTTCAGAAAATTCTGAAGCAAAACTTTAAAATTTTGGTCTCAATTGTATCTTATTTTATGCTTCTTTCATTGCCTTATGTATTTTCCTCTACAGCTGTTCAAATTTATATCACAGCTAAAAGTCCATACCTCAAAATGAAATTGAAAACGAAGTTTTAAAGTAATTGATTAGTATTCTTCCTTCCCTGCTATGTCTCCTACAGACAAGCAAGTTTCTAAAAGTAGTATGTTGTGATCTTAACCCAGAGGCTTTCTGAATTGGTAAAATATTACGTTGCCCAGTTTCCACTGGTCTATCCGGCTGCAAGATGAAATCTGAAGGACTAGTCTACCCACCATCAGGGGTGCTATTACCATCACAACGTAAAGTTAGAGGTGCAATCAGAAACTGGGATTGCATTGGGCTTAATGTTTGACAGTCATTATCTGCGAGACTTTAGAAATGAAACGACAAGTGTTAGAACGAAAATTAGAGATACAGAGCAGTGAAATCACTCAGCTGATATTGCTTCATTTTGAATGTGTCAGACACAGTACATTTGAAAAGAATATAGCAGAAAGATATCCACACTGTATTGTCAGATAATGGGTCTTTGAAGAGGAAGAATTTCTAAAATGAAAGCTGAAACTGGGATTCCTATATTTGTACTTAGGCATTTATTAAAATGATCTGAATTTCATAAGAGCGTAGATCTGAGAAGGGATCCTGCTCCCAGATCAGCAGCTCTAACCTGCTGCTCTGGCAGTGCATCACATCGTCTAAAGCCTTTTATAAACAGGTCATACACTTAAATATAAGATTTTTCTGCATCTTTTACTCTTATTGGGGGGAAGCTGCTCTAGAATTTCGTTTCTCTGCTAGTTAGTACCCTGCTGCTGATTCCCAGCATTCCGATATTCGTATGGCTAAGAATTAAGTACATAATTTTTCACATTAAAGTCCAAAAAGGCTGTTGAAAAGCTGTTTTTAAGAGAAAAAAAGATCACATTTAGAGACTGACATAAGAACCTGAAGCCCCAGGGGTATATTTTCAAAATGGTTAAAAGCATACCTCTTCTGAAGGGTTAGGGACACGTAACAAGCTGGAGAAAAGTGGCACGTATTGTGGGGACTTACTAGCCCAGATCTGCTTTAACTCGGGAATTTCTGCATTGTGCTTCACCATATAATGCAGATGCAGTTTAGCACATTTCCAGATGTGTGAAATAGAGACACAGGTAGCCACGTACTAGCATTGCCCACACTCAAAAGTGTGGAGGACAAGACCAACATAACAGATGTGTAGGTGTATATAGGTGTGACTGTGCCTTTGCTAATACACCCTGTTTGGCACAAATGTTGCTACCAGTCTGCTGTTTGGGGAAGAGGATGGGAAGTTTGAGTTTCTAGAGAATCTGGTCAGTGTGAACCACATGCATGGCTATGGGTTATTGTGGGACTATTAATATAAAATGCTATTTCACAACAGAAATTGGACTCTCCGTTCATTTCGGTTAACTGGAAAATGTTTACTGCAAGTCATGGTTTTTGAAAAATTCCCGTAGTCTTGACTTCCAACTTTTGCTTCCCCCGCTTTTCCATGCAAACAGCTGCCAAGCAAAATAGTAGAATGTGTAACATGAACTAATCCCAACCGCTTGTCTTTTAGAGGGTTAATGTTACTTTCTTTTTTCTTCCTTGCTTTTACCCCGTGCTGACTAAAAAGAACACCCAAGTTCAATGAGTGACAAATCATTACAGACCGTACAGTGTAATTAAAAAGCACAGCCATTGATCAGCTATGAGCTAAACCTGAGACAAAAAAGTGAGAGACCCAGAATAGCTGGCAAAACTTCTCATTGAATCTGTCTGAAATGGAAGATGTTCTCCCTGGAGGCATGGAGCGTGGCCCATTGTGCATTTCCATTAGAGATACATACTGACTCAGAGCATACCATTGATGTTGGCCTATTTATGAAAGGCTGTTGAAAGAGGTTTCAGAGTTAATTGAAAAGAGCTGTTTCTGAAGTAAGGTAACTTCAAACAACACAGCTCTGAAATGTGTTTTAATGGACTGGAAATCAGTGAATTTTCCATAGTGCACATGAAATAAAAATGGATGGCATGAACTGAAAGCTGCATTGCCTCTTGGTGGGATTTCTTCTATTCTGTTGTTATTGTTGTTGTTACTATTATTGTTGTTATCATTATTATTATTATTATTTCCACTGTTACTATTATTACTATTATTATTTATCCTCACTATCACTATCAATAATTATCTAAACTCTAGTTTCTCAATGGATAGTGATAAAACAGCTTTGCTCTTGATTGATTAGAGGATCATCTTCTAGGGTCTGACAAAATGTTCCTTACATGTCTTTATTTCACACATTTATAATATAGGCTGCCTGCAGAAACTGTCAGGCTTGTGCTATTGTAAACAGAAGGAAAAGTTCTTTCAGTTGTCAGGTACAAGTAGGTTCCAAGGCTCTCTTTTACCAAGGTATGCTGTATTTAAAATGTGTTTATTCTTAACGACATTTCCATTTTAAAATTAAAGCATATGCTTAAATTCAGGCATGTGTTTATTCAGGCATTTGTTTATGCCTGCCCTGAGCTGAGGTCTTGCACATAAGTTTGTATTTAAGCTCATTCTTAAATAAAAGCCTTTTCAGCAAAACATGCACCTGAATTTCATAAATATAAATAGTAGCTGAGTATATGTTTAAATCTCAGCTTGTGATTAAATACCTTTCTCAGCTGAAAACAACATACTTGGAAATTATTTTTTAAAGCTGGGCAATGTTCAATCAAAATCGGAATGGCTGAGCTGAACTTGTTCCTCCTTTTAAATTCTTTTACAGGAATTTAGAGTTAGCAAGAAGGAAGGTAACTTCTTGCCCTTGGATGCAGTGAATTTAGAGAACTGTATGGTATTCAGGTAGAAAGGAACAAGATCAGGTTGTGGGACCCTTCCTCAGGCTGATTAATACCTAATATCATGAGAAAGCTCACAAACCCCAGTGAATTGCAGGGGAGAGGTGAGAGTAAAGTAACCCAGCACTCAGGATAACGCACACAATAATCAAACAACTTCTGACATAGAGCTTGAATGATAATGAGTATTTTACACTTCCATTCCACTCCTAATGCTCCAAGTAATTCACAAGTTCTGTTGAAAATCTCCCATGTTCCATTAAAAGAGATGACCTCACAGACATTAATTAACTTAATCTCACAAAACTCATTTGAAGTAAGGACGAGCTGTTGTCCCCATTTTTAAATAAGGAATGAAGTATAAGGATAGTAATGACTTCATATAAAACCTAGCAAAATCAGCAAAAATATTTAAATGACAGCCTTGCACAGCACTACCTTCATTCACCATTTTATCTTCTGATAGTCCTGATTTTCTTAAAACCTCATCTCCAGAATCAATCTTTTACCTAAAAAAATCAACCTTGATTTCTTTCTTTAACACTATTTTTTAAGTTTTAAGGCTGCTGGGTTAAAAAATAAATAAATATAAAAACCCTGAAACACCCCTAGGGCACAAAAAATGCAGAACAAGGAAAAACCAGAAAAATTACTTCAGTTTTAAATAAATAGAAATCTCATTTTTCAGGGCTGTTGTGACATATTGGCATCTGCACTGATTTTTCAAAAATTTGTGGCTGATAATCATGGATTAACATGTGCTTAACTTATCTTTGAAGTTGCTGTGGGTAGTTACATACATAGATTAAGAATGTGCTACTTGTTCTGCAGAAGCGAGCACAAGCCATCAAAAAAGGAAAGTGAGAAAGGCTGCGAGTGGAATCTGAACTTAAGGACAACATAATTTCTTACTTAAATAGCTAAACAGTCCAAATTTTCTGATGCATTAAATATTGGGTAGAGAGATTTAATTTTTCTAACACTCCAACACCTATACCTGGAATAGAGAGAGTTATGCACTGGAACTGGGATGACTGACAGTTACGTGCATACATAATGCAGACAGATGAAAGAGGAGATACTGGAGGAAAGAGGAAAAACAGAAGGGACAACATGAATTTCTGTCCCCAAGGCACATATTCCCACTAGGAAAGTAGGATTCAGAGCCTGAGAGTTTCTCTTCATGTGTTGACAAACATATTTGAGAAAAAGGACATTTGAGACATCCAGATGTGGACCTTGAACCTGCACTTCCCCTCTTCAGGAGCAGTGTTCTAACAACCCGAAAAAAAAAAAAGATGGGACTGCTTCTTGTCATTTCAGTCAAAGCCAGCTGCGGAGCATTCAATAATTCACAGCTCTTGGGTCCAGAAGGTGGGGGATAAAAGAACTTCACTCTAACATTTGAAGGTGGAAGTGTCGTTACGCTGTTCTAGCTCTTACTCCTGGAATATTTTGGGTTGGATTCGTATGGCCAAACATACAGTTCTAGTCAGTCTATCTGTCACATGGAATTTGTCACCTGGAAGTGCCTTTTTTCTCTTTATTGACTATAAAGGGAGATGAGGACGACGAATGCAGATGTAAACCATTTTAGTGTTGACTCCCAGGGTTTCATTCAGTTGCCCACATGTGAGCACTTAGTGTCTTCTCAGATGCCCCCAGTGTCCTGCCTACTTTCCAGCTGCCATATATTACAGGCAGGATACAAAATGTGCCCACGTGTCTATTAGGCCTAATTATCCTTCACGAGACTCAAGCTCCCTTCTTCTGCAGTTACTTTTATGTTTTTTATATACTTTCATATTCCTAGAATTGGTGGAAGTCACCCTCTCAGACCAGTAAGTTGTGTTATACGTGCTCCAAGGATGCATGCTCAAAACCTTATGGGTGAAGGACAAGAAACACATCTTTAGTTTCTTGAGCCATGTTCAGCTGTGATATTACACAGCACACCATCTGCTGCTTCCATTCAAAATACAGTGGCAAAACATGAGGTCTCATAATTTTCTAACCAAAATCTTGGGTGCCTGGGGAATTTTATATTTCTAAGCAATATAGACAGGGTTTTCCTGAGTTACTGTCATGAGCTTAAGCTCATCAACGATAATTAAAGATCCTCCACGCTTTGCTGATGCTAAATATCTGATATTCAACTTCCATAGACTTCTGAAGAAGAAATTGTGATTAAGTCCCTCTGAAAGGTGAGTTTCCCCTTTAGGAGGTTTTCTATCATAGCTCTAACTCTATTGCAGTGAGACTGTGCTGGCACAGAATTTTGAATTCACAGTTTTGATTCTTTTCTGGAGACTCTGAGTATTGGTGAGATGTGATGCCTGTGCTATAAGCACAAAATAAAAACACACTGAATGGAGGCCTTAGAATCATACAGTAATATTTGTTGTACTTTCCTGCAATAACTTTTTCAAACAGGGCCATTGGTTTATCTTAGAACAAATTAATTACAAGCAGCCCAGACATAATCAAGGTAAACATACAAGATGCATCCTCCCTGGGAAATAACACTTGTCACACATTTAGTTAATAAAAGGATAATAGAATGAGGTTTCGGGGATGTCACCCTGTAAGCTCCCAAAGAACAGTTCAGGGCAATGACAATCTCAAGGTTAGAAACTCAGATGTCCACCTTTATAAAGTTCTCATCAAGGTACTGCAGCACTGTTCAGCAAGTAGATGGTAGCAATCTGAAATGAACTATGCTTTCTCAGAGTTTAACTTAAGGAAAAAATTCAGACTGAATGTCACCTAGTCATTTAATTGAATCAGAAATTAATTCCCTAGGGTCAGCTGAGATCGAAACATAGACCTGACTATAATCAGCATAACAATGTTAGCTGAAATTATGCCTCTGAATGATAGCACCTAATAGAAGTGTAGGGCAAAGTTTCCCTAAAGAGGTATTAGAAAAATGTGCTGCCTTTTCTATAGCCTTTGATATTGGGCAAGATATTTTTTGCATATTTCAAAGTGAACTGTAAGACCATCTGATTTTCATACAAGTACTTGTCTATAACCTTCACATTTCATTATTCTTCTTGAGCAAACCAAAAATATCAACAAAACAACAATTTTAAAAAGATAAAGATGGAATCAAGACCACACTGTTGTTCATTAGTATGGAAATGTATGACATTATGTTTGTCTTCAAAGAGGGTGTGTTTATTAAAAGACAGCAAAGAGGTGTTACGTTATAATATTTGTATAATCATCTGGCTTTTCCACCTTCTCTTGGAACTTCTGGCCATGACCAGACACAAAGCGCAAGACAGGGTACGTCAGCAGACTGCTGATCTCTCAAAGCAGAATCTTATGTTCAGCTAGAGCTGATTTTAAAATAAAATCAATAGGTTATTAAACAATAAGACCTTAAGGTCATCCAACTTGGAAAGATTGTATGGAGGAGGATATGGGTACATCCATAAGGCTTTGTAAGACTCTAAAAAAGATTGCGGTAAGCATCCTGGTCTGGGTACAAAACAAGCAAAATCACATCAGATCTAAAGCAGTGTGGTTTTGTGTTCTAAGTCCTGCACATAAAGGGGAGAGGGGAAAATAAAGGAATGACTATAGATACCTTTGTTAAAAAAGCAATGAATCAACATGGGAGTATATGAACTTAAATTAGTTTTCAGTTTCTCACTAATGAGAACATTATATAAGAACTGGTCAAACAAAGTATTTTTTGAATGAATAATTAATAATGAACTGTTGAAAAACTGTCTAACAAAATAACACGTCAAAAATGGCACTTCATTATGCACAGATTTGAAAGCTCTCAGATTTTACAAACTTTCATAAAATCCAGATCAGAACTCTGAGGAAACTCTATTTCCATTCTTATTTGTCTGTGCTGGGAATTCTGGGACCTGGTGAGCTGACAGATACATCTTTTGGACCTACCATAACTTGTGGACCCCCAACTTTTGGACAGACCTATCTAACAGTACATCTGTCCCAACCCACTCATGAGAAACTGAACCAGTCTGTGGAGGTCTACTCAATGGAGCGGTGGTCAGCAGAGATCCCCTTGCAGTCTAACTCAGTCTGAAGTGGACAACTTGTTTCAGCTGCCTGAACTTGTGTATTGAGTGCAATTTAAGATACCCTAGAGCATCCACAGCTTCCACACAGCAGTAGGTGACATGGCACAGGACCTGGAGAGACATATGCTTTTTTACCCATTTGGAAGAAAGTAGCATACCTGAGGGCATCTCAGATAGCGTTTGACACCTACATTTAGGAATGTAGCATAATGGAGCAACTGAATATTTGAATAAGTGGCTTAATCTGCGAGTGAAATTCTACCTTTGTTTCCTCTGTATTTAGTAAAAATATCAAGGAAGATATTGCTACACAATATCTAATGCACTGTAATAGTTTTGCTAAATAATACTGATGTGATATTTGAGCTAACTGCACTCCAGGAGTAAGGAGAATTCTCATCAGTAGTTAAATTCCTTAGTTTTATTTTCCCCATAAATTACACCGACATGATTTTTCACAGCCTTTAAGAAAATTAGTTTTAAATTCCCATTTAATTTCAAAGGTAACTACAGAGTTTTGTCTTCACTATGGTTAAATCGCAAACTCTGAGGTATGGACTATAAAGCCTATACTAGCAACTAGCAACCAGCAACAGAACTTTTATGAATTTGGTTTTCCAGATCCTACTGCATTATAAATATAGAAACTATAAATAAATAAATGTTTAAATACATTTATCAGTTATTATAAATATACATATTTATAAATAAATTGTAACTGAATATAATAATGGTATATTATAAACATACTAATAAATTAGTATAGTAGCTAATAGCAAACATGCTTCATGCAAGCTACCTTTTTTTGTCTTTCACCTTTAAATAAAGACCTTAAAATTTACCTTAAGTAAGATTTAAGATATGTACATGTAAAGACAAGTACTTAATGTCTGTAGATGCTATGTTAGGGCATAAACTCATTTTTTTAACATTGTATCATTCTCCATCTGCTTTCTGAAGGAAAACATATGCAAAGCACAAATTTCTGTTGGTGAAAATACAGCTAAAGCCTTATTTGTGCGTTGCTCAGTAGGATATTTCTTTAGCAGGTCTCTGCTAAAAGATTCGTTTCCAAGAAACTCAGGGATGCTCCATGCAGGTAGACCTCTGTGCTTCTCCGGAGCATCAGAGTCTGGCTCGAAACTAGTATTGTGGATCTTTCTTCCTTTGAGACTCAAGGCTGTCAGGTGTCTTGGCTGGGACACTCCTTTACCAGACGTTTCCAATTCTGATGGTATTTTAGATGTTTTACTAGCTCCTCTGCCGGTGCCTACCTTTCCCTATTGACAGCAGAGGTGGCTAAGGTGACTAGTTTAGGCTAGACTCATAACTGTTTTGCAGTACCCTATTTAAGTTAGGTGTTTGGATCACTAATTCATATCTCCTGAATGCTCTGTTGTGGTGAAATCATGTTAGTTTTGCTTATGTACAAAGGTACATTTTATTTTCCAGCTGATGATGTGAGCAACCTGATTTAATAGGCCCTGCTCTGAGCAAGTTGAGATAGATGATCTGCAGAGATTGCTTCCGATCAAAATAATTTTGTGATTACATGTGATAAATGAGTTAGTTTAACCCTGAAGATCACCTTTTTTACTTTTTTTTGTTGCTTTGATTCTGTATTCTGTGGATATATTAAAATGAAACCTTAAATATGAACATCAGGTAGACTGTCTAATTTGATTTCAGAGACATGACCATTCACACCAGCAATATGACTTTTGGAAAACAGTTGTCCATTTAGAAATCAGAAATGCTGTAAACTGAGAAACATACCTGAATTAGGGAAGAGAACAGATTTAAAAACATACTACAAATTAATCCATGTAAATCAAAACAAAAGCTCTTCTGTTATTGCAGAAAAATGATTGCTAGCTATCACTGGATTTGTGGGAAAACTGCAATAATTGAAGACAACTTAATGAACAGCAAAGAAGGGTAAAATATATATAAATCAGCTTCATAAATAATGCTTGCTTTCTATGCATATGTATGCCTTTATGTATCAGTTCACTGGACCACATTATGTTACACAAACAGAAATACTAATGAGAGTGTGTTTGTCTCTGGCTAACTACCATTTTCCTTCAGCTGTTGAATTTCTGTGAAATTATCCATTGTTTTATCCTCTAGCCCGAAGTATTAATCACAATTCCTTTCAGAACAAATGCCAAGTTTATCAGTGCTTCTGTTTCAGAGCAGTAGGTAAGCAATATATTATCCTCCTTCCCCATCCATCAAGCCAACTCATTTTGAAGTCTGAGTGGGAAAGTTAGCTGAATTAAACAAGAAACAATATGTTAAATGTAGCTTTCCTGCCTACAAGCTGACTTTTAGAAACACACCCTAACTACTGTTTTATCTGTGACTCAAAGATTCAAAGAAGACAGGAGTTGAGGCACAGCTAACTAGAGTCAGATTTTTCCTTTTTTTTTTTCCTTTTTTTCTTTTTACTGTAAAACTGATAACAGTCTCTATGGAAAGTTTCTATATATAACTAGGGAGAAAAGAGCAATTAAGGAAGACAGAAGGTTCTCATCTAGCATAAATTGGCCTAATTCTACTTATCTTGCCAGAAATCACTTCTTTTCTTCTTCATGTAGTTTAATCTACATCTAGAGCTAATGCAAAATAAAAGTGTATTTAAGATGCTTGAGAGCTCAGGTACTTACAGTTCAGAGACAGAATTGTTTAAAGGAATGAAATGATCAAGATATAATGAAAAACAGCATCTATATGTTCATCTAAGGTAAGAAACAAATATAGAGTAAGTTTTGAAAAAAGGTGTATTTTCCCACAAAATTACCAGGTGGGTCTATTCTGACAGAAGGTTTCACATGAACACTTCTGAGACATACAGACAAGACAATGTACAACTCAAAACCCAGTTATACAGGGAAATCAAGCTCACACTGGATTTCTCAGCTTGAATGCTCTTAGAGACATGGTCAAACAACAGTGTGCAATCTTTGACCTGCATGACAAATGGAAGTTCAAATGAAGACTAAGTTGGGTGTCTTTAATAGTGTAACTCAAGCCTAGTTACACTTAGACGTAACTCATTCAAACAAGAATTATACTCTGACTGGTACACAAGGGATTACCACGTAACTTACGGCTTTGCCACAGGCCATTTACAAGACTTTTGACAAGTCACCTCTCCACCTGAGTAACTCCCTGTGGGGTGTCCCAAAGCCAAACTGAAACCCTGATTCTCAGTCCCGAGAGGTGCTGAGCCTGAAAGCACTTTATGCTGCATTGGAAACTGAAGGCACCCCTCGCAGTGCTGGACATCACAAATCTCTGATTCACCCACTTACCTCCAGCACTTCATAGGAGAACAGGAACTGAAGGAATGGTCAGGTCTAGTAGATCCATGTCATGTCCCTTGCATCAACTTGTCAAGTCCCTTCATAGAAACAGTGAGATTTTTTCTCATATTTTGCCTCCCAGGAGTTCCAGAATCTGTTTTTCCCAAATGGTTAGGAACTTTCTTATTATCAATCTGCATCGAGGGTAGCTGATACTCTTTTGTTCTTGGGCCAACACAGAACGATAGTTCATGCCCTGTCCCTGAGGCACAGTTCACTGTTATGTCTGATATTTGGGGGTTGATCCACTTGCCCAACCTTCAGTCATCCAACTTCATCTGAGGTGGCTTCTGGTGTCTGAAATATTTACAGTGGGCTAACACATGGGTTTGTGAGACACCCGTGCTGGACCAAGCTGGGGGGCAGTTTAAGATACTCTAAGGCATTGCAGAAGCACCACCTCTTCGTGTGTGGGTAACTGAATGAAGCACTGACTTTATTGACTGGGAAGATTCAGCTGCCCAGACCTTGCCATCAAGTGCCACCTGAGATGTTCCAAGGAATCTGGGATACCTGGAAAATATGACACTATAGTATGAAAGGCGCATGCTCTTTTGGAGATGCTCTTTAGGAGATAGAGGGGCCAAGCAGCTGAAGCTTTTCAGCAGCTAATATGATGCTGGATACTTCGATAATGAAAACTTGCAGCAAATCTCCATTGTCCATACTGTGAGCTTAAACACCTAGTGCACATCTAGAATCCTGGATGCATACAACAGGATGCTCAACTGCCTGTACACTAGGCCCTTATTTAGTGCAATTTAAAATGTCCTGGCAAATCTTGTCTGGTCTCCAGCTGCCATTGAAAACAGACATGCATTTTAGAGGGCACTTGGTACCTGGGATTGGTCTTCTGCATCCCTCCACTCAATGTACATGTCTTAATTGCAGATTAAATCCCATGCTTAGCATTATGCCCTCAGATAGCCACCATATATTCATATTCATGCTTAAACTTCAGTGCTAAGGTATGAGCTTTTCAGCCTCAGCTCCCTCCCCAGTCAGTGGAAACAAGCATCTCCAGAAAATTATACATTTCACGCTGACACAGAATTTTTGGTTGTGTCACTGAGTCACTGTCTAGAGACAACCTTCTCCAATGGCTGTTTTGGGAGGTTTGGTTCATTAGACCAGGTTCTTGGACCTCTACGAATAGGTTTGTGCATTTCTGCAAGGTTTATGCAGTGAAGTACCAGGCCGGCTGAATCATCAATGCTTGAAGAATAGTGATGATAAATACGTAAGTCTGTGTCCTCTTTGTTCCTATATGTACTCTTTGGCCAGTACAATTCATTGTGAACTTACCTCCAGGTCTTATTCTGTGGAACACAACGCAAGAAGAAATAGATCTTATTCATGATCACTATGGATTTATGAAAACAATGAAATGCCATTAGGGATCTTTGACCACTCAGAGGTATCTTCCAATTGTAGAGGGTTAATTAACATTGATAATATGCAGTTGTGGGCTTGCTTCTGGGGCAGTGGGTTGGCTGATGCGGATAATGTACAGCTGTGGCTTGTTCCTGCTAAGTAGCTAAATAGCACTGAGGAGGCTGGAAGAGAAGGAGCACTGGTGGGAGAGGAGCACTGGGCAAAGGGAGAGGAGACTGGATGAAGAAGAGCCCAGGGATGTAGGAGGGGGCCTGGATGAGGAGAGGCTGGCTGGAGGAGAAGCCAGGAACCCACACACAGCAGAGGCAAGAAGCAGGGTGGACTGGCCTGGAGAGGAAGAAGGAGCAACAGCACGGACAGTAGATGAACTTTTGGAACCTTGTGTGGGACTGGTGGTGATGCTGAGGCATGAAAGGGCTGGTATGGGACAGTAAAAGCCTTGTTGCAGCCTGCTAGTTTGGTAGTGCTGCCACATCTTCCCAACTGCCACAGATTTCTCCAGCTCACCATGAGGCTGGTGATATTTTCTTCTCTCCTGATTACAGTGGTACAGTTCTCAGAGAGGTTTTTGCCATATCCACAGGGAACCATTCTTTTACCCTTGAATATTGTAGAGAAAGAGTTGGCTCTTGACAAAAAAAAATGTATGAAAAGTGAATTTTACAGAGCTGAAACTGAGTTGAATGTTCTGAATGCCTAAGCACAGCCTGTCCTGCCGCCTCTGAGACAGCACCACAGCCTGTTTCAGGCATGTGTTTCTTTGTTCTAAAAGAACTTGACAATCTTGAAGGACATTTTCAAGAATGAAAGGACCTTCATTGCAAACTGAAAATGCTAGTAGGCAGGAGATGTGTTTTCTGGAGGAGGTAGCTGGCACCTTTTTTATATTTCCTGACAATCTGACCTTAAATTGAAAAGGACTTGAATTCATATTTAGGAAAAGCTATTGCAAAAAAAAAAAAAAGAAGACCAACTTACATCTTGTTCAGAATAATAACAATAACAGCTAGCTCCTGTGGAATATTTTTTGGCATTTCATTTGAAAACTTTTTACTGAAATAGCCAGTGACTTCTCTCCACTTTACAAAAGTAAGATTTAATAAAGCATGGGAAAAAGGGAGATATGGAGATGGGAGATGCCCAGGGATACTCAGTAAATAAGTAGAAGAGCCAGGATGTGGTGGGTTGACCTCAGATGTCTTACAGTGCCCACCACACTGCTCTATCACTCCCCCTCCATCAACAGGAAGGAGGGAGAAAATACCACAGAAAAATTTGTGGGTCAAGTTGAAGACAGGAAGAACACTCGCCAATCACCTTCGCAGGTAAACCAGACTCAACTTGGAAAAGATTCATTTATTGCCAATTAATTACACAATAGAGCTAATAAAACTAAAAACGCCTTCCCCCACCCCTCCCTTCTTCCCAGGCTAAACTTCACTGTTGACTCTTCTACCTTCTCCCCACAAGCAGTTCAGGGGCATGGGGAATGGGGGTTGCAGTCGGCTCATGATGCTTCATCTCTGCCACTCCTCCTTCCTCATGTTCTACCCCTGTTCCACCATGGGGTACAGTCCTTCACAAACTTATCCTTCCCACAGGCTGCAGTTCTTCAAGAACTATACTAGCATGGGTCCTTTTCCACAGCGGACAGTCCTTCAGAAACAAGACTGCTCTAGTGTGGGTCTCCCACAAGCCACAGCTTCTACCAGAAAACCTGCTCCTGCATGGGCTCCTCTCCACAGACCACTGTTTCTGCCAGGAGTCTGCTCTGGGCTTTCCATGGGCTGCAGCTTCTTTCAGGGCACATCCACTTGCTCCAGCATGGGGTCCTCCATGGGCTGCAGGTGGATATTTGCTCCACCATGGACCTCCATGGGCTACAGAGGGACAGCCTGCCTCATCATGGTCCTCACCATGGGCTGCAGCGTGGATATCTCTGCTCTGGGACCTGAAGCACCCTCTCTGTTTCCTTCTTCGCTGACCTTGGTGTCTGCAGGGCTGTTTCTCTCACATTTTCTCACTCATCTCACAGCTGTTGCACAGTGGTTTTTTATTATCACAGAGGTGCTGCCACCATCACTGATTGGCTCAGGTTTGGGCAGTGGTGGGTCTGCCTTGGAGCCAGCTGGAACTGGGTCTATCCAGCATGGTGGCAGCTCCTGGTGTCTTCTCACAGAAGCCACCCCTGCAGCACCTCCTTCACCCAGCCCTGCCACCAAAACATTGCCACAGAAACCCAGTACACAGGGTTAGAGATGGAGTCACAGGCTGGAGCTGACTGAGAATGTTATGACATCTCCTGGAGAAAAGAATTACATGTATTTGAACAGTTGCAGCAGCCTTATTCCAGGTATGAGTTTAAGCTAACACACAGACAGTTATTTTGGCACAAGTTAGGTTCATCGAGGATTGGAGGTTTGCAAACGGAAACTCCTTCAAAATAAGGCGGACAAGGAGTTCACAGTGACCAAGGTCCTCCTCTCTACCTCCCTCTGGTTAAATCTTACAATGTGCTGCAAAAGAAAACTCAAGAGGTGACGATTGCACAAGAAATCTTTGAGACTGTCACCCTCCCAGTCTGCCTTTTACACGGTGACATGACCACCATACTGGGGCCAGCACCCAGTTATCATCACTGAATTACTTTCTCATGTTTTGCTGCAAAGCAAGGTAGTAGTTACTGCTACTCCTCTGGCCTGATGTCCCATGTACACCTTGGAAAGTTAAATCAAAATAATCTGTGCTTCAAGTGGACTGAATTCAGATACAAGCACATGCACCAGGGTTTGTCAGTTTTGATAAACGTTTAACCAATGCACATTTCCATGTAGTCAGTGCCAGAGGCTCTAAGGGGTCAGGTTTTCCAGGTGTACCCACTCACTTTTAGGTATTTTGGGTTCGTGGTCTTCTCAGGACTGTTTTATTTGAACAAGATCTGCAGCCAGATCAGCAACAGAGCTAAGTTCAAAATAGACGTTTCATTTCTTTCATCCCTATTGAAGCCACTGGGGCTTGCTGATCTCTTCAGACTCATTCAGATCCACAGTTTCCTCTGTTTGGCCCCTGCAAAAAGGGAAATCCCTAGTCTGGATCCCTGCAATGACCATGCAGCTTGTTCAACAGCAAGATTTCCATTTTGCCCTGGTTCGGTGATCAGGTTTTCCTGTCATGCTCTCCAGCATGTGTGGAACTCACAAAATGACCTGTCCCAGCTCAAACTCATTAAATTTAACCCACAATAAAATCATTCAAGTTGCTAATTCACCTCTGAACTTTTCAGAGCTGGACCTCAAAATCCAGCAGCTGCCTATCACATAGCACTCTTACATATTTCCCTTGGTGTAATCAACTTCAAGCTCTGCTGTGCCGGTTGTTGTAGCAATAGTCACTTTTTGTCATTTTCTATAAAGTGCAAATGCTACAGGCCCTTCAGATACTGTCTGCTCTACACACATGGTGAACCCACCTTTAAAAATGTTTCTCATAAATCTTTTCTGTCATCTCTGTTTTGCTAACATTAAATTGAAAAGAGGGGGAAGGGGAAGAAAAAGATCCTCTAAAAAGCTATTCTGGGTTTTGCTTTATAACAATTTTTTTTTTTTGCTTTATTTTATTTTTAACCATAAGCTATCTTTTTTACATTGAAAAGCCAAGTTATTATTTCCTGGAGGTTTACACTTGAAACCTCAGATTGTCAGTTCATTTAATGTCACTTTACTTTATGCTTCGTGCCAGTTGTAAGGCTCAGCAAGAATTGACAATGCAATCCTTTCACAGCATCAGCTGACCGTGTTTTCTTTGACAGCAAGATTTCAAATCAAGGATTTAATAAACTAGTAGCTCTTCCAGTTAGCAGTGAAATGTTCTTTCAATTCCACCACTTAAAGAACATCAAACAGACCTCAGCTATACAGCAAAGATTATAGCTAAACCAGAAATGCAGCTCATTTGCATGCACTGGATCACCAGGGTTTGACTGTAAGAGAGGGAAAAGATGAAGGAATGTAATTTTGCTTAAGGTAAATGTGCATGTGAATGTGCATAGGTCTGTAAGCAGACTACACGTACAGAGACGCAGAAAAAAAGGACGAGATTGGAGATGATGCATACAGTGGTTAAATTACTCATTTGTGGAAGTGTTAAGTAGGTGAAAGACAGTCTCATGAAGCTTGCATGCTGAGTTAGCTGGGGAAAGGCGTTACGCTCTCTCTCAGACTGGTGGCATTGACTCCAGACCCTTCAGTGCTGAGGTTAACACTAAATTCCACCGAGCTACAATCCTTTACGCTGTTTTCCATTCATTGACTGACCTATCAGCTGTCCCAGCTTCCCACGTCACATTTCTGAGTTTGGCCCAGTGTTCACACACCCGGAGGGGAGGAAATGTAAAAAAATTCCACCTGCGAAGCCTAAAGGGACCTTTAAAGTGTTCAATGAAAAACATCTTGTATGTGTGCCTTTCCCTCCCTGCAGGGGCAGGCAGTTGCAGCTCCACTAAGAAATGTAATGAAGAAGGAGGACAAGTGATGGAGCAGAGCAGAAATTCTTCTTGCAGTTGGAGTGAATTGGTACCCAAGTGTGCCATAAAACACACAATACTGAGAGGGTCTGAGGAAAGGGGGGTTTATACGACATGCTTATTTGTACCCTCATTCCAGGAACTATGCAGTAGCCAGAGGTGGTTTTAAATTCCTGAGTTGGGTTCACAGATCAAATGTATTGTCACTAAAATTTCCTGGAAAGCAGAGTATTTCTGCAATGTGTTTCAGGTCTTTCTTCCCTGAGACCTCATTATCTCTTATGGAAGAACTGGTAATGACGACTCTTGCTCTGAAGCAGCTTTTTCATCTTCCTGCTCCCAAGCAGCTGGCCCAGTCTGAAGTAGCATGGTGTCACCTCCTCTCAGCAAGAAATTTTTACTCTTTGCACCTTATCCCCATTCCTGCTCCATCTTGCAACTTATCCAAGCTGTGTTCACCACCTTTGCTTAGGAGAAACATGTTTCTTGGAAGCAAACACCTTAATTGATGTTACTTAACTGAACCTACAGGCCTATCCACATAACAATGCTCACCAAAATTAATCTGAATTAGCTTTTTTAAGTGGATTAATTAAACTACTTTAAACTCTTATGTGGACATCCTTGTTCAAAATTAAAGAGGCTTAGTTCAATTTAGCTGAATTAACTTTCAAAGTAAATTAAGCCAAATTGAATTATAGCCATTCCAGTCCACACAGGGATTTAAATTCATATGTTGAGGGCTCTAGTCTAGGGCTCTAGCTGTAGTGAGTTGTTGTCATCTTCCAGTTTTTTATTACCATCTTTTTACCAGAGGTTACTGGTCCTAATAGAACTACCATACTAGAATCAGCAGAACAGAAGTTATGACTGTACTTATCCACTGAAGTTCAGCTTTTGAAACCTTCTGTCATTAGCAACTAATACACCAGACTGCAGACTGAAGCAATTGAGACAGCTGGACACATATTCTTACTGCTAGAAAGGTGATTACATCTGGTGGGGGAGCAGAATGGAGAACCAGCGTGGTAGCATCTTAGATCATGCTTACATTTCCCAAAACTAACCCATGAGAAGCCCTGAACACGTCAAAACAACTCTTCAGAGGGTCTCACATCATAAAACTACATTAGGAAGTGACAGAAATATTTTTCCCCTTGTTTTTGTAAGTTTGATTCTCTTTAGGGATGTTTCTTTAGAATGTCCTTATGACTGTAATCTTCATCAAATCAATGCCTATTAAAAACAGAGAAAATGTAAACAAAGTAAGCAGATGAATTAACTAATTTGTCTTACAAAGTCTATAATACAAGTTATAAAGTCTTTTTTACTTAATCATGAAGATGCACATTTATCTGTCTTTCTCCCTGCCTTCAGAGAATCCCCCTTTGCCATGCCTGGATAGCTCTAGTCTGTGAACATCCATTTCAGAGAAGTCATTTACAAATTTAAAGTCATCTGCCTCCAGCTTGCCTGCAATAAGAGTAGTTTATCCGTCTTCTAAGGTGACTTCTCCAAAGAGGGAAGGAATGGAAGCAGCCAGCACCATACCCAACCAGAAAGTTGTGCTGGACTGGAATGTATAGGGCTTGTAGGAGATGGGAGAAAGACACTTAGACACATTTTGCAGAGAATTTGTAACTAATTAATGGTCATCCATTTTAGTTTTAAAGACCTGTTTCAGATTCTGCCTTTCACAGAGCAGGTTGTTTGGTTACCTTTAGTTTTGAACAGGCCCATTACCGAAAAACTGTCTTTGCTAGGTTGAAGGGCTATTTCATAGCATCACAGAGGTTACTCAAAGCCCTGTCCAACCTGACCTTGAACACTTCCAATAACGGGGCATCCACCATCTCTCTGGACAGCCTGTGCCAGTGCTCAGTCACCCTCACAGTAAAAAAGTGTCTCCTGATGTTCAGAGGGAACCTACTGTGCTTCAGTGTGTGTCCATGGTCTCTGGTCCTGGCACTGGACACCACTGAAAGGAGCCTGGCTCTGAATTCTTTGCACCTTTCCCTTCAGGTATTTATATACATTGATCCCTCTTAAGCCTTCTCTTCTCAAGACTTGGCTCAAAACCTCTCCAGGGAGTATGCTAACATTTGAACACCCTGAACAATGATAGGTCAGATGTGTTCTTGAGCTCGAACTGAATCATTTCAGAGACAGTTACTGAAATCAGTGGTTTCACTGATTCATGTTAGAAAAAATACTTGTGGTAGTAGAAGCAGACGTTGCAGAACTTCATTTGCAGGGTGGCGTTCAGCTTTTCTTATCTTTGCCGTCAAAGAGCAATGCCTAGGCCAGTGGATTCAGATCAGTACCTCCAGAAAGCTATTTACTCCATCCTAAAAGAACTGTCCATGATAACTAGATGATACCCATCTCTTTCTCCTGATACAGAGCACACCTAAGCAAACAGCTTAGGTTAGACTCTTCACTTCTCTTGGTTAATGCTACATAACAGCCTATCAGGCGGGAATTATTTGGTTTGCCAGTTCACATTGGGTTGACGTCCTAAACAACTACTACAAAGAACTGGAAGAATAAAAACTCTTTTGGTTTGGACTCCCCGCTGTGAATGGTCTAGGACACACACTGCAGTGAACAACAGGTTTCTTTGCTCCTGTAAAACCCAGGAGGATACCACTGGTTTTTTACTTCTTTTTTTTTTAACCTCCTAGCTTCTCCTATGTTAGCAAATCGCTTACCTATCAACATCTGAAAAGCACTCTTTTAACAACATTTGGCTGGCATCCATAACATAAACTGAAAGTATCACCAGCAAAAGTATCATTCAAATGCTCTGATTGCAGCTCATTATATATTGTGCAGTGTTGTTTCTATTTCCTGTCTGAATAATTTATGTACTTAACCAACAGCTCCCAAAGGGCAGATTTTGCAATCAGATAGATCATTTCAAAATTCACCAGCCCTGAGTATTAGACCACTGCAGGCTGAAACTCATTTTTGCTGTTTGTCCCAATAAATACTCAAGGATTCAGGTTCTTGTGAAAAAAGGTGCAAAGAGATGGCTGCACGTAGGCTATTTTATTTTTTTTTATTCGAATGAATATTTGAAGGGAAAGAATCATTTCTTTCTAAACATTGATCACAAAGGCATAGAAATCAAAGGCAAAACCAAAACCCAGTTAGTCAGAAGTGTAATTCTGTTGCCAGTCAAGTTTCTGTTTCCCTCAATAAGTACAACATTGCACGATACGTAGTTCTGAGGAAAGAAATTAAGAGTTCTTTTCTCCTATGCAGTAAATTGGAACCATTTTCTCCTAGTCCATTTGAACTCAGTTTCATTGCACCACAAGTTGACTTGAGGAGTGATCCAAAACCCATTTATGTCATCAGGGGTAAGATTTGCATATCTTAATGTTAGGCAGATAGAAGTGAGACACCTAATCTAAGCTAGTTACCCTAGGCTCCTGTCAGACTCAATGGAGGGAAGCCTTCTGAGGCAGATCCATGCTATTTATCTTAGGATACATGAATCACCTTAAGAGGAGCTTGTTGCTCTTCACTGACTGTAAATGGAGCCATAGGGTGGCAGATTCAGGTTTAAGCAGCTAGCTTGCAGACATTTAACTTAGGGCACATGCATTTCACCCTAGGAAACTTCTATTTTACTTCTCTGAGCTGCAGACTAGATCTTGTACAACCCCGGTAGCTCCAATTATTCCTTGCAAGACACTTTGAATGTGGAAAGCGAGTCCTAGTCTTTATATTGAAATGTTTTGCTATCAAAAGAACAGCTGTTTACAAGTAAAGCATCTTCTAGGCCCAAGAAACCAGCTTGATTTCTGCCTTTGCCTACCTTCTCTTTGTTTTTCCCATTCACTCACCCTTCGATACATGATCCCGTACTTTCTCCTACTTGTATGTGTTTGGGCAAGCTGTTGCATGTGCCAATTGGCCAGCAGGCTGCTTTCTCTTCGGAATAAGCAAAGAAGTGATTTAAACTCCCTTTCCCATGGTGAGGGCACTGTTGGTTATCTTTCCTTTCCCCAGCTGCCAGCTTCCACAAAACTTGTCAGAACATCATGTCTTTGAGACATCTATCCTCTCAGTCAAATGTGGTTAAAATCGGCCGGTGCGTTTGAAAATTAAGGGAGGAAGGAGGCAAACATACTGATGGGCAGGACATACTCCCTTGAAATTAGACTAATCATATGCTTCCTTACCACTAAGAGATCTGGTAAAAGTTCTAGCATAGACATACTTAGAGAGGCAGGAAAAACCTTTTTTTTTGTTTTGGTACAATTCCTCTCTCTTTCCGTGGATGATACAACAAAACCACAATGTTAGGAAGCATTTATTTTTCTGGGTGTACTGGCAAAATGGCTCTCCCAGAAGTTCCAGTTTCCTCTTCAGCCCAGTTCTGTGGGACAGTTATCTTAGCATATTTACTTTTACCCACTGGGTTTTTTTGTTCCCCCCGGGAATGTCTTAGTTTGTTATGCCCTGAAACACAAAGCATTAACAGCCTTTTAGAGAGTGCCAACACATGGTGGAGGTAGCTACCTGCTCTGTTTTCCATAAAACGGGTGTTAATAGGCTCTAGAGGGGTCCCTCAGTAAAGAAACGGAGGAGTTCAAGCATTTATTGACTGGCTTGTATCTCGTAGAAATATTCGAACTGGAACACAGGAGATGTGGAGAAAAGCCACACAAATGAGAAGCTACTAATGAAGTGTTTTTACAGTTGGAGTTCGATGTGTGAGCTTGTAAAAGCTGATTAACTATTATTGTGTTTTCATCTAACTGGTTTGATAATTTGTTGGTTAAATGGCTCAGCTGAGAAACCAGTGAGTGTCCTTGGAAACATGCTGGTGCAAGAGTTAAAGCCTCAAATCCACATGGAGGGGGCAAGTTTATGTTGTGCATCCATGATACGTTTCTCTTTTAATAGGTGGAAGAAAAAGTGGCTGAAAAATCATATTCTGTTCTTACAGAGTTCTCTTTGAGTTTACTCCAGTCATTAAAACTGAAATCCTCTTTAGATTTTTTTCATAAAAAGGCAATTAACAAATTGATTCTCTTCTTTTTCTTCTTTCTTTCTTGAACTAATCTTTCTCTCTTTTCCTTTTTCTCTTTCTTTCTGTCTCTCTCATTTTCTTCCACCTTCATTAAAGGACTCTGTTTAGAAGAGATTATTCTGGGCTTGATTAACAATTAACTCAAAACAGTTAACTACCACATTAGATCAGCAACAATATAATAGAGGTGACTTGGAAAAGCAGGCTGGAAAAACTGCCAGCCTCACCTTTCAAAATCAAATTACTGGAAATCTGTAGCAGGGGATGGACAGGACAAGTTGTGGAAGTTTGTGTTTATTATGTTTTTGTGCTCTGTTTTTTCAAAAAGTCTTTCCTTGTTCTCTCTTCTGTATTCAAATCTAGCCACTTTAAGACTATAAAACCAGTTGGCTAACTTAAGAACTGGGAATTTTATGACCTTACTGCAGATGTATGTCTCTGAACCAACAGGTCCCTGCAAATCCTACTGATTTTAGTCTGACGATGGTCTTGACTGTCAGTAAAAGTGAGTTAGATCTTGGTGGTAAACATTTACTCTGTTAAATTACTAATGAACAACACATTTGTGTGTCAGAAATCCCAAAAAGGACTCTACAGATGGGTTGGATGTAATAAACTCATCTCTAATAAACTGAACAGTCAGACTCTGAAAAGATGGGCTCACTGAAAGTCACGATTCAAAAAATACAAGTGTGTGAGAAGTTGGGTGTCTTTTCAGGAAAAAAAAGTATATGTTGTAGTGACAAAAGCCTCCCACAATAATTTGACTCAGAAAATGCCTGTGGGGCCCTGCTGGGGGTTGCAGCTTCTGGTTTTTGCATCTTCCTGCAGCATGATTTGGATTTCCCAGTCACATTGAATTTCTCATGTACTCTTAAGATATAGGACCCCAGGACATACCCGCCACCCCTTGTTTTGAGAGAAGACCCTGTGTACCACAGGTCATACAGACCACAATGGCATCCAAAATCCCATAAGGCACTACAGCAATGTTTCTCAGTAAAAATAAGTTGATTTTCACCCTGATTTTGACTAATGGTCTAAATGATTAGCATTATTCTTTTTCAAATTTCCAGCCAATTCTACTAATCAAAAAATCCCTGAAAAAGTCACACAGCCAAAGATATGTTAACCAAGTTAATTTACTTTTTCAGATGTAGTTCATAAAAGCGGGGGTTGACTCCTCCATTTAGAGAAGGCAGAGTCACAGTTAGGTCTTAAGTTTTATCCTATTTTTTTTTCAAACAACCGTATTGAAAAAGAAAGTTAAAAAATGAAAACAACAAAATAATTGAAAAATTTCAGTTGGAATGAACCTCTGGAAGGCTGTAGTTCAATCTCCTACTCAAAGCAGGGTGAACTTCAACATTACATCAGGTTGCTCGAAGTCTTGTCCAGTTTGGTTTGGAATATCTCTAAAGATGAAAATTCTGCAACCTCTCTGGACCCAAGTTCCAGTGTCTGATAGTTCTCTCTTTCTTTCTTTTTTTTTTTTTAATATCTAATTATAATTTCATTTATTGTCACTCTGGTCTTTTGTCTTGTCTTTGTGCATCTCAGATGAGAGTCTGGCCCTGTCATCTGTGCAAACCCCCTCTGGGTAGCTGAAGAGAGCAACTGGATTGCTCCTTGAGCTTCTCTTCTCAAGGTGGAGAAGACCGAGTCCCTTCAGCCTTGCACAAAATGTGCTGTAGTCTCCAACTACCTTAAAAGCCTCCACTGGACGTGCCCCAGATTCACAATATAGGGCTTCCTGCAAACCAAACACGGGGGAATAATCGCATCATCCAATCTGCTGCTACATTTTTGCTAATGTACCCAGTACGAAGTTGGCCTCCATCACTGCAAGGCTGCACTGCTTACTCATCTATAGCTTGTTGTCCATCAAGCATCCTTTACCAAGGAACTGCTGCATAGCTGTTAAATTCCCAGCCCATGAAATTTCATTAAATCTCTCTATCCTGGGTGCAGACTTCTGAGTTTGTGTTTGTTAAATTTCTTTAAGTTCTTGCCTACTCACTCCTCCAGCTTAATTCCTTCTCATTGTCAGTCCTGCTCTCCAGTGGAGAGATTCAGGTATGGATTCTCTATACTGAAGAATCGTCCTCTTCTGGTGTACAAGAATTGGCAAAAATGTCAAGAATAGAAAGGACCTCAGAAAAAAAGAAAAAAATAAAAATACACACACACTTTTATGTATTCTGAAGCCCAGAGAAATTTAATCGAACTGTGAGACAACTAAGCCAGCAAAGACGTAACAAGACTGACTGTAAGTCAGAGACAGGCAAATTTAAATCAAAAAGCAGTCATGACTTTTGAGCACTGAAATAAACAACCGGGATGACTGACGGAGTCTCCAGTTTTTGATGTCTTCAGATTAGGTCCAGTTGTCTCTCAATGTGAACTACTTTAGCCAAACACAAATTACTGGTCTTGACACAAGGAAGAGTGGATGAAATGCAATGGCCTGTAGCATGCAGGAGGAGAAACTGAATTATCTAATGGACTCTCCCAGGTTAAAGCTTTTGAATTTATGAATAATGTCTGGCACAAATTTGTTGCTGAAATGATACAGATGCCTGTAATGATCCCTGCTCATTCTGTTGTGTAGCTGCTTTTCTTGCCAAATGTAACCATATAATGTTTCCAGAAAAATGGGCACTGAGGCACATATCATTCCAGGAATGTTTTTTGTTCCAACAGGACTGATAACATAAACATTGCATTAAATTCTATAACATAGATGTGGACACATGCAGGGCAGCTAAACAGATAATCCTACTTATGCTTTATATCTACTTTATTTCCTATATAGACATATACCATATAAAACTTACAACTTATACATGTAAGATATAAAACCAAACAAGGATTTAAGTAAAAAAAAAAAAAAACAAACAACTCATAAGTTAACAATTACTTCAACTAGTAATTACTGTGCACTACATGTGAACTCCATGTCAGCAGATGGGAGAGACACCCATTTTCCAAGGCAGCATTTAGCCCATTTCTCATCCTCCCACCGTGCATCCCTGTAAAAAGCCTGGCCTGCTATGGCCAACAGGTACTTCTCAGTGGAGCTGCTCCCCAGCCAATCAAGCCACAACCTGCACGGGTGCAGAGAGTTAGTTCATACCAGGTGGAAGACTTAGGATTTTTCCTTGGTGGAAGGCATGAGATTCCTGTGGGACTGTTCCTCTGGCTTATCCAGATCCCTCTGTATAACAGCTCTGCATTCCAGCATATCTGCTTTCCTCAGTCTGGTATCATTCATGGACTTGATGAGGGTAAGTTCTGTCTTCTTCACATCATAGATAAACATCCTGGGATAGACTGCTGAGCAGCAAGCCTCCAGGTAGAGTGCGAACTATTCAGCACTACATTTTCAGCTTGATCTAGCCAGTTTCTCACCCATTTATTTATCCACCCATATTATGGTCCAGAACCATACAGCAACTTATAGTGAATTTTCACATCCAGCCCAATATTTAGTATTTTACCTGATGAGTAGGTGTACAGGAATGAAAAGCCATCCATTTTTAGAGTTCTTGGACTAATTCTACCTTGCCCCTTCATGGTGCAAATGAAACCATATGTACAAGAAATGGCTCTTAAGCCATATCTACAAGAAATGTTGTTCCTCTTGCCAACAAAATCTATTTTTACAGTTCAAATGCATTGTTCTATTTTTGGTCTGAAATTCTTCCCAGCAGAAGCCCAGGGATTCCACCCATTATTGCCACAGAGCCTTCAAATTTATTGGGATGGTATTAGAGAATTATTGCCCCAGAACTATTGTGTTCTCCAAGAGAAATTCAACCCCCCTAAAAAACAGAGGAGCCAGCCACTCATGTCATGTGTCTGCGTGAGGGTTATAAGCTATGTTGTAAATATAATAAAATAGACGTGTGAAATTTTTGAAGATTCCTGCTTATATAGTAATTAATTTACAAAAAGAAAAAAAAAAGTTCCTGAAACAGGCACTGCCACCAGACAATCAAGAGTGAGAAAGAGAGAGAGATGAGGAGAGAGAAAAAGCTGGCTCCATGCGGGGCCTTTTTGCTTACAGCTATGAGACAGTACTGCACTTTCTCCTAATAACCTTGACCTGCTTTTCCTGGCTCAGCAGTAGCATCTGTGTCACATCGGCTTAGCATCTGTTTATCAATCTAACAGCACAAACCTGATTCCTGCTCCTATTCTCTTTAGTGCTCACAATATTAAAATGACTGAATTAAACCAGCAGAGTTCAGGAGGAACGAGACTTGGAGATGGGAACGGCTCTGCGGAAAGAAAAGAAAGGGGAGGGGGAGAAGCAGGGAAGGGGGGAACCATATGTAGGAGCTCCTTTTATTTATTCTCGATGGATTTTAAGGAGAAATTTGTTATGAATAATCACTACTAAAATCTCTTGTGCAGAATTCAGGGCCACAAGCTTTCAAAACGGAGAAGCTAGGAATGATCTCAGATTTTTCCATGGATCTTAAAAGACATGGCAAGTACAATGAGGTAATAAATTACAATCTGCCTGCAGTCTCTGCCTCCAGGTAAAAGAGCAAAACACCAGTGAATAGGATTTAGTGCAGATCTTTAATAAGCACGGTGAAAGATATTGGGAACTCCCCAGGCTTGTCCCTGTGGTTTCCTTTTCCCCTTTTGCTAACACTGTTATGCTCTTTCCAGTTTTGAGATGTTTCCGAGCATAAGGACAGTTCTGAGTCTGAGGCATTTTTTTCATATTTACTGCTGGCCTGAGAAGGTGTGGATGATGCCTGCACACTTAACCCCTTCAGAAGTCCGATGTTGCAGGACAGCTTGTGTTGCTTGCAAAGGCATAGCTCATTCCCAGAGCAGTCACCCCATACAAAACAGCTCCTGACTCCAGAGCTGTTCCAGAAGACAGGAGAGTTGTCAGCTGGGGAGTTCAGTTGCACGAAGTAGGCTAAAACTGAGGTGTCAAATAGGTAAATGTTATCATTTATTGTTTGGCATCGCCAAGCCCAGACCAGAATGAAATCAGAGCCCTACTGTGCAATGAACACACAGTGTACTGTTCAGCTTCCGATCCCCCACCTACACAGAAACTAAGACAACACAAAAAGAAGGGGGAAAAAAGAATTGGAGAAATTCTCTGATTGGCTGGAAACTGCTTCACGAGTCTGAGGTATTCCAGACTTGAGTAAAGGTCTCATGAGCACCCAGCATTTAAACCATAAAACAGAATAATAAAACAAACGTGCCCCAAATTAATGAAAACACACACTGCCTGTCATACCGGCACAAATAACCAGGGCTTTGGAGTTTTGTTTCGTATAAAAGAAAGTTTTTTCCAGTGTCACGGAGATCACTGGGTATGTTGATGTTGCACCGGAAAATTGATTGGGTACTGATTTGGACAGGTATTTCACCCAGGGACACACTGAGCACCCCCCTACTGATGCATCCTAAATTATTTTCTGGAGATCTCCTATACTTGCTTGCCCTGAGAACTCTAAGATCAAAGGCCAAATCTGACAGTGGTGTGCGTGAATGCCAGTGGCATGTAAAAGGACCTTTTACAATAACATATACACCCATTGTTATTTATCCTTCCTTCAGAACGCATTGATGGAGACTTTGGACTACACCTACAGTAGTGCAAGTCAAGCTGCTCCACCAGATTTTGTCCCTACATCCATGATACAGTGATTGTAAATAAGGGGGGGCAATAGATGGAAAGAAGGGACTCATTGCAGTTACACGAACTACCAGCTATCAAAACCATATGACTAGATCTCAGTGTGAGGTAAATACATGATTTACAGGCTAATTCACTGCTCAGGCCACCTCCAGTGAACTTAGATTAGTCAAGAGATGAATTTGGAAGAGAAAACATATGCAAACAGTTGCTGAACCTCCAAAGAAGGCTTCTTCCACAGGGAAGCAAAGGATAAAATGACTTGGACTATAGATCTGTGAAGGAGCAGACAGCTAACACCGACGTTGATCCAAATTACAGTTATTCCAGAGTTCTTCCTAATGTAACAGTGCACATGGCTGTGATACAAACTTGCAATCTGAGCCCCTTTTGCCTTTTTATTTTTAACAGCTTTTCACTCTCTCCGTGTTACTTCACCTTTTGTCTGAGAGCTGTGCCAGAATCTCATAGGAAAACTCACCCAATGTCATCGAGGTTGTAGGATTTCACCTATAGTTCACGCAGGAAAGCTTTATGGCCCCAGGGTTACTCAGAATCTTTCCCTAGCTCATTTTTTTCAGAGGCTGGGCTTGATTCGCATCAGTAGCTGTCCAGATTTCACTTTAGGATCCCTTGTGCCTCAGGCTGAAGACAGAGTGCAGGAGGTGAACAACAGGTTGGGTTTGAGATCTGGCTTTTACGGAAACCTGGACTCTATAACTACAGGATTACATTTATATATAAAATAGGATATAATTTTAAGAACACGATAGCTGATTTCGAGAACAGAGCTAACTTTCATCCAGGAGGCTTTTTGGAGCAGCCAAGAGTTACTTAAACCAAGAGTAAAATCAGCAGGAAGAAGATGTGAAAAAGACTGATTTGAGATATATGGAACTGAAGAGTTTAGGCAAAGTGTATGACAATATAAAAAGACAGTCTCTTTTTTTCATTATTTTTACATCTGTAGAAGCACTCTAGGTAAGGTGCTGACAGTTCCCACTGAGTTGCAGCAGGGCAATACAACTGAAATTTAGGAGCATAGTTGTCATGAGTAGTGTATTAAAGTCTCTGGTTATAAACTGTTTAGGAAGGAGCAAATGACCAAGAGAAGGTATTACAGGTACATAACGGTGGCTTTCTTACTGAAGACATTCCTACTTGTAAGTGCATAAGGAGATGAGGTTTGCACAACAGTCCCATATCTCATCTGCCCCTTAGTTCACATCTCCACCAACAGCTCATGAAATCCTTAGCTAGCTTAAATCTATTTTAACAAAGAGGTAGCAAGAGCAGAAAAAGAAAGGAAAACTTGTCTCTACATGGCTATGAAGCCAGCCACTTAAAATATGCCAAGACCAAGCCAAATTCAGCAAATATTGATTGAGCAGCTAGGCAAGCTGAAGAATAACAACGGTCAGGTACTGGGACGGAGCTGGGATTGATATGTGGGAGGACAGCGTTCTGGGGAGGAACCAGAGATATTACCATGGGGCCACATGGAAGGGGGGACCATGGTCTTGGAGTTATAGGTATATAGGGTATGGGTTTCATTGGTTCTGTTCCATTCAGAACAGTTTTGTTTTGATATTACTGAAAGTTTGGAAATTTAAGATCTCAACTGACTATTGATCATGCAAATGTGTTATGTCTGCATATGTATATCTGCTGTCTTATAAAGTCTGGCTGAGGTATTTGAGAAAGCAGGAGATGTCACAGATCAGTGAATCAAACTGTCCAAGTTACTCTCTGAGCAACTATCCATAATCATAAAAAAACAGAAGAAAATATCTTTTTAATGGGAGACTTCAATTTGGGAGACATATGCAGCCAGCAGTAAACTTCTCTTCAAATTTAAGAAAAATATAAAGATGAATTAATTATGGTCTGGCAGTTGGTGGTAGCCTAGGGACCAACTGTTATTATTAGATTGCACTCCACAGAGACAGAGGACAGAACAAACCAACAATAAATACAGTTGACTCTCCAAAATAATTCATTTCTCAAAACTGGGAAATTAGAATGTGATTTAATGGGTAAGGGGAAAAAATCTGGAAAATGAGAAAGAACATTGGAATTTTTTTTAAAAGGAGTTTATGAAGCTATGAGTTGAACTTTGAGTAAAAGTAAAACTTTGTTCAAAGGCAAAGGAAATGCACTAATTAGAAATAAGAATGCAACATGTGACAGTGGGAAAGAAAGAGACCTTAACACACACAGCAATATAAATTAAACATTATAAAGTGTAGAAAATTGATAAGGGAAGCTAAAGACATCAAAGAAAATCCCATGGTTAGTAGGATTAATGACAATGAACTTAATTTTTAGGAATAATTAGGAACAAACTAAATCCTACAAATATCGTAAAACCATTTAGTAATGGAAACTGCGAAACTGTTTAAACCATACAGTGTAGGGTCAGGTCTCCATACGTTTCTGTTTATCTAATAAGGCTTGAACAATTTGCATCCTCAAAGAATTTATACACTGAGGAGTGCTCTGTATCCTGTAATTTTAAAAGTCATTATTAAATTAGTCTTATGGCAACTTTTCTGGTATTTTTTCTAGGGTCAACTTCAAAGTAATCAGTCTATCCTTCTTGTCAGTTCATTTATCTCTGTTTTTAAATATACTGATATGACACCAGCATATTTTGCTTTTCTAGAATTTCTTTGTTATGCCAAGATTATTAAAAATTAGCATCAGTGATTGACTGTGTGATTCTGTGATGAGATTACAAGTCCATTTGATAGACTATGTAGGTAACCTAATATATCTGAAGGCGTTTAAAATTACTGCCACGTAATCTAACATACACCAAAAGAAGTCCACTCTGAACTTTAAGGAAATTCCATAGCAAGAAAACAAGCATTCTGTGGAACAAAAACTGAACAATAAACGTTAAAAAGATAGGCTTCACAGAGGAACAAGCACTGAATAAAAGTTATTTCAGATTAATTCCATGGGGAACAAAATTGGCTACTCAAAAATTCCATGGTCTGAAAATAAATGTAAAATGAATGCTGTTAAAATATATTAAAATCAACACAGAAAGGCACAAAATTATAGGACCAAGCCACCAGAGTATCCTAAATATCTTGATAAACCAAGTTCAAAAAAAAGATATGTCTTCATACTGTTGCAAGAACCATGAACAAGGAATGAGGTTATATCTACAGAGTGGCGTCTATGTCCTGCAAAGCAGTGACTGTGAAAAGGACCTAGTATGATGCTGGAGCAGGAACAAGGGCTTTGGCAAAATGTTCAGGCAAACAGAAGTTACTGAGCACCATAGAGTGAGAAAGGGTTCAACGCAACAGTCTGTGAAATACCAAAGGTTAGTCTGGGTGATCTAATGGACCCTTCCGGCCTAAACTGTGAATGTTGCTGAGACTTATTTCATCTGAATGGATTTGTCTATTCCCGGTTAGCCATTCCGGGATGTTATTGCTGAACACAGTGAAATATGTAGTGTTTCATAGCTACACGGGTTTTCTAAGCTACAAGGGACCATTATAGTCTGACCTCATGTATAATGGGGTTACTCTAGCTATTTTTCGGCCTGTGGCCCAAAACGTGTTGTTGTACTTGCTAAGAAGAATATGAACATGCCATTCAGGAGATCTGAATCTGATCTTTGATTGCTAAACAAACAAATTAATCAGAAGCTCGTAAATGAAGATTAAATAACTCAAAAAATGCTTCCTTTCTACCACATTGATGTGGCCAACTGCCAGCTCTCCAACTCTGTCTATAGGATGGACTAGCCCTAGGTAATGTACCTTACAATGCAAATTATTCCATCTTTTCACAACAGTTTTTTACCAAATGGTTCTTGTACCAAATCAAAACCTTTTGCACAATCAGAGATTACTTTTTTTTTAACAAAGGGTGCTAAAATGGGATCCTACCTAACTGGTTTAGTCCTATTCTTTTAGTTATCCTTTAGTTTAGTCCAATAAAATTTTAAGTGATTTTTTAACTTTCCCATCAGCATCCACATTCCCTTTATGGTCAACAGTTAGAGGATGCTTTAGAAGACTTGCAAAGAAAGACTTTTTTTTTTAGCTCCCCAATGGACGTTCAACATCACTTGACTTTCCTAGACAGACACAGCCACGTACACATGCACACACACACACACGGAGGAAGAAAAAGGACCACTTATGAAGAGTGAAAGGCACAGACCATTGGTTTTGCATTGTTTTCTGAACTGGCATCACCATATTTTGTCTAGGCTAATACAGTAAGCAAAATATGAACTTCCAAGGAGAGCTTCAGAGTTCAGAACACTGTCTTTTCCAGTCTAATTTGTGTCTAGTCCAAGAACAGGATAGTTTTATAAAAGCTTTTTCTGACTCCATGTTGGAATAGTCATGTCAAATGCCTCATGTCACCAAGGGCCTGACCTATTCATGGCACAAATTAGAGCATCCCCAAAGCTACTTTAATTTGCACCATTATGCTCGTAGAACAAGGAACTTGTTCTAATGGCAGGGAAAGTGTAGTTTGAAAGAATGTCCCAGATAGTGTGATTTTACTTACTCTCTTGACACCAAAGAGCAGTTTATACAAGAACTACTAAGCTTGTTCTTCACCATCTGGAGATTTACCCACGCAGAAGAAATTCCCACGGGGATGGTTAAACTGGTTTTCCAACTGCAAAACAGCCTCAGCAAAGACCAGCATCTGGCCAAAGTTTCCTGTCAGGGACCTACGCTCACTGTGCATAATAAACATGGCTCATATTATTCTTGGTTTATTTTCTTCTGTCACTTGAGATGATGGGGGAGGGGGGGGAGGCGGGGCAGGGAAAGCAGCAGATTGAGAGAAGAAAGGAAGGCAGAAATTATGTAAAAAATACTATATTTTTCAGAAACTGTAAATTTAAAATGGTATAACCTTCTTTCAGAACACACAACAGCACCATTTTCTAAAAGACCTGTGACTTTGTCCTCAAGCCACTAGTTAATCTTCACAATGCTGTTGTGTCATCTCCCACTGGCAAACTGCAGCACACCATAAGTACTGTGAATTGCTCTTAGATTTTTCATGGCTGAGATTGTCTTCATTTCCTGACAGAACTGAACAAATCTGTTCATCCTTTCTTGCATTTCCAGTCACCCATTCTCATCCACTAAAGAGAACACTTCATCTCGAAGAGCTTTTGGAGAGCTATCCAGCCTTAGTCTCTTACTCCCAGTTCACGAGCAGCACTGACTGAAAAATCCCATCATTTCTTAAATTTTTGTTCTCCACAGCTCCATCTGATCTATAGTAGATATGTTTTTATCACACTGGTAGTCTACAGTACTTGCAGATCGGTGCACAATGAACCCAACTTGTGTATGAGTGTGTCATAGTTTATGCTCGTCGCCAGCCTATTTAGTACTTCTAACACAATGAAGAGTTTTGGGGAGCTACTTACACATCCCAGGCTCTGGACAAGCATCTTTCCTACCCTATCTCTTTATGTGGAAAGATCTGTTTGTTCAAATAACTTGCTTCTCAGTGTCTTTTCCAGTCTCCTTTTGATGAACAACTTCTTACTGTTTCCTTCCCACAAAAAAAAATATTCCAGGTAGTTCTTTTCCCATCAACCCAGGTATCTCTCATCATTGTTCCTTAGGAATGTATTTATCACTTCAAACACTTAATTCAAGATTTACTTTATCCGTTACCTATTTATACCTGTTGTTACCCAATACCTCCCCAGCCCTCCTACATCCTCAGCTGTTCTCTACACCTGTGGTTGGCGCAAGGCTGCCAGCATCTCATACCTTGTCCGTGAACCTCCTTCTGCCTGACTCCCTTAAACCCATCTTCATTCAGATTATTTCTACAGTGTACTACCAGAAAAGTAAAAAATCCTGAGCATCACTTTGACTGTCTTTTGTACCTTGAGCTTCATGACCAGCCTTCCAACAGCCTCTCAGCAGCTCTCTCCCTTCATTTTTTCATCAGCTTTTTCATTATGAAAAATTCTTATATGTTTCTAATGTTCTGTGTTATCTGTATCTTCTGTTATCTCTCTTCAGTATGATCAGATAGGCTTGTGCATTTTTTTATAATTATTGCTACCGTTTGTTAGTTCTAACACAAGAACAGTATGTAGAAAAACACGGTTTTTTCCCTTTTTGCTTTTAATAATCCCATACTTGGGAAATACCTGGGCTTTTGTTTTTCCTCTAATGGGGTATTTATTCCTCTGAGACACTGGTCAGCTAGGAGAATATTTATGTGGTAATAAAAAACTTTAACAGAGGGTTGTTTGGATCTAATAGTCTCAGGTATTTCAACACATCTTTGCTTGTCATGTGTCATGCTGAATTACATTGTGGCCTGCATGTGCAGCAACCCATAATGTAACCCATGTAATATAGTTTGAAATGTAATGTAGTGGGAAGGGGGCTTTAAAGAGAAAAAACAATCTTCTGTGCTGGATAGAAGCTGTGGATCCAGATAGAAAGCAACTTCAAACTGTCGGGTAACTGGAAAAGATTAAATGATAGCTCGGCAACGAGCCTACAAAGAAATCTGCAGTGACAGATTAAATGATACCTGTAACACATTACATTAACATTAATAACTTTCATTAATATTTTTCCATTTTTTCCAGATCATTTTTTGTCTGAGTCATCAAATGACTACAAAATGTTGATCTGTCAATTCACTCGGCAAATTATAAATGGATGATGATTAAATATAAATACAGAAAGGTAAATAAATATTCAGAGAGGATAAATGGCTGGCTAGGACAGAGAGACAGAGCCATGGAAAGAAATCAAGTGTCCTGATTCTCAGGACTGAGCTTTAACCTTTCGGTAACATCCCTTTCCACCCATCATGCAGTTACACCAATATACCCTGGCTTCAGAAAAGCCTTGCGTCTTTACTGAATAGTATGGCTGCGTCAGGGAGGAAAAGAGAGAGAGGGTACAACAGATTTCCATTTGACATAAAGGAATGGAAAAGATTCTGTTCTTACAGAGGATCCAGTTCCCTACAGAAATAATGCTATTTGCCTAGATGAGGAGAAAGAAAAAAAGAAAACCTGCTTTTTTCTGGCAGAAATAGTGAAATTTCACCCTTCAGCAATTTGGTGAAAACTGATAGCTGTGGACACTTCTCAGCCTGGGTAGCACGGCAAAAGGCTGCACCATGCGAACTGGCATATGCAAAGAGAGAGAGAGGAAAAAAATAATTGCACTTTAAAACTGTGCACCTGGCTGTCCAGCTCAGTTAATCTGCTCTGCAGTCTTGCCGGCTTGCACAGGGCTGGTGTAAACCACGAGAGGAGAGATCTGTGCTCATTTTTGCCAGCTGAGAATCCGGCACATGGTAAAACAGATCCCTATGAACCACTGGCGAAGGGGCTGTACTTGGGGAATATGTTTTTTAACTAACCTGTGCTTGGTCACTGTCCTCCTTTCCTGCACAGAACTCCAACAGGGATCACAACACAGACCAGACCAGCTAGGTCTAGCTCATCTTTGGAGCTGCAGCTGGAAGCAGGGTCTTGACACAGCTTTGCAGGAGAGGGAAATAGAGGGCAAGACACAAGGGACATGGTGAAAAATCCAAACAGAACACAAAACACATTAGCTTTATTTTGCACAAATCAACACTGGAAAATAGATAGATTTTAAAACTGGAAAAAAGTGGCAGAGGACAGCTAGTCACCACAAAAGGCCACTGCATTTAGATCAAGAGTCTTCAAGTGAACAATCAGTATTGACCAGGCTTCTTCTGCCTTTGAATGTAATGATGAATTAAAAGATTAATGTTATTAACATTTAATTATTACATCATAATTTCCATATAATGGCATACACTATTGGTAAAGCAGAGCATGCCATTCAAATTGCTAATATAAAATTAAAATTAACATTGCAGTCTAGTAGTATTATTATTATCATCATCATTATTTTTAAATTTCAAATTAAATCTCAGGATCATCTGGCTTTGAAACAAGAAAAAATTCCAAGGGTTTTTCGTTGCAGTAAACAATATTCAGTTCACCATTTAGCTCATCTCAGTGTGTGCCCCAAAAGGGAACGCTGTTTTCAGCCACATGCTGCAGTGAGAATCACCCCAGAATGTAAGTGACTTAACAAGAACAGGGCCAGCATTCAGGAATACAGTAACATCAGAAATGAATGAACTCTTAAAGTCCATTTGAATGATGTTTAGTCAATAATTAGGAAAACGTCGCCATAGAGAATTCAGTAGCAAGCTATTAAAGTGTCAGGGTATAATACTCGTAAGTGTCTAGTGCTATTTGAGATGTCCCAGGGTACCCAAAACAGCCACATAAGTCTGGCAGATATTTCCCAGGATCTATAGGAGACCAATGGCCACCTGGTCTGGCAGCTGGAGGCCAGGTGAAAAACCTAGGGTATCTCCAATGGCACTGAAGACTTAAATTTAGGAATATAAGTTGAGCCCCCTGTTTCTCTTCATTGACTATAAAGGGAACTGGAAGAAACTGGTTCCAATATGGACACTTATGGATCTATTCATTCGCTCACATGTAGGCATCTTGTGCCATCTGAGACATCATAGGTTTCCCCCCTGGCCTCCAGCTGTCACTCCAGAAGGCTGCTGGTTTCCGTCAGTCCTATGTCATATCTGCCAGTGTCATGCAGATGTCTTGGATATCTAGAAGTACCTCAAATGGCATGAGAAGCCTATGTCAGGGCAACAGAATTCTGCTACTGTGGTAGGATTCAGCTTCACGTTTAGACAAATCTCCAGATTTAGTTATTAAACACAGGCTTCTAGTGACATTTGAGATGCTTCAACATTTCTGAGACATCTGCACAACACTGGCAGATGTGACAGAAGCCTTACAGGAGACCCACAAGGTCTGGAGCAGAAACTGAAGGCCAAATGGAAAACCTTAGTGCCAGCAGTGACACAAGGTGTGTAGGGAACTGCATCTTTTCACCAAGTCAACATAGCCAACAGTCTAGTCAACTGTCCAGATGACCAGATGGAGGTGTCTACTCCAAGATGAGATTGCTACCTGCTCAAGCTCTGGTGGCTGTATTGATAAGATCTCCCTGGAGTTAATGGGAACTTCAGTACACAGCTTAGGTAAAGGCACTGCCTTTACAGACGCAGTTCTGAAACTGGGTTCTAACTCAGTGTTTGTTGGATGAATCTCACCCTCAGAATTTAGAGGAAGGAGTGAGCATCTCTTTTGTATCAAGTGTTTTTCTGAAGAAGGTTTCATCCTAAGGTCCCCACTATTTCCACTGGTCTCTCAGGCACTCATACGTAGATAATATGGGAAGAGATGACACATTTGCCTAGTTCAGCTCAGATGTGGATTTCTCCCTGAGATCTCCATTGCGGGTTCAGACAGTAACGCTTTAACTGAGCTCTTAAACTCTTTGCCAGCAATTTAAATATGCAAGTTTGGAGCTCAGCAGAGGTAGCTTTTTCTAGTAGATTCTGCATATCCCACTTTATGCTCCTACAGTTAATGCTGTCATTCTGGTCAAAGTGAGGTAGTTCTTCAGTGCGTCTACAATAGACTGAAGTTGTTGCTTTGAGAGGAGGGGTGTGAGGAGTAGTGTAGACATAGTCCGTAGCCTGGTAAAGTGTTATTCTCCCCAGGAGTTAAGGAAATGTCATGTTCTGCTGAACATCAATGCTTTTCAAAGCTTTCTGCCCCTGCCCTTATTAGGCAGGATGTCTGTGTCTATACTTCTGCAAAGGGTAAACTTGGGGCAGATTTGAGATTAATTTCACTTCCTAATCGAATCACTAACCTTGCTGAAGTGATTTTTTCAGATTTGGAAAACGTTGGCTGTGACCTCAAAGGCATTCCTGCCTGGCCTCAAATTCTCACTCGGTCGTCTTTGCCTTGCCATGACATTCCATGACACACATCAGGAGGCAAGGCGGGCTGTGGCAGAAGGGTCCAGGCATAACGGGCCATGAATGCTGATGGGATTTGTGGGCAGGTTGTGTACATGGGAAATCTGGTCTCAAGGAACTAAGCTTCAGTAACACACACAGCTAACAGCTCTTCCAAGACCTCACTCTGCACGTATGTAGCCTATGAGATTTCAATATTGAATAAAGGAATCACTTTGAAATTCCATCTACCCTGCCTTTTTCCTCCTTTACAGCATTTCAGGGGTAACACAATAGCCAAGTAATGCAATAATAACAAAAATAACTCTAACAAGCTACGCTTGATTCCACTGCAGCACAGCCTATAAGGGCAATCTTTTCTTTCTTTTAATAATGCTTTTATTGCACAAATTTAACAGAATTATGCCCTAATTATAGTGGAATTTTTTTTTATTTGCCACTGGGAGGAAATACAGCAGATGAAGCTGTTTGAGAGTGCATGGTTCATACAGCTGTATTAAATGCTTCCAACTGCTGTCTTTATGGTTGTTAACAAGTCAGGACCAGACATGCATGCATTTTCTGAGTGCCTTTGAGGATGGCATGGATTATACTTGTATTTTTATTAGAGCTGCTCAACTCATTCGCTGAAAAATAACGTCTGACCATGCTTTCAGAACTGTCATCTATAACTCAACAAGAAATAAATGGATCCCTAAAGACAGACAAATCACATTGCACATAACTTGGGGTCTGAAAGTTAGTTGTCTGTATCCAGTCTAGACCATTTAAGCCTCCTTTGGAATCCACACAGGAAAATAAGCAGTTCCCAAGGGGATTCATTTCTCCCTGAAAAACATGTGTAGAGTAGGTCACCAAATGGACTCCCAGAAGATCCCTATTTCTTTCCATCACTTTTAAAGAGAGCCTGGGGTGAGTATTTCCCACATAGAAATCTGATTTTTAGACCTGTAAATCCGGGTGAGATGAATCCTACACAAAATGCTTCATTTTTTTAGGATATAGGATAAAGCTGAACAAATTCAGTGGGAAGCTTTACACACGCTTTAGCAGGCAGGATGAAAAAAAGGCAATCATATCTCCCAACCCTACTAGCTTCTGCACCTTCCTCCTCCCTACCTACAGACTGAGCTGTTCATTCCTGCCCTGCTGTAATCAGTGCATAGATAGTTATACCCACGTAGGTCAGATTACAGGCTGGCAGCGTGGAAGTCTAGATTTGGAATCACTTTGGCCTTGTGATATTTTGAGTGCCAAGTGTGAAACAGGTGCCTGATTTTCATAAAATCATGATCACACATGTTAACCCACACCAAAGCAAATAAAGCAAAGTTGTTATATAAAACCAAAGACGTCCGAAGTAAGCGGCTTTCAAACATAGATTTTCAAAAGCCATAGCTTATATCGTCATCTCATGTCATTGGTGTAAATCCAGAATAACTTGAATAGTTCCATTAACAAAACAGGTGTCAGTTCTTCAGCTGCTGGCAAATCCAATAGACCTGGTTCAGATTACTGATTACTGAAGAGTCTCAATAGTTTTAAATATTCAAAAGTTTTATCTTAATTTCCAAACCATAGCTCAGCAAACAGTTTACACTGAAAAGATAATTTTCCTTTTTTTCTCTCTTTTATCAGGCTGTCCATCAACAGGAGTTTGCACATCATCCTCAGCAAATGTTTATAACACCTTAAGATCATCGTACCACAATACAGTCAGGGACAGATCCCAACAGGAACAAAATTCCATTTAGAAATTGTAAAGTGTGGCTCATTTTCTTCCTAGTCATGGCTGATATAATATGAACAAGAGGTGGATAAGATCAGCTAGTTAATATTAGTTCTCAGGTTCTTGGTTTTGCCTGGGAAGTTTTTCCTTCTTGTTCACTGAAGAGTGTCCAGTTCTCAGAGGAAGCAAGGTAGGTGGTTATTCAGCCTAGCAAGAAATTTAAGGTGACAAAGTTTAAAAAAATCGTAAGCATAAATCATTTATTATGTTTGCAATAAGTGAGAATTTTTGTTAGAATTGGCAAATTACCAATAATGATCAAGCTTTTTTTTTTTTTTTCCTTTAAGAATTTGTTGAGGAAATAAGAAATTCCATAGGCACTGAAGAGAAGCAGAAGTCCACCTGCCTAATCAGAAGAACAGAATAAAACCAGTGCTGCATAAAAAAAGATGTTCACCAATTCCTTATACAGACCAATTAAACCAAAGAAGAATGTTCATTTGGTGTTGAATTTAACATGTAAGGCTTTGACTTCAATTCCCATCTCTGACCTATAATTTCTATGTGGTATGGTTAAAACATTTACTTTCCCTTTATTTTTGACTTTTTCATATTTATGGTGGGAAAATAATAGTTCTTTTCCTCATGAGGGGTTGTATAGCTCATTATTGTTTGATAGATGTCTTCTGGGGATGCTTTAAGTAGAATCATTTGCCTCTTGAGGCCAAAATGACCTCCCCAGGTCCCTCTTGGCCCAATTTTCTAAGCCTCTGTGATTGCTTTTTAGATGCTGCAGTAATAGGGAGCATATGATGACCTAGACAGATACTTTTAAATGACTCAACCAACAGAACATCTGTGGTTACCTCTGGGAGACTCTCACAAATGATCTAACAGACATTTAAGAAGTTTGTCTAGATATCCAACCTCATTTTCTCTTTGCTTGATTTCATCTCATTGCCCCTAGTTATGAATCTGTGAAACACCCTCAACAATCCCTCTCCCTCCCCACTGCACATATCCTTCAAATGCTCACAGGGCTGCCAACGCCTTCTCACAACACAGTTGGGGACAGCAGGGAAGAGGAGCGGACGAGCACCTCTTCTGAGCCCCCAAGCACTCAGGAAGAGAGCACACTGCCTACAGAGATGCCCATGTGGATTGTCTATATTAGAGCAGTGAGCACCTGAGGAGAAACCCACCTGGTGAGTAAGCTTGTTTTCATTTAAAAAAAAAAAACAAAAATATGAAGCAGTGTTTGCCTTACGATCTTAATTCAAGCACTTAATTAAAGCCAACAGAGGATTCTACAGTGAGGAGAAAAATTAGAGCAACAACTTTTTAATTATGCTGTAGGCATTTTCTCTCTTACTTATTCTTTCTCCAAAAATCAAACAACTCTTCCTCTAAACACACATTTAGACAAAAACGATGGCACAGTGATATTATGGGCTAGTGCTTGTTTAGTGCTTAGCAAGCAAGTACTGGAGGTTCTTTGCCCAAATCCATGACCTAAATTACGTGATCACCCCTTAGCAGGGACCCTGCTAAGCAGGATCACCCTGGGTCAACCCTTAGCATCCTTTCCCCCAAGTCAGGGGAAAGGAGCAGAAGAAAGAAGGGACAGGAGGTAGCTTAAATGGTCCTTCCTTCTAGGAACCTCTACCAAGTGGAAAAACTTTCTAGTCATGCAGGAGTGTTATTCTTCCAGTGGTACAGCAAGTTGCCGCCTGCCTCCAGACTGCAGGAGAAAGTAAAAGACTCCTGTCATCTCCTGGAGCAACACAGCTGCTGGCTGTCAACAGCAACGAGCTGAACTTGTATCACTCTCTCTTGTTCTGCAGTATTACTAGTTGCCTAACAAAAAGTTTTATCTTCACAGACAGCAAGTGATTTTATATTACCTGGCATGGACAAAGTAATGTTGATGTGAATATGGTCAAGCTTTAGAAGGAGGTCCTACTCAAGTCTGATGGAAATAGCTTAATGCAGGACCCATTGCAAAAGAAAGAGGATGTTCTTGTCATACCAAACCATGTAAAAATACGAACAGAGTTACTTCCTTTCTGAGTGTAGTGCCTCCTGTGATTTTAGCAGTCCTGCCTGCTTAAAGGCACCCTGGGTCATTCTCAAAAGAAGAGAGAAGATACAATCCTCCTTCTATAAAAAATCTGACTTAGCAGAACTCTGATTTGTGCGGAGCTTCATTCAGGAGGACACATTTATTGAAGCAGAGCTTGCCAGGGTAACTGTCAGTGAATCACATCCACAGTTGCATCAAAAAAGCATATTAAAGAACTGGGGTCTTAGGAAAGTGAACCTTACACCCAGCAGAAGAACTTAAGCATCAGTTCAGTACAGTCCACACAAAATTCACCTTCAGATTTCAAACAACCTTCTTACCTATGTTCGCTCTGCCATTGGTTGCTGGAATGACTAGTTCGACCAACTCCTCTAATGGCACATCATGGGGTTTTTTCTTTTGGTCTAGAAGAAAAATGAAAACTGAAAGGAGGAGAACATTTTGAACGTTCTGCAGGTTGTCCATAGTCACACAGACCTAAAGACTGATCAGACTGTCTTGCTAACAATGAGGTAAGATATTGTGGTCAGGACTGCAGAAATGGATCAAATCATATACTGGGCATTCATTTGTAAGAACATTGTCTTTGTGTAAACAAGACCAGACGTCTCATGTCTCAGACTTTCCAGGACAACAGGCTGGAGATATTTCTTGGCTTGACTTTCCTTTGTTTGTGCCAAATGGTTGGATTGGTGTGCCTACCTCCCTTAGCTTCTGCATTCAAGAGACCCCAGCTGTGACTCCCAGGGTGCAAATCCCATCACACATTGTTGTAGTGGGGTGGCAAAACAGCAAAAATCTTTTCTGAGATTAGATATAATTTTTCAGAATCTGTTTCTGACAAAAAAGGGACAACACAGCTGAGATGGAAAATCAGTCATATTCTGCTTCATTCTAACCTTTGGAGTCTCAAATGATGGGATAAAACCAATTACATTTAGCTGAAGAGCAGGATTTTGAGTTATCAGGAAATTATAGTGTTCTTTAAATATAATGTAAATGTCTAAATTGGCCTGAAACAAAACCATTGCAATATTTCACGTCAATGAGAAACTCCCTGTGGCTCAGAGAAACCAAAATTATTTCAGTGTCAGTGCTGAAAGTAAGAACTGTGAATTAACAAGAGTGTCCTCTTTATGGGAGATATAAAGGCAACTTCCAGAACCCCACAAAGCCTGGGGGTTCACCCTAGCTCTTCCTAGGATAAAGTCATAGTCCTAGAGCAGGAAAACTAGTTTGGGTAACTCTGTCTCCATCCAGACCCCTCTGGGTATTTATACTCCTTACTGCAGAGATGGACTTGACCCAGACAAAGTCAACGTGTCCAAAGCTTTAAACCTCTTCATTTCATAACACAAACCTGTGAAGCCCTAAGATCACTGGGTTTTACTACTCTGTCTGCACTAGTAAGACCGATAGGATAGAAAGACCACAGTCCTTGTCTTTCTATACTGCTTAATCGTTCGGACACTGCCTTGCATGGATTTGACCTGTGCCAACTCACATTCTCCCAGAAAATGCCGCAGCACGGTTCACGGGTAAGTCCTAGAAAAATCCAGTCTTTATTTGGAGAAAATTTTATCAAACCTGAGATGTTAAAAAACTTAGTAATAACAATCTATAAAGTCACATGGACCGATCAGCTTCTCCTTTTCTGATTAATTTTGTTTAATTTCTCTTAAAAGACAGGATAGCCCAATGCAGCCCCAGTAGGAATTGTTCTTACCTGTTCAATAAATCTCGTCTGACATTTCATCAAACACCTCATTGTTTTGTGTTTTAGCTCCTCACCTGTAATCATCCTGTCTCTTATCTAGTACTATTGTCTATCTCATTTACTTAAATATCAAGAATGTGTCTAACAGAAAAAAAGCCTGGATTCAGATTGCAGCATTTTACTCTCACTGGGTTACATTTATCCCTGAAAGAACAGGGACAGCAAAAAGAGAAAGGAGATGTAGAGGCAACATAGGTAAAATCTCTCCTAATAATGTGTCCTCTCTTCCAAATGGTGAGGTGGACTAAATACTTTCTAAAAAATCACCTAAAAAAATTTAAGTCCAAATTTTTAAAAATGCCAGAAAGAATCAACCAACCTTGTTAAATATCATCACATCTACCAGATAATTCAGTATAGCCGTGCTTTCCCATCTCCAGATCCATCACTTGAAAACTGGCTGTGGAAATTTTTAATTTACCTTCTTTACATTTTTTACTGTGGTTTTGGGGGAGGGTCAGGGGACGGTATGAATTGTTTTCTACTCTGTTGCAATATGCTCTAAAGAGGCTAACTACATGGATCTTACCTTGCAACTTCAACACCTGTGACTGGCTGTTAGCTGCTTTCTCATTCTCATTACCATGTCAGAAGAGTGTAGGGAGTGTATCCTGAACAGTTGCCTTTCTTTTTTATGGTCTTCGTCATTAAAATGACAACTATGGAATATTATCAAAATAGCATGGTAATTTGTGTGCTTTAATGTGAGAAATGTATTGAAAACAAGGAGGGAGCGCATAAAATGTCCAACCTAGCTCTTACAAATGATCAGATGCCTCCTGAGAAATTTGAAGAATTCCATTTTTTGTAATGTTAATATCAAAAATAATTTCATGGCATGAAGCCATCCCCAGAGTTGACATATAACATGGGGACAAGTCCTATCTTGTGGATGTGATTCACGTAAATATCTGAGACTATAATGGAATAGAATAATTCTATTCTCAGTCAAATCAGTGGTAAAAATCTCTGCCAGAAAAGGGTAATACTGAATATTTTTGAAATTTCTATTCAGTGCTTTGAATGTGCTCTTTCACATACCAGCCTACTTAACCACTGCCTCTGTGGGCTAAATTATTATCTGGCATTAGCCATTAATGGATTTATTCTCTCAATAGACTCATGACCATGGAACCAAATTTTTTCTTCTTTACACAGACACACCAGAACTAAAGAAAGATATAAAACTGTCTGCCTTTGAGACCAATGCCCTTACTTAATCACAGAACACGGGAGGCAACTATAAGCATCTCTCCCACATTGTCCCAAATATTACACTTATATCCTGGTGCTTGGATGAAAGAGTATCTCAGTTCCTTGCCCTTGTATCCTCAGTCTTTGGCTTTGTAGACGGATGTGCCAGAAAGGGCCCCTCTTATTCCCAGTTGTAGGGATTTTTGTCATACCGACATTTGTCCGGAAGATACTAAACTAAAAATGCTTATTTATTCCATGCACACAAGTTAGACATCACCCTCACCCTCCCCCAATTTGATTTTTTAAACCATCTCCAGTAAATAAATTACGGAGAGCTTTGCAATAAGATTAACTTCAGAACAGCTCTTAAAAGAGAATATATCTTTTCCCGCTTATCTGGCTGACAATCATAATGGTTTGGGAAGTGAAAAGGTAGGATTACCAACGCTGAAAAGTAAGAAAGTGCCTGTCGCACTAATCTGAAAGTATTTGGATTATTATGCGGATTACTTCTGTAAACTTGTGTACACTGAGCTGGCAACAGTACTGTGTATTTATACCTGAGGCAAATGAATAAAATCACAGGCATAAGCAAGCATGCACACCGCTGTAGGAATCGCAGGGTGAGTTGGTTCCGTAGGAATCAGAGAGATACCTCTTCACAGCAAAAAAACATGGGCTCTTAGCTGCCTAACGACCTTAAACACACAAAAGAGATAAATAGGAAAGTACATCTCCAAATTAAAAACTCAGGACAATGAGACAGATCTTCCTCCATCTTGTGCTGATGTTATTTATGAGGAGGTACTGTTGGACTGGAAAATCTCTGAATCTCACAGCACAGCTGAGGTCTTAGCATTTCCCTTTTTGTGCTGGAGACTGGAAAGTTATTGCTGTTCAGGGTTTGAACTGTAATATTCGGAACAAAAAAAGGTGAATACAAATTTCCTTTTATATTCTTTAGAAAAAAAGTTGCCTACATTGCAAGCTATGGATAGTGCACAGAGGATTCTCCTGAAATTAAGAGCCTGAACTAGGCTTTGGCCATACGTATACGTGGGGGGTTTTCCCGTTGTCTTTGCCATGTTACCAATCAGTCTTCATTTCTTACTTTTTCCCACTTCTGTCTTTGATATTCCCATGCTCTGTTTCCCACTCCCTTCACTGTCTTCCTCTCACAGGAAATAATTTTGTATAGCATCTCCAGCCACCCTTTCTTTCTTCTGCTGCAAGATAAATTTCTCACTCCCTCTGGAAAGAACTGGCACATGGGATGCTGCTGTCCCATGGTTGTTCTGCTGTATCTTTCAGTAACCCGCAGTGACTTCCCTGCTTCACCTGTGTGTTTTCAGTCTCTTCACAAACACATTCCCAATCACTCTTATTAATATCCTCCTGTTCCCTACAGTTTTTCACAGCTGTCCCCAGGAAAAACAAAACAAACAAAAAAGGAAAGCGAATTTCCAGACAAATTAACTTTACCTCTAGGATTTCCCAAAATTGATAATCTCAGAAAAGACACTCAGATATGTTTCACCTACTTTTTGATGTTGGCATCGCGCTTCCAAATTTCTTACTGTAGATTCCCTTTCCTTTCAATGGCAGAAAACAGTTTTAAGGGTGTGATTCATCTGACCCACTTTCTAAGGATGAACCAACTATCACACCAGAGTGGTCTCTTTCTCTCCGCTGCAATTATAGGGGGTCTAAATAAGCAGCTCTAACACAGACATCTGCATTATAAACATCTACGTTGTAGGCATCTACACCTAGTCAGATGAATGCTGGATTAAACTTGACAAACTCGAGCCACTGATCTTTTCAAATGTCCTAGGAAACTGATGGGGCAAATTCTCCTTTGGTTTACACTAAATGCATGACTCCTAGCAAGACAAAATTCATCTTATTTTCAAAGACCAGCGTCATCTTAAAAAACCAAAGGTCAAGTTTTCCTGAGACATAGTTAAAAACTTGATGTAGTTTTGTTTGGTATTTTAACCTTATTGCTTTGACTCCATCCACACTGAACTGTTTTTGAACCACTGCAACTGAAGGAAATTGCTATCACATCATTTACCTGCAAGTTAAGATGATAATATAAAGATGCAAAGGAAGGTAAGTAAATCCCTCTCCTTCATCTGAATTTTAACTGGAGAAGCTCAAATGCTCACAGTGTTCCCAATGCAACCTCAAGGTGTTTTTGGGCTGCAGCAGCAAACTCTGGACCAGCTGTGAGAAAACTTCCATTGAACATGGCTAGCCCAAATGCATTTGTCTTTATCCATGTCTTCTTTACATTTCAGCTTTGACTATTTTTTCCTTTCCAGAGAATAGTCTGAAGTTCTAGCAATGTCCTTGGAGAAATACCTTGCCTGAAAGAAACATTTGGTTAAAATTACAGTGGAAAACAAACAATGCTAGCTGCTGCCATGTTTCCCTGAAATCCCTCTTCTGTTATTAAGCAAGAGTCTCAGTTCAGCAAAGAAAGGGAAAACTGGGATTTTTGTTGGTTATGTGGAAGGTTTTTTATTAATATTATTATTATTTATTTAATTTTTTTTTAACATCTCCAGAAGTAGCCGGAGTAATAGTTTTACTCTCTCACCACTTTATGGAGCAGGTATAGAGTATGACACAGTCAATCTGCTTTGCTCAACTAGTCTGCTACTGGTAGACAGTATTTTATGTATTGGTACTTTACATTGGTTACTTTTCCCCTAAACTACTGGAACTCTGACAAGCAAGTGTTTCCCTTGCCTGCTCTATTGTCTCTACTGCTTGCTTTCTTGGACCATATTTTCAAGTTCATCACCTTTCCTGAGTTTAAACTTTTCACTTGCGTGCCTTAGTTCTGTAGCTAGATATCAAACTTTGGATTCATCTTACCAAAACTAGCAAAAATTTTAGTCAGCCAAGTCCTTTTCATAGATTCATAGAACGGTTTGGATTGGAAGGGTCACCTAGTTCAACTCCCCTGCAATGAGCAGGGACATCTTCCAATAGATCAGGTTGCTCAGAGCTCTGTCCAACCTGACCTTGAGTGTTGCCAGGGATGGGACATCTCGCACCTCTCTGGGCAACCTGTGCCAGTGTTTCACCACTCTCATCGTAAAAAATTTCTTCCTTATATCCAGTCTGAATCTACCCTCTTTTAATTTAAAACCATTCCCCCTTCTCCTATTGCTACAGGCCCTACCAAAGTCTGTCCACATCTTTCTTATAAGTCCTATTTATTTACTGGAAAGCTGTTATAAGGTCTTCCCAGAGCCTTCCCTTCTTCAGGCTGAACAACCCCATCTGTCCCAGCCTTTCGTCACAGCAGAGGTGCTCCAGCCCTCTGATCATTTTTGTGGGCTCCTCTGGACCCACTCCTAAAGGTCTGTGTCTTTCCCATGCTGGGGACCCCAGAGCTAGACGCAGCGCTGCAGGGGGGTCTCACCAGAGCGGAGCAGAGGGGCAGAATCACCTCCCTCAACCTGCTGGCCATGCTTGTTTTGACACACCCCAGGATAAGGTTGGGGTTTTGGGCTGCGAGTGCACATTCCCAGCTCATACCCGATTTTTCATCCACCAGTACCTCCAAGTCCTTCTCAGCAGGGCTGCTTTCAGTCCCCTCATCCCCCAGCCTGTATTGATGCTGGGGGTTGCCCTGACCCAGGTGCAGGACAAGAAGGTGTTAGAGTATAGGAAAAACCATTCCAGGGCACAGTGCCTTTCATCCTGGTGATCAGCTGTGAGGGGAATTCAGGACAACTGGCTCAGAGATAGACATGTATGTTGCAAAGTGAGATTAATACCACTCCTGTTATCCCATTCTGTAGTCTGCCTGCCAACAAGGGCGTACTTCCTTTCGCCTCCCTCTGATCACTATCTTCCAGGTTATCTCATTGGTACCAAACGACAATGCAGAACTTCTCCATCAAACTATCTTTGCTTATTCAGCCAGACAACCACTTCTTTCATGGCCTTAAAACAAAACTATAGATTCATCCAGGACATGAACCAGCTTGATTTCCATGTTTTACATAATTCAGAGAACAGTTCTTATTGAAAAGCGGTCTGTTTTTTTAAATAAGTAAATGCAATATTCACTAGGGGGGAAAAGTGTGTCTGATAACATCCAGAAATTAAAAAAAAAAAAACAAAAAAAACCACACAAAACCACCAAAAGAAAACAAAACAAAACAAAAAAACTGTGAGAAAGCAGCTAGTCTTGTCCTAGCAAGTGAAACTGAAAGTCAGTGTTGATGATATTATCTTGCAGAAAAAGACTGCTGATTAAAACTTGAACACCACAGACAGATTGCTTCTAAACTAGTTCATAATTCTGGGGAGGGACAGAGGAGATAATGAAAGAGTAATGCAGTCAGAGTGTTGTGAACTGAAGTACAGTACATAAAGCTCATCCCGAATCTCCTGAAATCTATAGTAACATGAAGATCATCATCACATATCAGAGTGAATGAGTTTCCTATAGGAATTAATGTCTTCAGAAAGTGAAAGTCTCTAATGACTGAGCTGCAGGGTCACTTTTATCTCCTGTTCAGCAGGACTTCACAAGATAAATTGCAGTGCAGCCATGCCTGAACTGGTACAGCACTGCATGGGCTAGAAGCAAATCAGCTGTTTAAACACAAAGTCAGACCTGAGTTACAAAGTCCTGTTTGAAGGATCAGAGTTGTCTCAACATCACATTCATATGGCTAGACTGCATCCAGGTCTAGGATCTCTTGTTACTTGAATACTTGGCTGAAGTGCCTCAGTGTTGAACTCCCAGCCGTTCTGGGTTTGGGCTTACCTGGGCAGAACAGAGCAGGTTTTTCTAATTATGGCAGAAGATATTCATTAAGTCAGATTGAGCTCATTTAAATTTCCTCATCTAAAGATTAGATGTTTAACTGGGGGGGGGGGAACTGGGGGTGGTGGTCTATAACCAATGCAGAAAACAATTTTCATCCTGTTTTCTGAAGATTTAGTCTATTAACTACAGCAAGAGCCCAGAATACTGGTTAGATGAGAAACTTGGATCTTGTTAAGTCTGCAGGGACATGACAAAGTTGTTGAACAGGCCGTATGAAGCTACAGGACATGACATGAGAAACTGCTGGCTGTGTCAGGTAGCAGGGTAAGAAGCTGAGAAAAGTCACAGGGATGGGACATCTGTGAGGGACGGCTGGGCTTCACAGGTGGCTAAGGTGCGATTATGTGAGAAGCATCAAATTACACAAAAAATTGGAGGGGATTATTGGGGACCTTTTGGTTCACTCAGACCAGACCTTTTGCCTAACCATACCAAGAACCAAAGCTACTTCCACAGTCAAGAGTACCAGAAAGATGGGATGGGATGGCATGGCATGGCATGGCATGGCATGGGACACGCAGAGTGCTTTCCCTGGCTTGATACAGACCAAGCATTCTTGTGCCAAAAAAACCCACTGTGGGTTGTCTCTCTTTCCCTGGCATAATCAATATACATCATTGCATCCATAAAGGAGAACAACAGCTGAAGCTGAGAGAACAGGTGGATCCATCCTCAAAGATAAACTATCACTCCATGATTAGGCTTCTGTCCTGGAAGTCTAATATACTCCTCTTTCAGAAACAGACAGGAAGATTGAACCCAAATATTCTAACTCAGCCACAAAGTTTAAATATATACCAGCAAACTAAATAATTTCAGGTCCTGCTTTCTGGCCAATTGCATGATCTGGTCACTTCCATATTATGAAACCTTCATAGCCTCAAACCATGGTGGCTGCATCAAGTCTGGTTCTTAGGAATAGTTTCAGGCCCACCCCAGCACATGAACTGTGTCTGGGAATCGTTTAAATAATGCTAATTTTCCCTGAACTAAGCCGCACCAGGGACCATAATGAGTTCTGGTGTCTTAATCTGAGCCTTGGTACTGTTTAATTTTCTATAATAGATACAATGAAAGAAATGAGCCATTGCTTTTATGTAAAGAATTTCAACCTGATACTTTTAATTCTGTCCAAAAAAAAATTATTTTTTTTTTTTTTGGCTTAGCCAAATTCCCTTTTGACCTGCAGTCAATCAGAAAAGAAAGGGAAAAAAAAAAGACAGCATGGTTTAACCACAGTAATCAGCATGATCTGCAGAAAGCAAGCATGACCAGGGAAGGTAGGAGGGCTTCAGCTCCCTTTTGATTTGTTTTACACCATGATCATCATAGTGCAATCAGTTAGTAACAACATTTTTATAATGCCTCATATTTCATCCTTAATTATTTCTCATTTTCTCTGATCTGACTGAAATAAAACCTGGAACAATTGGCTTCAGCAGGGTAAAGCCTGGTAGGAAGAGTACACTATAAATACAGTCCAGAATGATATAGCTATTGCCTTTATTTGACAACCTAACTGTTCCCCAAGCACTCATCCACCAGCCTTATAAAAGGAAATGTAGTTACTGCGGTCCAAATTCACCGTTGGCTTAAGTGTGTGCAATTCCACTGAAGTCAACACAATTGTATCTGTTTACTTTCATGTGAATTGGGATCCAGACTTTTACTGAAGTAATAAAAGGTCAGTCAAACATACAGGCAAGAGACCAACGTGGTGGCTGTTCTCAAAGTTCTTGACATAGGTGATAGTATCAGTTAACAAACGAGCTGAACAAGCAGTGAAAGAATAAGCATTGGGACATATGAGTAAGTTACAGAGGTTTACGGGCATGTTATGGTAGCTGAGTCATGATTACATTTTTTCACCTTCTGTAAATGCAAAGAAATAAATCTTAGTTTATCTCATGCTGGAACAGAAGTAAGGCGATAAAATAGCGAGGTTGAACACCTTTCAGACAACGTGCAATGTTTGCCATTAAAGACAAATGAGTCTCTCATACGCTTATGTATAATTCCCTCTGAAGACTAGGTTTTGTTAGTAGAACTGAAAGCCTAAATTAGCTCATGAAAAGAGCACAATTTGTCTTGCAGTCACTCCACTGTGTTTGGGAAACTCATGCAGAATCTACAGCTTTGCCTCACCAATCACATCTAGATAGCAGGAGTCATAGTACACAGAAAAAAAGGATGAGTCCCACTTAGCAGGATATAACTTGGTCTCATGGTTCCAGGGTCTCATTTACTCATATTATTATACCATCTAGGAGCACAACAGGACATCAGCTAGGATTCACATCGCCTAAGTTGAATGTATAGTTAGGAAACTAGTTTAAACAGCTAGGTTTAAACCTAGGCTCTCACTGTAGTCAATGGAGACTGTATAATTAGTAAAAGTGATTACCATCCTGATTGCAATTCTCCACAGCAAAGAGATTTGTGTGTTGCCTGTAGCACAAATGGAAGAAGACATGCATGCGGGAGGACTTTGGAGGGCAATACAGGAGGTGACCCACAGAGTCAAGAGAAAGCCACCAATGACCAATAACAATGATGATAAATATATTACAAAGCGAGCTTACAGCAGTGAACCTACAGCCGTGTTATTCAGTATCTCACCCACGTTTCTGGATCTCAGCCTAAGACACCAGAAGGTGCTACATAAAACAAATGCCAATTGTGTAACACAAGAAAGCAACCAGGACACAAATAAAAATGCAATAATGAAACTTTCTGAATATACCTAACTGATATTTATTTAGCAATAGATAATGTCGTGTCAAGGCTGAATAAAGTGAATTGAATCCTTTCAAAAGTGAGATGGCTGGAGATACTAGTTTACAATGAGTAGTAACCCTACTAATCCCAGTTACCATGACCATATAAGAATACTGATGACTGCAGACAAATCTTACATAACTTTGAGAACATCTCGGTGTTCTTTGCGAAGATGGCTTTCTTTGCGGAGAAAGCACTTTCAGTTAGCAGAACTGAGACAGAAGTGATGGATCCATGGCCCCCCTGCATAGGGAAAAAAACTGTTCTTCAGTGTCTCAGGTTGTCACTTCAGTCATTAGACCATATAATTTATTTATTCCCAACTATTTATCCCATTAACTCTATGTTCTTGATACAGAGTTATCTTTATACATAGAGGTAAATATTAGTGTTTCATGTTTAGGCTGTTGGCTTTGCCTTTTATCTTCTTAAACAAGTACGTCAGCATCTATAGTAGTAAACAAAAGGTGACAGGAACAGCTATCTACCTTGAAGCCAGCTGGCTCAGTGGAGCTTGTATCCATAGCTAAACTCTCTTACATCTAAACAGGTTGCTGCATACAACCTGTCTGTTGGGTACGGCCCCTGGACAGTGCTGTTCTTGACCCACGCCCAGGCACCCTCTGGAGAAGCACCAAATGACCTAAGCTGTGAATGAAACAAGCATTTTAACAGTACGGTTGACCTAATTGCAAGGTCTGGGACCATATTCTGGCCTTGATTAGTTTGCTGTTGGCCTTAATTAGTTTGCTGCACAAAGATGTAGTTTATGTATTAAAATAGCGAGGAAAGCATTTCAGTGTAGATCATGAAAATCTTTAATTTTAGCACTTTAAGGTAGAGGCTGCTCCTGAGCGGCAAAGTGTTGCTATTTTATTATAGCTTTCACTTGCAAGGATTCAGGTGCGATATGCAAAAATAGGCAGAGAAAATAGGGCTGGACAGGACCTCAAGAGACCATGTAGTCCATCTTCCTCCCCCAAGGCAGGATCTTCTATATCAAACTATTTATGACATATGTTTGTTTAACCTACACCTAAAGCCTTCCAGTGGCAGAGATTCCACCACCTCCCCAGGCAGAGCTAGCATACACTTAGAAAGTTTACCTAACGACTAACCTAAATCTTCCTTGCTACAGTTTAAGCCCATTGCTTCCCATCCTATCCCCAGTGGATATGAAGAACAAGTTATTTCCTTCATCTTTGCAGCAACCTTTTCCTCAGCTGCAGCCTGTTGTCCTCTCCCACTTCTGTTTTCTTTGCTCATAAAATTAATAATAATCCTGAAATAGGAGTACAAAATATTTAATATATACACTAATTTCACAGACATTATATTAAACAGGCTATTTGTAAGGGTAAAAATGGCATGCTTGGGATTTTGCAGCCGTGTACTTATTTTAAATGCATTGGTTTATATTTTAATTTGGAAGAGGGATAGTTTGAGTCATGAGGGTTGCTTTTAAAATATTCAGGTCAACCTGTCTTTACGTCTGAGCCTCAAAGGGTTAAGTCCCTGGCTGGTAATTCCCTTTGCAAGTCAGATTCTTCATTACAAGTAGAATCCTTACAAGAGGACATATTTCATTTTTTAACTGGAGCATATCTAATGATGCGGGGGAAAGCCCTGTCTCGTAACATTTGATCTAGCCTCAGACAAGAAGAGCAAGGTGGCATCAGCCTCTTCCTATTTAGTCACGAGCCAAGGAACTGCACCAGTATACAAGTGACATGCAGAACACATGCATCAAAGTAGCAGCTCAATCTGTACTGCAAATAACACTCTTTCATGTCTCAGCATGGTTGCTGGCCCTGAGCTGTAGTTCCAGTAATTGACATAGTTGCCCAATGCTAGAAAACAAACTCGGAAACTATTCTCATTAGACGTCCCCCTGGTTTGCTGCTCCGTTATTGTAAAACCCAAACACTGAGCTTCCTACCAGCGTGGCTCTGTTTTTAATTAGTTCTGATGGCACTGGGCGACGCGCCAAGGAAAAAAATGAACTTCCTGTGATTGAGGCTTGTTGCTCAGTATGTTGCTTCCTCCACACAGAGATTGTTTTCACAACATTTTCTGAAAAGGAGCTACTGACAGAAATAATATGAGTTTTTACTGCTTTTGATTTTTTTGAACCTGCCTTCCATGCTTATAAAAGGCAGCTCAAAGTCAAGGATCCTTAAAGTTACTGTGTCATTATTTTGCCTTTGTGTGACTTGGCTGATTAAAGACATCCTAGCAGATTAATTTTTTAATAGAATAAGCACAGGCTCTTGTTAAAAAATTTAAGACCAAGGACTTTTTGCTGTTTTAAATAAATTAATTTGGATATGTTCAGGCGTGGTGTTGGGAGGGACTGGAGGCTTATATTCAACAGCATAAGTTGGCACAGGGTGAGCAGGGGTGAGTGAAATGGCAGATGAATGTGATTCAAAAGCAGAATTAATGTCTGCATGTGGGGCTGTGATGGGGTATTCAGTGCCTTAGCAGTCTCCTTCATTTCTTCTTAGGAGGCTTTTCAATTTCTTATGAAGCAAAGCTCAGGCACAATCATTTTATTCCGGGGAGTGTCTCTAGTTGAGATTCAGACCCAGATGCCCACTCTGGGTGCCTTAGAAGTGCATGTTTGCATCTGTGCTGTCTCTGATTGGAGTCGAAGCCAATGAAGATCCAGCTGATACCATCAGTGGAGTCCGGAGAGCAGCTGACCTGACCAAACACAGGTAGCTATTTCTGATGTCAGCTGAACTGCTTCCCAGTCTCCATTGATTTGTATGGACAGGATCCCCATTAATTATAGCGATAGCTTAGATGACTAGAGCAGGTGACTAGATCTAAACTTTAGATTTCTAACTACAGACCCACATAACAGTAGGCATCTGTCCAGGTGTGAAAAGCTCTCTAGGCTCCGATTGACACTGATGAAGGGCTTGATTTATCCACCCACACACAGGTACCCAGTGCTACCTGAGAAGCCCCTAGTCTCATCTCACATCCAGCTGCCTCTTTAGAAGAGCATGGGTTTCCTGTAAGTCCAGTGTTATATCTGTCAGTCCCACACGGATGTCTCACAGGCCCTTGGATGTCTCAGACGGCACCAAAAAACTGTCAAGTCAAACTGAGTTGAGCTCTTGATTTTTGTGGACAGCAGTGAGAGCTTAGGCACCAAGTACACATATAAATTCCCACATTGCAATCATTAAAATTAGGCAGCTGAACGAGGGAATGAATCTACCCTGCCGTATGACTTTCCCTGGATGGATGCTACTCTATTTGATACATGGTAGGTCTCTCACAGCTAATTCTGTTCTTTATAAATTTCGTTTTAAAAGGTGGTTTGGGAGAAAAGGGATAAACTCAGCCTGAAAGCTTCTGAACCTGGTTTGTACAGCTGAATGCAACCTGCAACAGCCTGCTTGCCATTGCTCAACTGCTTTGTGGCCGTCTCATTTCTACAGGTACATGCAGAGATAAAAGATCCATCCAATTCAATTATAACGTCAGCCAAGTCAAAGAAAAAAACAGAAACACTGGTTTTCTTTGTCATTATGTTTCTGGAATGACTTGTTTTGCCTTTTAAAACAGGAGTGTGAGGGGCATCAAGGCATATAATGAGTATGCATCACGCATTTTGGCAATCAGGAGCACAAGATGGCAGATTTCAGAAATGACCAGCTACTGCAGTGGTTATAAAATGGCATCTGCAGACTGTGCAAATAATTGGATGTTAACAACAGGGCACTAAACAGGATAGCTGATCATAACACAGTTCTTTAGTTCTGCTTTTTTTTTTTTTTTAAAGTTAGTTAGGAGATCCAGTCCCTTTGAAAGACATCTGTAAATAAAGAATATTATGAGTAGATTATGAGTAGATTGTCTTCTCTGTCAAAAAATATTGAGACAGGTAGAATACGGTAAAAAATTCCACTGACAACTATTAAACAGAAAGACTGAGAGAATCCTGAGCCATAGGTCACCAGAACCTGGAAGAGCTACCTAGGAGATACTGACATGTACTTGCCACGTTGTACAATTCCTTAAGCACCCTTTGTTGACCTCAGTCAGGCATGGGGTACTTTACCCAGCAGACCCATTTTGCTCTCAGTCCATACTGGACTGACCTTTTCCTTATATTCTTTGAGGATCTTTCCATACCTGATTTTGAGTAATGGCAGCTATGGCAAAGACAACAGATGTTGCTCTGCTGCCTTTGGGTGTCCTCACAAGGCTGGCAGCCAGGATGTCATTGAAGACTGAAGTCCTCTTCCATCTCAGAGCACTGCTTTTGGGTTCTGAAGAACCTTGTGAAGATAGTGAGATTTGAGAGAGATTTCATGAGCAGATCTTTACCTGTGTCAATATTTCAGGCCCTACAAGCACCAATACAGTCAGCAAGGATAAAAAAAATAACATTTACAGCTTATATTGACGGGAAATGCAGAAAGAGGAAAAAAACAGAGCAACCTTGCCCTCAGGAAAAAAAATGTTCCTTTGATTGTACACAGCCAAGTGCTTCAAGTAGTTCCAAAACCTTAGAATCTGTTACACCTTTGGCTACCACTCTGTTGTGTTTATATATGCTCGTTGTGCCTGAGAAAATATGCTGCACCAATTGCTTATGTATTTTTACCCAGTTTGGTGGCTGTGCCGGATAAAGTAAGAAGAGAAGTGTACAAAATGCTTCCGTAGTCCCTTTCACTATAACAGACGCTGCAGCAACACTTGTTTCTTCCATTATCTGACTCCATACCCCTGTTCATTGATCTGGTTAATGCTAGACATGAAGTGATTTGGATGAGTCTGTGCCATTGCTTACACTCACAGTCACACTTATCCCTCATCACTATGTTTTGCCCAAAGCGCAGCCTGCGGACCCTGCGTGCCCCCACTCGCCAGTGTGCTAACACCTTATGTACCCAGTAGACCAGCTCCAAAGGTGACCCTGTATGTTGGGGACCAGCAGGGGCCAATGCCAGCAGTGCTCTGAGGGTCAGGGGCTGCTCTTGAATTGCCTACTTTGGCCCAAGGTGCTCTTTCCTGAGAATCCAACAAAAAGCTGATTCCTGCAGATTGTTCTGATGGAGGTGCACTACAGCACACCACTAAAATAAAATGTAATTAACCCAGTTGTCTAACCCTGTGGCCAACTGGTACTGTCTAGTCATGTCAATACTATTAAATCCTTTTGATCTTCAGAAAAGAGTGGCTGCACTGAATCTACGTTTTTAAATCATTCCTTTGTCATCATCCCCCTGTTATCTTCTGAGCCACGGCCAGAACTTACTGGGAAAGCACTGACTGGCAAGGCAGAAACCATTTTTATGCTGCAGCTATATAGATAACTCCATTGCAGGGCCTGAGAGTGTTCTTTGTCACACTTTAATTTACTAGGATAGAAGCAACCTAAGGGACCCGATTTGTTTAACATAGGTCACCAAACAGCTCTGCAGTGCCCCTCCAGGGAGATAAGAATCATGGACCAGATACCTTGCAAACGCTGTTTAAAACTAAAATCCCAGCCAATAAAATGTTTTAATTACTTTCTTAAGACAGGAGGTTAATTCCATTTTCTCAGTCAGTTTCTTGTGCAAATTGTTCTGGTTATTTTTCTTCTTAAATAGCCGTGCAAGTTTGATTTAAAACATGCTTTCTTAACTGTCTTGGGAAAGCAGCTGGGGAAAGGGATTGGGTATCCCAACTGCCAGTGATTTCACATCAATGGAAATCAAAGACAACCCCAGTTTTGCAAGTTGACTTCCTGAACCCTGAAGTACACTCACAACATCAGTTGGAGAATCAACCATATTCCTAAATATGGTTCCACCTACCATCCTCATACAAAAGCATGAGATCAAGTCCCAGCACTCTCCTGGAGGAAATTTTGAGGATACAGCATCACGGAATTCTTGAGATTGGAAAGTAGCTCTGGAGACCATCTTGTCCCATCCGCCTGTTCAAGCAGTCACTTACAGCAGGTTGCATATTAACAAAAACATACAAAAACTAGATGGCTCTGGCTGGGGACATTAGCACATTGCCATTTCATATCCAAGCCAAGTCTTCTAGAGCAGAGGTCATGAGTTTCACAGGGTGATTAAGTCGCTTTTGGATGCAACACCAGTATGTTGGCTTATGTTGGCACAGGTACCAAGATGTAACTAAAACAGATGCAAGGCAGCTGCTCTTTTCACAGCTTCATGCATTTATGGACAACACTAAGGGATCTCAGTGGGACTGGGAAATATCCATAAGTCCTACCTGGAAAAACAAATGCAAACTAGGCAGGATACCTTACATATTTCAAAAGCTGGTAGGTCCTGTGTGTGGGCAACTGAAGTGATCCCAAAGGGTTCACAGAATCACAGAGTAGCTGAGGTTGGAAGGGATGTCTTAGGATCACCTAGCCCAACTCCTTTGCAGACAGCACAGTCATCTAGAACAGGTTGCTCAAGGCCATGTCCAGTCATCTTCTGAGAAGAGTCTGGCAGTCTGGCTCTGTCTTCTTTACTGTCTCTCATTAGCTCTTTATACACATGAATATGATCACTCATGAACATTCTTTTCTCCAACCTGAGTAATTCTAGCTCTTTCAGCCTCTCCCAGCATGTTGTATGTTCCAATCCCCTGATTGTCTTTGTGGTCTTTTGCTGGACTCACTCCAGTATGTCTGTCTTGCACTGCTGAGATCAGAACTGGCCACGCTTCAAGTGGGTCTCACCAAGTCAGACCTCCTGGCAAGGCTTTTCCTAATGCAGTCCAGGATGCTGGTGATCCTCTTTGTTGTGAGGGCACATTGCTGGCTCATGTTCAAATTCTTGTCCACCAGGACCCCCTCTGCAAAGCTGCTTCCCAGGCAGTTGGTCCCCAGCCTGTCCTGGTTCATGGAGTTATTCATCCTCAGGTGCAGGATTTGTCATTCCTTCTGTCGAACTTCATGAGATTCTTTTCAGCTCATTTTTCCAGCCTGTCGAAGTCCCTCTGAAGGGCAGCACACTCATTTGGTGTACCAGCCACTCCTCCCACTTTCATATCATCTGCAAATATGCTAAGGGTGCACTCTGCTCCATCATCAGGGTCATTAATGAAGAGGTTAAACAGTATTGGCCTCAGTACTGACATTTGAGCACACCTCTAGGCAGCAGCCTCCAGCTGGACGTTATGTCACTGATCACAAACCTCTGACACAGCAGTGCAATCAGCTTTCAGTCTACCTCACTGTCCATTTATCTCCTCCATGTTTAATCAACTTGTCTATGAGAATACTCTCCACCAGCTTATTTCTTCTATTTGAGACATTAAACAGAAGTTTATGAGTTTTTTATCTTATGTCCCAAGCCTATGTCTTGAGATCCAGGCAGTGGTGGGATAGAAGGCACCAACGTCCTGCTGTGCAGAACTCACTCTTGAGCCTGATTTTCTCTCCCAGTATACCCATGGCCATTATTCACTACTGCTTTATGTTGTGAAGTGGTACCTGGGTTCTACCTAAAATGTAGCTCCTTTCAAAAATCAGCCATATTGCTATTTCTTTGCAGTATTTTTTAAAGAAAAACAAACACTTCTCAACAAAAGCAATCCATCCTAAAAACATTGATGATTTTCTAATTAAAAGCTGGTGTCTTTGTTTTGTTCTTTTTCTTTTCCCTACTCAACCCTTGGCTCCTTTCCCTACCAGAATTTCATAGAAAGGCTCTTTCAAGTCACCCTTTTTCTGTCCTGGTTCTTCAAGAACTTTGCTGAAAGATCTTGTCTTCCTGATGGTATTTTAGGTGTCCAAGCCCAAAAAGCATGTCATTCTCTCAGCTTCCTTTAGAAATCTCAATTTTCAAAAGGCTGTACACATCAGGTAACAGGAACTGTAGAGGTTGTCTTAACAAGGCTCCCCCTGACTGAAGAGCGTATTAGAGTCTAGTCCTTAAAGCCCGTGCATTTATACTTGGCTTACACATTTGAAGACAGAGTAGGTCACAATCTTCAGTGCTGAAATTCCAAAGCAGGCACAAGGGATTAGTTTGATTCTGTATTTAGATTAACAGTACTCATATAAATACTGAATCAGAGCTGATGTCAGTCTTTTATGCTAATTGCTAGTTAGACCCTGTACAAAGACAAGCTTTGCTTGGACCACTTTTGTAAGATTGCTATCTATCTACTGAGGAGAGATTTACGCATTTGCTTTCCATTAACATTAACAGGAGCTGTCCACATAAATCACTCTTCACCAGTAAGAAAAGATAAAGTCCTACCAAGTTCAGAGAGCACAGGCTTTCCCAATTGAAAAACCTATTAATAATAAAAAATGTACAATGTAAATATCTGACATCTGAACTGTGATATGAAATAAAGTGGTCCATGAAGTGATTGCTTCAAGGGGAAGCAATGCATGGCTATTTCCAAACCGTTTTTAAAAACTCATATAACTCCTCTGGTATCAGTAAAACCATAAATAAAGCAAATAGCCGCAGAGGAAGGAGGAGGAGCAGGATCATAGTGATTTCAATTGTTATTTTTATTGTCCTTTTTTTTTTCCTGCAAGGTAGTGACAGATGCAATAAAACACCTTGTTATACATGCAGAGAGGACAATGATTCCTAGAAATTATATAAAAAACAGATCTTAGCTAATCCAGATGTAACTGGGCATCAGATCATTTAGACTAGGAAGTTAAACACATCCAGATGCAATGCTTGCTGCTTTGCTCCTTGTTGCTCTTCTTTATGAAATTGGTGTAATTTATCTCACTAGGCCAGGAAAACACATATATCATTGGCCAGGTCTCCCTGGTACTTGGCATTGGGTCAGCCCAGATTATGATCTGTGTAACCATATGACATGATGATATGCAAAAATAAAAGCAAAATAATTTTTCCCTTTCTGGTTATATAAATCTGGATTGATTCTAGTGAAGTTATAATAAAGTAACAGTGAATAATCAAAAGAACCAGGTTTCATCCGTTGTGTTGCCATCATTTAATCCTCTGTGTAGCTCTGAGTACTGTTGTTTAAAGAAGTGCTAGAAACAGGTTGCCAAAAGTCTTATCTGTGTTTCAACATACATACACACATCTATTGCTCTGTGTTTCCTTCTATACTTAAAAGGACAAAATCGAGCAGTAATTAGAAGCCATTGGTACAGCACTGTGCCATTAAAAGTCACCTATTAGAAAGCAAACTCGATGCAATGTTACATTTTGCAATTAATGTCTAATCACTTGACACTAATGAAACTAGCAAAGTGAACGTTGTGGGCACGTGTCGTGCATGAGAGGGGAATGCTTTCTCTTCAGGAAACACAATTTCGTCTTAATTAAAATATCTCATGGGAATATATCTACTTAAATATACATTTTGAGTTTCACAGGTGAGTGCCTATCAAAATTATTTTGGTTTTTTCTAATTCATTTCTTACAGGGACCGCATACTTTTGGCTTTCTGATACCACAGTTTTCTGTGCCGTTGAGCATATTTTATTTGACTTCAAAACATCCCAGATAAGCTCCTGCCATCAGCCCAAGAACCTGTAGTAGAGCCTGAATGTCTTCTTAGGAAAGACAAACAGCCTTTAAGAAATAAAATCTGCAGAATCTACCGCTTCCCCTGGCAAGTTATCCTGATGGATCCGGTGAGCTCTTGGCTAAAAATCTGAGGTTTCAATTTATTCAGCCACAAGATCACTGGATCTTCTGCCTCTGTCTTTGTTACATTGAAGAGCCTTCCAGCATGGCAAGTAACCTCCCTGGATAGGTAACTGGTTGTGCTGATACAGCTCATGAACTGATAGCCTTCATCTGGGGTTTGGCCAAGGTTTTACCACTGGCCTTGATTATTAGGTGGAGAGGAACAATTCCTCTCTCTTAAGGAACACTGTGGCAGCCAAAGGTTAGATTGATTTTGGCTGCCAAAAGCACACCTTTCCAGTTTATCAAATGCCTGATAAGCTTGGATTCATACTCAATACTCAGTCCAAACATCCATCTAATTGATGTAGGAAGTTGGCTGGAAAGAAACAACCAGAAGTGATAGCGATAACTTAGAAAAGCTTTGACACCTGCATGAATGGATGGGCAGAGCGGGAGTGAAGTGTTGCACTTGGCCAGGAAATGAAAAGAAAAAAAAGGAATGAAAACTAGAAAAATGCTTAGATATTATGACTTGCAACATCATACTCTGAATAAGCTGCTGAATTGTTTTCATTATCTTGTTCGGGTTGTCTGAGATCCTCACAGAAGAAGTATCACTTATCTGTTCAGGACCTATGACAGGGAAATAAAGATTGACAGGCAAGCAAACAGGTAGATACTAAGAACATCTTTGTGGTCTCCTTAATAACACAGTACCATAAGATTTACAGCACAGTGGCAGCATGCAGAGCCCTGCATGTAATTTACACAGCAGAAAAAAGAAAGTAAAGCAGCCAGGGTGTAAATGCAAAGAACATGAAACCATTCCTCATCTATGCAGAAGTATATGAATGGGTTTCTGCTGATAATATTTTAATTAGGAAGCTTTCTTTGTTACAGACACAGGTCATTCTGAGGGTGCACAAAAGGATCCAGCAGAACAAAAAATAATGAAAATAAAGATTAGGATGAACCTTCCAAAAAAGAAGAGGCTGACAATGAAAAAGAAAGCGTCGTCCCTGTGAGCACTAAGGATAACAGTAGACAGAACCTTTAGAAAAAGTGTAGTACTGATATTTTGCATCTAAACACTTTCAACCAACAATGTTGAGACCCTCCAAGAAAATTAAACCAAATCCTCCCAAAAATGCAGTGATTGCATAGATACATATATGCATAGGCAGACAGATCTGGTAAAAGAAGAGATACTGTGATAGAAGAAGAAAATCAAAAAAGAACGGAAATGGCTGATTCTTTCTTTGTGACATATTTTCTCTCTCATCCTTGCATATTTGCATTAAAGTGATTGTGAATAATGTACATTTGACCAGTGCTGTCTGCGGAACTAATGCCTATTAAAGTGATGGGAAGTAGCATATGTTGTGCCTTGGGCAGAGAAAGTCCAATCACCCCCACTGTGTGTAAGTCTCCAACTAAAATGCAGGACAGCCTGGGTTTTATCCTAAATGAACCCAGCAGGGAGAAACAGGACATAGTCCCTCATTCCACATTTAAGCTTCTAAACTAAGGTTTAAAGAGTTAGATTCAGAAAAATGGAACTGTAACATCCATCATTTAATTTACACTTGGCGCTAATGTTGTTTTATCTTTTACTGGTGCTGTCAATACAAAGAAAAGCAGTAGGGCAGGGAAAGTGGGCATGTATTCAGTTGTTTCCAGAACTGAGATGCATTTGCTTTGTTGGTACCAAAGGAAAGAAAAAAGCAAGGGGGGGAGGAAAAAAAAAGAAAGAAAAGGAAAAGGAAAAGGAAAAGAAAAAGAAAAAGAAAAAGAAAGAGAAAAAGAAAGAGAAAAAAGCAAGTTGTTAATAAAATATGGGGATGACCTAGGAATTTGCTCCCGAAATCCCATGATAAAAACCCTCCAGCTGAGAGCCAACCTCTGCATTATAGTCCCCAGCGCTCTGCCTCGTCCTTCCTTAAATGCATGGGGCACAGGGCCTCTGTCACTTCTTTGGCATGCCTGCCACAGAGTCTGAGAGGCTTTACCCTGAGGAAGCTTTTCCTTCACATTTAGCTTAAATGTGCCATTTCTTGAAGTCATCCCCTTGTCTTTCATACTCTAGCAAGCAAAACAAGTGTAAATTAAATGGAAGACACATGAAATCTTTATAAAGCCCAGTGTTTCCCCTAGCATGAAAGTTCCTTCTCTTTGGAGTGGAATGGGTCTTTACTCTGTGCTGTATTTTTCCCCACCACAAAATGAAGAAGAATATAAATTTTCCTCATGACTTGAATTTAGCTTCATCAGCAGCCCCCTGCTGATGTAATTTAACCCAATGAGATTTTTCTTTTTCTTTTTTTTTTTTTTCCACCGGTGAGCTGCTGCCCCTTTTCCCCTCCTCCCATCAATTCAGGCACGGAAAACAAGGGAAGAATTAGACAGACAGAACTCATTATCTAACAAGCTGCAACTTCAGACAGGGCAGGAATAACATTTAAAATATAAAAAGCAAATTTTATCAAGCCTTTTGCTCCCCAGAGACTGCCACAAAAATATTCCTTGTTTGTCACTGAGAATGAACCATTTTTCTCTTTCATTTCTGCTTTCTGTCACATATTTCATTTTGGCTGCCCCTTCTGTCTTTCAGCTAGGGACCTAGGCTGCTAATGCAGCATCACAGATAACTCAACAACAAATGCCTGTATTATCTTTTTTTTTTTTCTTCTAGTCTGCCAGGTAATTGCAACCCTAAAAGCTTTTGCATATTTACCACAGAAACATGTCTCTCCTGGAGGATGGGACTGTCATCAGGTAGAATATTTCATTTAATAAGCCTCTTCTGAGGTATAAACTAGGGTTGGGCATTTTTTTTCTGGCCTCCTTCAGAGCAAAGGACAAGCAGATAAAAATCAGCTACTGCAGTGCCACACTGTCAAAGTTCCTGTTCCTGTGAAAATTAACTCTTCCCAAGTTCACAGCTCAGGGGGCTTTGCCACTGTGAGGCTTATGAAGTAGGAAAAGGGTCTGTTATCAACTCATGGTTTTTTGTCGTCAGTCCTCCCCATGTATAAGACAGATTTCTTTCCTATTTACAAACAGAGCAACTACCCTGGTTTTCTGTAACCCATCTGATGAGCTGTGGATGCTGCCAGGACTGATTTTCATTACATCAGTCATCAAGAAGGATCACATTTTCCCTCTTTGCCCCTATTTCACAGAATTACAACAACGAAAACATGGCCTGAACATTTCTAAATTCAGCTGTCTTCTAAAGACAAATTCCCTTTCCCCTCCCCCATTCTCCCCCACCCCTGAGGTAGCAGCAGAATTGCTTTTCTCAGCCCTTGGGATGTTGAATCAAGCTGACTGGTACCAAAGAGAGGGTCCAAGGAGAACATCTACAGAGAGACTTTGTGTCTTGGACTCAAGACAGACGGAGAGGATGACCTTCTAGGGGTTATGAAAAGAGGCTGCTTTGCCGAAACTGTTCAACAGACTAAAGAGCTGGTTCACGTTTCACTTCACGCATATTTACGCAGAGGTCAGAACTCCATCTGAGCACGTAACATACCTGTAGTTTAAAGCACTGTGAGTGGGAACAACAGTCCGGGACAGGTCCTTATCCAACACCAAATTACTGACAATACTCATTCATTTCTACCAACAGCTTCCCACACAGAGAAAGGTGTTTCCAGCCTGGCCAGGCTGCCTGCTTGCCTGGAGCAGAGCTGACAGGAGCCAGCCAGAATCCTCCCATTGACTCTAGCAAGCTCCACAGTCTGTGTGAAAACTACTCCTTGACAAAGCAACTTCTGCATCCATCCAGTTTTCCTGTGAGCCAACCTTATTCTAGTAAAGTCCCTAGTTTCACATATGCATAAAGACATATCTGAAATACGGATTGGTTCTTTAGGTTAAGGTCTTTATGAAACCAAGAACCTACTTGCATTGACTTGGAAAGGAAATGTGGACTCTCCAGATACACCCCCTCTTCTGGAAACGGTCCCGGAGAAAACAAAGTACTGACTGAGGTGAAAGGCTTTTTAAATTGTAACTGGCAAACTGTTTTTACAATGTTTTATGGTTATTTACAAATTTACAATGGTTTTCAATGCAAGTAAATTCCAAGAGGTCAGGATACCATTTTTTCCTATCACCAACAAGCCATTCTAAGAGCCATCCCAGCTTAGGATTAATACAGGAATGCAGGAAAATTCCCATAGGTAAAATACTTCTCCTGGTAATGTTACATGAACCCAGTCTCTTACCTGTAATATCTGGATTGAAGGTAGGTAGAACACACAGCTTTAGACACGTGGCTAGCTGAACCAAAGTCTATGACCTTGACCCTATATGGCTGTCGGGATGGGTCTACCAACATGATGTTCTCTGGTTTGAGATCAGCATGAATCAGTCCCAGGCTTTTCAGCTTCATTAGGGCAGTTGCTACCTGCTGGAGAATTGGTCGAATGTACTTAAGGGGCAAGGGACTGAATTTGTTTTGTTTTAGGAAATCATAGAGGTTCTGCTCCAACATTTCAAAGACCAAGCACGTGTGATTCTTGTGCTGGAAGCACTCGTATGCACGGACAAAGTTGTAGTCATCCGCACTTTCTGTGCTCAGCCGAGCCAGGATGCTCACTTCAATCTGGCCTTGCCGGGCATAGGAAGGATGGTTCTTTAAGATCTTGATGGCCACAATCTCATTAGTGCCACGTTTCCAGCATTTGACTACTTGTCCGAAGGTTCCACGGCCAAGAAACTCTAACACTTCGTATGTGTTGGTCATGGAACAGAGTACCTCATGTTGCACCAACTGGTAATCCCCTTCGCTGTTGGAGCCACTGTTTTTGGAGGTGGCCGTGGAGGTGGTAGCGGTGGCTACAGTGGCCCCACTGGCATTGTTCTGAATCATTGGTGGATGCTCTTCAATGATCTGCACGCTGCTTGTGTTCTCAATCTCCTCACTCTTGCGCTTAAGTCCACATTTTTGGTAGGTGTCCAGAAGGCTCACAGTGCTGCGACGCATCAGGTTGTGTGGCCCACCCAGTGTTTGCCCAGACACTGCAACCACACCAGAAGTGCTGTTGGCGGATGTCACCACAATGTGCCCCGTGCTTGCTGGGAAGATGATGGTCTGTTCGTAAGGGATGCTCGGATTGGGAATCTGGAGGGAGGCGTTGACGGCTGCTGCGGCGGCTGCTTGGGAGGACTGCACGTTCTTGCTCTGGCTGTAAACTTTGCTGTGTGTGCCGTACCCAGTCATATCCCAGTTTGAACTCGGCTCCACTTTCAGTTTCTTCACGCTACAGAAGGCACTTGACTGAAGGGTGTGAGGAGAGAAAACTTGCACATGCGAGGCCATACCTGCAATACAACATCAGAGTGAAACCAGTGTCAAGATGCCTTCCCTGGCTTTTTTCATTTGTTCAGTGGCAGGAAGGGAAAATGGGATACAGACTTCAGATACAGCGCACACACACACACACACACACACCCAAGTTCTTACAGAAATATGTATTCAACACAAAATATCATGTTCTAAAATAAATCATTACCTCTGACCGAACTATACTAACAACAACCAAGATTCCTTCTCTCTTGCTCTCCCCCTTCTCAGTTTTAATAACAGGAAGGTAAATCTTATTTTTACCTCCTCTGCCTAAAGAGACTCCTATTCCCATTGTCTCCAGGAATATATCTAGCTCTCTGGAAGAACTCATGTCAAATACTGCAAAGTACTCTGCCTATGGAAGCCAAATCTCAAATCTTCGGGCTCATCCTACATTAAACAGTTTGGTGGATCTGACTTAAGCCCTCCATTTGTTCCCATAAAACCACTGTGTAGCTTCTGGCCTACAAAGAGCCAGGATGGGACCAGGAGATGATACACTGTGAAAAAATGCAGGTGCACGGACAAAGTTGAGGAGCGAGGAAGAAGCAGCAGATGATGTTTCAGGTTGCTTGCCAAGTCTGCGTGTGGGAATCGTGCACAATGCTGGTCTGTGCTCAGGGACACTGGAGATGGGAGTTACACAACATGAGCTTCACTGTATGCTCTCAGTTCTCCCAGATTTATAAAATTGTGTTCTTCTATTCTTATTCACAGTGACAATACCATCACTGGAAAGCAGATCCCCTGGAAATGAACAGCATTGTTAATGAAGCAATGTACACATTCGCACATGGCAGAATTAGGTCCTACTAGAACCTTATTTTTTAAGAAAAGATTAAAACCTATTTTAATGCAAGTTTCTTTGGTTCCAGAAGACTTAAAAATCTTTTAAATCTTTATTTAAAAAATGCAAACAAACAAAAAAAAACAACCCAAAAAAAGAAACCCACAACTTCATAACCAAAGTGAAAATAAAAGTATCACTGAGACAGACTTACTGAAGGATTCTGAGTAATATTCCAATGAAACAGAAAATGTTCCTATTCAGAAAAAAATATGTGGCCCATAGAGGACATCTAAGTCCTGACTTGCTGCCAGCTTTCCCTGCCCAGGGTAGGGATGCTACCACTGGGGCAAAGGTATTGTGAACAGCACAAATCTATGGGGATTCCTGGGGAAGGAGCTAGTGCCCGGCGGGAGTCAGAGCAGAAAGTCACAGCCTCCTTCACCATTCTATATGTCATCAGTGTTTCTTTTTAATAAACCAGAATGACTAGGGAAGAAAAAGACAATATGCTGAGCTGGCACCATTGCTGAATTATCAAGCACAAACATAACCTTGACTTGTTTTCAACTTCAAAAAGTTAAAAGCTGAATGAATGCTTCAGTGACAAAACCACAACAAACTCCACAGTGCACATGGATGACTTCTTCATGTGGAGACCTGAGAGTATGCTAACACTCAGCTCTCTTTCGTAAAAGAAACCCATGCTCCACTAGTCCTTGCTGCTCTTCAGAGGATTTTCTGGAACTCGTATGTACACATACACACACGCATGCATGCACAAACATATACACCTATATAGAAAAACATGAACATTGCTCCACAGTTCCAAAGCTCAGTAGCATCGTCAAGCAAACACACCCAAACACACCCAACGCCTATTTTCCAGTTAATTCCCAGCAGCCCAAAGCCCAGGAACTGCTCAGGAAAGGGGTGCTGTGGCGAGCCAAAAAACACCGTTCGCAGCTACACAGAAGTAACCAGCAAAGTAATCACTCCAGTTTGCTTCAACACCCCCACCTTCATTCCTGCCACAGTGACGAATTAATGAAGACAGGGCAGATGCAGAAGAAATCCCCTAGCAGGACATGTGGGGAAACCCTCACCCCTGCTGGAACGTGCAAAACCCCACTAACCTCACTCTAGCAACAAAGTCTTGCGAACCGCAGCATGCCCTCCTCTGCAGGCATGACCCCTGGCTTTAATGTGATTTCTGATGCTGTTTGCTGCCATTTGTATTAACTCCCCTCTCCCCAACCTCATTGGCAGCAATTTCCAAAATCTCTGCAATTGGATCCTCAGCCTCCTCCTGCAGCTCCCTCCCCCTCAAAGTGCTTTCTCTTCTCTCTCTTTTCCACAGGGTGATGATGTTGCCACGAATGCTGTAGCATGTGGCACACAGTGAGCTTGGAGAACCGTAGCAATATTAGTCAACTTGTCATCCCAGACACAAGTATCGTATGTGAGTGAGCCGAAACTGTGTTTGTTTTTCCACTGATTAAGAAGAGTCATGGTGTTCCTTCTAGTACAGTACCGACCTGCCTGGAGAGTGGGGTTGGTTTGATGTATATTTTCCCCCTGGACGCAACTAATAAAGCAGATGTAATTGGTAACACATTGTGGACCTAGCAGAGCTGTAATTTATAGCTTTATGGCTTTCATTCCATGGTGTGCTTGAGCAATATCTCTTCATACAAAATAAAAAGGGAAAAAAAGATTGATGCAGAACAAGGAGAGAGGTGTTTCTCACACTCTAAAGATAACACCAGAAGACCCAAGCATCCCAAATTGAAGTCAGGGATGTAAAGCGCAGCAGCTGCAACTTTCTCAGCGCTGCTGTAAAAATCAGGATAATTGCCACCATTAAGAGACAGACTTTCAACTGGTGCAAACTGGCAGGGCTCCAGTTGATATTAGCTGACACTAAAAACAAGGTCAGCAGTCACTCAACGTTGTCAACGTCAGATGGCTGCCTGTGCCCCTTGGTGAAATGAGTTGTTGTTAGGGCCAGGTTTCCACATCAACAACCAGCCCCCTTGCTGTCCCTACAACACTGCTGGCAGTCTCAGCAGGGGGACAGGAACAGGGGACAAACACTGACTCACCCTGGTACCTCAAAAACAGAGTGGATAGAGAGAGCAGAGCTGTCATGGCTAAAGGAAGATTTTGGACTCCCCTGCTGCCACTTCCACTCTCCTCAAAGGTTGTATCTCATGGTAGGAAAAAAAAATTTTTTCCCCCTAAAAAAAGAAGTATGAAATCTTCTTTCTTCCATCCAAAATGATTTTCTCACATTTGAGGTTTTAGGGGCACACATTGTAAGGAGAATAACTGGTCCAGCTCTTCAGCATAGTCCAATACCAAGAAATTACAGGCTGATTGACAGCTTGGTGATGGGAAAAGAAGGCTTCTGCAGCAAAGTCATTTTTATTGCAAATTTGCCTGTGCAGTTAATGTGAGAAAAATAGAATCCTGAATTTCCTGAGGACACTATCAAATTGTGCTGGTGGCATGTTTTTTTTTCAAAAAGGATCTTTGCTCCATGGCAATAGCAGAAATAGTAATAAATGTGAATACAAGTTGGATGGTTTGTTACAGGGATCAAATTCCTCATTACAGCCTGTAACGATTTATAACATCAGACTTTTGATTACACAGGCTGACAATAGCTTGCTACGATGTCCATGAAGAAACAAGCCAGCAGTAACGGGGCGATCCATGCCAGCCAAGCCCTGTGATGACAATGCTCCCTGAGCATCCCCCAGAGCCAGTGAGGATCCTAGGGAGCATCCTTACTCCTGGGGTCTTGGAAAGACAGAGCAGCCATAAGCCACTGAGGGATGGAAAATGGGTTGTTTCACTAGGGAAAAGTCCTCTTAAACACCCACTCACAGGTCTGCCAAGAAACCTCCTGTGCGAGGCTGGGCCTCTCTTGCTGCTTCCCTTCACTGCAGGAAGATCCTAGCAGACACCTTGCCACATTTTGCACAGGATGGCTCGAGGCTGGCACCCAGCTGCTCTCCTTTTTGCTCTCCACCAGGAGCAGAGAGGGTGAGGATGCTCAGGACAAGCAGCTGTGCCCACCAAGCATTCCCACTCACCTAAAGCCTAGCCCAGCAGTCCCACCTATGCTAGCAAAAGCTTTGTCTGGACTAAGGCAAGTGGCAACACATGCCGAGCTCAGGCTTGGTCCCTGTCTTGGCAGGTTTGCCAGGCAGAGTACCACTGCCCCCATTTAGCCAGCCAGGCTGCAGTCAGGACTCTGCAATGCTAAATATAAGCCCTGAAGAGTGCAGGTCTAATTTTTATATCGTCCTTGCACACAGCGAGTCTCTGGGCTGGGAGCAGAATCAAGGTTGGGCACCACGCATTAAATAAAATTGATAGTTTCCTTCTTTAATAATGATTTTAGTGTAGCCATTTAAAGCTCTCACACAATTGACACTAACTGGATTTAATGGGGCCTTCCCTGTCCTTGATACAACTCACATAACTCCCTGTAGCATCCACATGAGCTGAAGTATGTAGTGTGCAGCTAGAGGACAATGTTAAAACAGCCCGAATGACTTTTATTAAAAGACTTGAGGTTTTTTTTTCCTGAGAACTCCTCCCACGTCAGCTTTCACTTAATAATAATTTAGCAGGTGCTATTTACAATTCAGATGGCCCTCTTCTGCATGCATACACAAATCACGCAGCTGCCTCACTTGTACTTCCAACAGGTTGCAGGAAAGCAAATGAGGTAAAGTTCCCCATCCACCCACCTCACCCCAAAGGGCAAAAAATACACTTTGGGGACTAAAGAAGGAACAGTTTCAAAGTCACTGATGTTTTCTTCTGCTTTACTCCTAGCACTTACTGCTGATTTATAAATGTGGCCTTTGTGGTGGCAAGAGACCAAGCCCCTGCCCTGTATTAAGTAGGCAGTAAGACCTTTTGCAGTACCTGCAGAGCTGCCAGTGTTCTGTAACCAGAGGCTGCTTGCTGACTGCCACCAGAATGACAGTGCCTGCTTGAAAAATACTGTAGAAAGCACATGGCATGTGTTCAGCATATAAATGATGCACACAAGACACTCCTGAAATAAGTATCTTCCACTTCTCCCCAGAGAGGCACAAGCCTGCAAACTCATATACACACTCGGGTTAAGAAGGCAATGACAAGGGGATCTGCCAGGTATGGCTAACGTATTGCACCTTCAAAATAGCTGTGTCTCAAGCACAGCACTCTTCTTCATGGTAGCCTCTGTGTGGCCCCTTTTGAAGTATTGTCCCCAGTACCACTGCACTCTTGGAATCTCCTTAAAATTTATATCCCTGGAGGCTAGACAAATTACTTCCCTTGTGCTACTGAATGTTTGGAGACAACCTCAAAGTGGAGTTCCAACCTCAACAGCCTCTGCTCCTTCCTGTTCCTGGTGAGCAGAAGATGTCAAGGGAGCCTTCGTTCCAGGTGAGATCTCTCTGCCTTCCTGCTCTGCTTTTCCTGTCCTGCTAGTAAAACTGTCTCATCCTAATTAGTAGTTTCCTAAATGCTTGCACAGGGTGCAGCAGTTCTCAAAGATGTGACAGAGCCCGTCCCCTGCACTGTCCAGACCTGGCTTCACATGTCTCCCATTCACATGGCTCCAAGCTGCCACGTTTGATCCATGTCCCACAGCCAGACAGAAAAGCAAGACTTTCCAATGCAAGGAGTAGCCATAAACAAAACCAAATGAGCAAAGCCAAGCATCCATCTCCCTCCCTTTCACCTCTACCCAAAAAGCACATCCCCATTGCAGCACAATGGTCAGTGTACAGCCCGTATCCCCCTGCCACCCCAACTGCCCTCCAACACATCCCTCTCCTGCATTTATAGCATCAGCAATCCTACTTACTATTTAATTCCCCACACTATGACTTTCCTTTATAGGTAGGATAAAAGCTACCAACCAGGTTCTCAGTTAGAACTCTTGGGCATGGAGGGGGTGTAAGCATTTGCTCTCTATCATGGCCTGAGCAGGTTGTTTTGGCATGTGGCTCAGGTTAATGCTATTACTCTTCCCAAACCATCTTTATTCCCTTCCTTATTCTCCCTTCTAACTCCTTAAATCCAGGGCAACTTGCCTGTTGGGTACTGAAAACTTTCTCAGCTGACCAGGGTAAAGAGGACAAAGCTAGAAAAACACTGGGGAGACCTTCCTCTGAGCCAGCCACCCATCCTGCCCCCTTCCCTGAGCCTCCAGCTCCACTATATCTGCCCACAGGCACAGAGGTGCTGGGAGAGGTGGTAAGGGTTGGCCAGGGCTGCTAGCCAGCACCACCTGGGGAGCAGGGCAGTCAGCAAGGCTGAGCTCAGTGCCTAGGTACCAATGCAGGCTGAAGGCTTGTGAGATGGCGCAAACCCGCTTTCCCCTCCAGGACATCTCTGGTGTTGGGGGCGGTGGGAGATGGGTGCTCTCCAGTGCACAGACCCCACAGGGCAGCACCTCTTTTCCCAGGGCTAAGGCATGGAGACTGCAAGATAGGCAGAGCAGTCCACGCTGGGTCCATATCCTCCAGGAAGCATCTCTGCCACCCCAGGTGAGAGCCCTCACAAGCAGCTCAGGGGAAAATGGGCTACCCAGAGCCCTGGCACATCCTGCACAGACCAAATGAGGCAGTACCACCCTGAGCCTGACCCTGTGCTGGAGCCTGGAAACATCTAGGCTGCTCCAGCCTCATCCACCTGCACTCCCCGCATCTGGCAGGTCACTAGACAATGTCATGTGAGCTGGATTTGGACCATGGACAACCACTTAAATAACAAGCGACCCCCGGCCACAGATTGCCCTTTGAACCATCTGTACCATCTGTATTTTGTCTCTATAGACCAAAGTTTATTGCAGAGTCCCTGCAATATCAAGCCTTTCTTTCAGCACTCAGTGACCACAATCTCACCAGTACAAAACTCCACTCTTCCATATCCACTGCAAGCCACAAAGCCCTAATATCTTCTGTGATCTAGAAACATCGTGATTCTTATTCATCCTTTTGATGTGGGTTCAGGTGCCCACAAGCCTGAGTAACAAGCTTTTGGCTCCTCTGACATATTCCTCGTTTTAAACACATGAAGCAAAATCTCAGGGACAAATATATACACTCACATTTAAATCCTTGATTACACCTCAGTGAAGGATTCTTTTGGGGTCACTTCCATCTCCCACTTTAATGAATTGCAGTAATGACAAAAGATATGACAGATTTCTTCAGTTAATCATGTGCATAGTTTATGTTTCACATTATCGTTAATTAACTATGCAATACCTGAGAACGCAGGTTAAAATATACCTCACTACAGGCTGCCTCACTACTTCCCTGAAGATGCTGCAGCCACTTGATCTGACACCAATTTCTAGATCTTGGTGTAAGAAGGTCCAGCAGACAAGTCCATGTTCCCCTGACCTGGAAGGTTAACCCCTAGATACCTTCCTAGGAGAAAACTCAGCACAGCTGGAATAGTGCAAAACAACTTCTCTCCAGGACACCTCAACGTCACTGAGTGGAAAGCAAATGAAGGCAGCAAGCGAATACAGTGGATAGGCTACAGCCTTGACAAAACACAGCCAGACCCCAGTAAGTAAATTCCCTTCAGTGTATCTGTCAAAGCTGACAGGAAGACTGTCACCTCTACGGAAATCATGAAACTATGCTGCAAATGCTCTACCAAGACGTCTAAGTGCTCTCCAGACATAATGTAAGGAACCTGAAAGTGCACTGTGGCCATGGCAGGTCTCCATGGCTTGGGAAGGCAGATGGACAGCCCTGCTGGATGTACCTCATGGAGCAACAGTCCTCCCAAGCCTGGGAGCGAAGCCATCACTTCCTGTGATGGCTCTGGAGTCCCAAGAGCAAAATGAGGTGACAAACAACAACGACAGAGGCGGCAGCAGCACCTGAAAGCCTTCAAGGTCTGCATGGGTGTGCAAAGGAACTGATGTTCAGTGTAAAGACATTTTAGGAACACGGGTGTCAGTGAAATCGGGAACAAGTTTTACAACCAAACACTCAGTACTCCCAAGGGCCGAAGCCTCAGAGGAGAAGAAAGACTGCTCTGAAGTCAGAGATGGAATGAGAAAAAAAAGAACATGGTGAAGTCAGACAGGAAGCTCTGCTTTGAAGCTTTATCTTTGGAGGACACTGAAGGATGCCTAACAAAACGCTTTGCCGAAGAAATCCCTCTGTTACTTTTCTTGGAGAGAGGCCCAGCAGACCTGAGGCACATGTGGGCTGCCCGGCTGGGGGACCCATGAGCAGCACCACACCTACCCAAAGAGCAGGACACCACACTAACACCCGCAGCACTACTCAGAATGAGGCATGGCACACTTGTATAATTCCATGCTTAAATGAGCACCTGAAGTGCTGTGAATGGCCAGAGGAGATGGGGAAAGCAAGCTACCAAGGAATGATTTGTGGCTTCCCCATCCTGAAGCCAAAACGGAGTCAGATGAGCCTAAAAGCAGTTACTCAGATCAATAGGCCAGGTAGGACTGTTTGTTTTCTGGCCACCTTCCTCCCTCCTATCATATGTCCTCTACAGTGGCAAAGTAGAACAAACAATAACTACAGCATTTCTACAGCACCCAAAGTTCCCTTTGGAGAGCTATACAAGACAGCAAATATGTCTCAGCAGTAAATATGAAACTGGCTACAATTTGCCTTGTAGTTCAGTTTAGCGTGCATGCAGGTTCATAAGTTTAACCTCCAAACAGATCTGTAATGCAAGAGCATCTAGGTTCCCACAAGCTCCATCTCTGATTGCTACTTGCTGACAGAGTTGCATCCTGGAAGTGGAACTGAAAAAAAGAAGGATCTTGGCATGGCTCTGCTTTCCGGGCAGCATGGGTCAAGTCACTCAGTTGTGTCACTTCAGTTTCCATCTTCCTAACAGGGGTTGACCACGGTATCCCCATCTTACATGGAAAACAGAGGACTTCCTCAATTCCTGACCCCAAACTTCACTGGCCGCCCTACCTGGCCCTTTGTGATCTTAGTTCCTGGGAAAGGGTGCCAGGGCCTCTGGAAAAAGGACCAAATTGAATCAGTGTTTCCCCCTGCTGCCCTGGCTATGCCCCCCTCACCCACACAGCACTGGCACACTCGTGGTTTCCCACAACTGCCTAGTGGAAAGGATATTTTGTTTTTTTCCACAACAGCTGCCTCCCCACCTGGATGACCTCCCACCTGTAAATATTAGCTTTGTAATGTCAATGACTCCAACTGGCCCACAAGTGTGGTGAAACCACAGGGAATGGCTGGCATCTTGCATACCTCACTCATTAGAAGCAACCCTACTTGTGAAGGCAGGACATGGGCAAGGCTTGCTAGAGTCTCAGGCTGAGCCTCTCACTCCCACAGGATTTTTTTGTGTTTCATTTGCAAAGAGGCCATTGCATGACATTCAGCCCCTGCTTTGTTTATGAAATCTGAAACTCAGATCAAGCGCTAGCTGAGCTGAAAAGGTCAGTTTGCCTGTTCACAAAATCCCTCCCTTCATTTCATTTCCATCAGGATACAGACCTGTTGGAGAGAAACAAGCCTCTGGTGAGGTCTGGATGAAATACACAGGATCTGGGCTGCAAAGGAAGATGAAGATGCAAGGAGAAAGGCCGGGAAGCTGGGCATGGGGCTCTGACAAAGCAGAAAATTGAGACAGACTGATCTGGTGACCTCCCAGCTATCCCAAAGCCAGGGTTAACCACATCTCCTTGCTTCTGTGGCAACATCTCCCTTTCAAAGAAGAATTACCAAACACAGGATTTACAGCACTCCCATACATTGCAGGCTATGGGGTGTTTTTGAAAATTAAGAGACAGGATACTGCAGATTAATCACCTGACCTGCAGTTTAAGTAGTTAAAACAATTCTGTAAATAACCTGTCCTCACACAGGCACACAAACACACACCCACACAGAGAAAAGCCCTTCAGTTCCTCAAGGCCACACATCTTGAGCATGAATTTTTCACCCTGTCTTCCAGACTTTATCTTCCTCATCACTTAAGGCCACGAAAACATCCCCAAAGTGATGGCCAAACAGCCAGAAGCCTTTTTTTGCGGTCACTCATGGCTTTTGGTTTGCATTCCATAGTAAGACTGTAAATCCAGAAACGTATGGCCTGAAACAGAGAGGGGCCATGAGCTGGGACCAGAATGGACACAGCAAGACTGAGCCACCTGGCCCAAACAAAAGACCATGAGGGAGACACCAGGTTTAGAGTTTGGGTGGGGACTCATTTCTCCCCCACCAAAAACCTCTTGAATTCACAGGCTGCACCTGAGAAGAGTAACCCTGTAAAAAAAGTGCTACTTAACTGTCTCAATCCCTTCTCCTTCGAGACTGGAGCTCATAGGAGACTGCAGTGAGAGGGAGCTGCAGCAGGCTCCAAGAGAACATGGGGCGTTAGCAGGCATATCCTTGGGAACCCTGGTTACCGCGCAGTTACTGTGTTGGCTTGGAGATTCCAAGGGTTTGCTTTGTTGTATTTGAGGTTGTACTGACCTCTGTCACACAAAACACACGGTCACACTCAGGCACACGCAGACGTGCAAGCACTTGCACAGCCAGAGGATGACCCACAAAGGCAATGAACCTCTTCTCCAGAAGAAATTAGTGATGCTGCCTCAAGCGATCCCACAGAAGTGCCTCTGGATGCCTCCCTGCTCCACTGCTGGCTTGATGCTGGGGCTGGGGGCTGGGCGGTACATGCCCAATCTCCCACTGTCTTCAGAGCAACTTCCTTTTTAAACAAGGTCTAACAGACAGAGGCCAGTTCAGCATGCAGAGAAGACAAAACAAGAGTTTGGCCAAGGAAGGACAGCCTAGGTAATACAGGAAGCTCTTGCTAACACAGAAAGAAAACCTGATTTAGGCATGGGGATAAACTACATGAAGGACTTCAGAGCCTTGAAGAATAAACATCCAGGAGCTCAGGAAAGGATAAGTACTAGAGGAAGAAGGATATAAGGCCCTTGTGTGTGATGAAGAAGCTCAGGGACTCCAGTAACTGCCTGCTCCCCTTCAAAGCTCTAAAAGAAGAGAAATCAGAGCAAGGGAAGTCATTAAGAGAAAGAAAACAATAAAAACCTCCACCTATATCAGCAGAACTCCCTGGCTGCCATCAGTTTCTCCCCCAGGTTTCTCTTTTGTGCAGGATATGATTATTTATTGACATATTTATTTACTCAGCTCTCATGCTTAACACCATGGCTGCTGGCCTTCTTGCACTAGCAAGACTAGAGCACGACAGAAGAGGAGCAAAGCTGAATCTGGAGATCCAGTATGGTATGTGCCAAATGCCTTCTGCAGTGCAGCCTGAGGCATGCTACCACTGTGATGGGCTAGAAAGTGGGACTGAGCTTGAAAAGCAGGCTCTAGGCAGAGCTACAGCCAGACTGGCTGCACACACTCCTCTTCAAGAAAGAGCAAGTAGGGATAGCTTCAGTGAGGTGTACAGTGAAAGGCAACCTTTGGTATAACTTCGGTCCACATCACTCAGTGCTTTCGAGTCCTTGAACAGCATCCTGCAGAAACATGAGCACCTGAGCAAGCCTCACACCCTGTACGACTGCACTCCCTATTCACTACCAGTAACTGCTGTGCAGCACTCATGGGTACAGCATAATTGCTGAAACCAAACCTACAGAATCAAAAATCCACATTAGAAAGGATAGCTGGCTACAGACAACTGACTACCTAAAGAGGCTGTCGGGCCTCCTCATCCATGATCCTACACTTGTGAACTGACATATCGCTATGTGCTTCCAGCAATATGCAGCCACTTGCCCCACCTCTTCCATAAGCACCTTTTTTGGCACTATTACAGTTGTTTTGCAGCCACGTCCTTTCAACCCAGAACACTCGACTCTTTCCTTTTCCTACAGCAATGATATGAGAGGATTCAGCCTAGACACAGTGGGACAATGAGTTCAGAATCACCAATGTGCTGCTGATATCACAGCCAAGCTGTCCACAGTCACACCTATAGGCTTTGACTAATGACGAAACGGAAGTCTGGCCAAACTGAGTCACAGTGAAAGAAGAGTTTCTGGGAAAATAAGCTCTGTATGATTTTCTCACAAGAAGCAAATATACCGCTGTTTCTGCAGAATCCAGAAAAAACAAATTGGTGACAACTTGTGGTCGTATCATAAGAGCTTTCAATAGGTCTAGGAGAACACTGGGCATCTTAGCTTAGTCTAATAAAGGAATTACTAGGGAGATAAATGACCTGGGGTGGCTCTATGGTTGTTACTAAAATGACTTTGAGAATCCCAGTAAATGATGAGAGCGGGGGGGAACTGCCAGAAAACCAAAACCAAAACCAGCTAGGGGAATTTAGTACCAAAATCCTGTGAACTTTCATCAGACCTTAAGAACTCACAACTCACAGAGAGCTTTCCAAGATCCATATGGATGAAAAATAAGAAGAGACTGGAAACTAAAGTCAGCAGAAGTACAGTGATGGGGGAAATAATTTAAGTGGGAAGGGGCAAGTTTACACCCTGTATAAATACCCAGTTAATTCAATGTTTGCAGTACTCCTTTGTGGACGTACTCCTTGGGTTTAGTTGTTTTTCATATCTGAAAATAGCCACGCTTCCCTCTTTAGTCCTTCCTGGGCTCATGGGAGACTGAAATGAGTCACCAGAGGACCAGCTGAGTCATACAGCCAAAGCTTGGAAAGTGATGCAAAATTGGTCATCACATCCACAACCAAAATGTGGATGACGGCAGCCCTCCTAGCAACCAACCATGCATTAGGCAGAAAGGGTTGGAGACCACTACCACTACAAGACATTATTTTAAGCCAGACAGAAGGCAGCCTTAAATGAAACCAGTACAATGCAAAACAAGCACTGATTGCTTGTTCTACATCTGACACAAAGCCCTTCCATTTAGTTTCCCCATTCCAGCTGCATTAAGAAAAAGGGAGTTCCTTATCTCAGAAATGGCCATTCCCATCTTCCAGATCACAGGCTATTTCTAGCCGATTTTCCGAATTCTACGAACCAAAGTCCTAATTCATTCAATTTCTTTAGAATATCATCAAATCTTAACAAAACCTGTTTTGATATGCAATCTCTCTCAAGACCAAATAACTACCACCTTTTAACAACACAGGTCCATATTTAATTTTTATGTCTATTATCTTCAGAACAAAAGGAAGTGGGGCAATTGCTGTCAGACCTGTCCTGAGGAGTTGGGCACCCTGTGAGCAGATGCAGTGCAAGCTCCCTTGCCCCACACATAACTTGGATAGCACACCACAACCTTGCATTTGGGCACTGAACAAACGATGCTCATCCTGACCAGCTGTCCAGCCCTCCTAGACCTGCTGTCGATCAGCACGCACCATCAGGCATGTCGCTGACACACCTGAATGGACTAAAAGTGCTGAGTGGGACCTCAGTCCTACAAACGTTAGTCACAGGCATGCAAACAGATGTATTTATACCAGCACCTACAAAAGCAGTGACCCGCAACACAGAGCTCACCTTGATCTCTGTCCCCCTTTATGGAAATCTGGCAAAAATAGAAAAAAAGACGTACCTGAGTGATAAAACCACCAAGGGCCACAGAAAGCCCTAATATTAACTGTTATGGAAATATTCACAAAGGAGACAAGCAAAAGGGAGATGTAGCTCTACAGCAAAATGAACAGTCGGTAGATCTCTAGCCTGTTCTCCCTGTGCTGTCACAGAAGAGCAACATTGACTTGCAAGGGCTGGGTCGCATTGCACAGCTGCTCAGGGAAACCTGTCTCCGCACAGCTCACCATCACCCTGAGAACCACATGCCACAAGTACCACCGAGCCAAGCATGGGGGCCTCCAAAGCAGCAGGTGGTTTTGGGGACAGCATGTGTGGCAGATCAACAGTGCAGGTCCCTCTGTGGCTCACCCAGAAAATCTGCTGGCTTGAAGCTCCTGACCACACTCCTCTCACCTGCCCCAGGCAGCAGCGAATGGCACTGAGGGTCTGCATGTGAGATGGCACCAAACAGGTTTTCATGAAACTGCTCTAAATTTCCCAACTAATGATGTCACTCTTGTTTTGTCTTGGTCCTTCCCTCCAGCTCATCCCTGTATTTCAGCAAGGCCATGATGCACCCGCCTTGCTGTGCCTCTGCTCCCAGTCCTCTGCACCTTCCCTCTTTTTCCCTTTGCCAAAAAAAATTTAATAATAATAATAAAAAAAAAAAGAGCTGGGAGGTTCAGATGGGCATCAGTGAATGAAGAACACAACAAGCCACAGTAACATTTGAGCCTTAGGGAAGACTGATGTCAAACAGAAGCAGGTGTAACCGGACATTTAGTCTTTTAAAGACTTGGTGGTAGAGACTCCAGGCTATTCAAATGAAATGATAACTTACTCCATGCCCCGCAGAGGCAGAAAATAAATATGAAACTGGATCCTGGCAGCACCACTAGATCCCAAAATTGACCCTCCTGCTTTCTGCTCTGCCTGCTCCAAGGAACACGCTATTCCTGGAGGAGTTTTAAAAAATAAAGTCCAAGGAAATGTTCTCATGTCCTCTCCATTTCCCAAAGCCAATGCAAGCAGCTCGCTTGAGTGGCCCTCCCACGCACGGCACCCTCTAGGTCCTGGCACTTGCTAACAACCCAGCACTGGCACCATGGGCTGCCCTGGTACTAACCACGAGCAGTGCAGTAACTGCAGTGTGCAGCTCAGCACACGCGAGCTACAATAAACTTGTCAGACTGTGCAAGACATGAATCATATGGATTGCCACAACAGCAACACAGTGTGTGCAGCCCTGCTAAAACAAACGAACAAACAAACAAACAAAAAATCCTAAGACATCCCAAAACACAGATGTAGGTAAATGGCTACTCTCCTGAGGCTGCCAGTACAGTTATGCTACAGAGCTTGCCTGAAAAATATATAGCCTCCTGACTTGAGACACTTCAGAAATGCTTCAGCATGGCTGTAGCAGGGAGCCAGGGGAAAGTAGCAGTAACGCTCAGACTCTTCTCACTGGGAACCTGGACCCCAACCAAGCAGATGCCTGGATTGCCCAGGATGCTGGAACTGAGAGAAAACACTTGCAGCAAAGGCTGCTCATCGGTCACCGAAGGAACTGGCTGCAGAGATTGCTCAGGTTTTTTTTGAAAACACATCTCTAAGTGCACTTAGCCAGCTAGAGGTGCTGCTCCTCTCACACTGGGAGGGAAGTTATGTTGGAGTTCTCCAACAGAAATGCCTTTTCCTGCTCCAGGTCCTCCTGGAGTCCTTGGTGCAGCCATGAGACTGAAGCATGGAAATAATGCATCTCAGGTGGTTCCATGCTGCCTTTACCCTTTGTAGCAGCCTTCAGCGTTGATGAGATGGCTACTCCATCCATGCTTGCAGGCCACCAGGACATACAGTTTCAACACAAACTGTCACTAATAACTAGACTTTGGATATACATGTATTTTTCACTTCTATCACTGTGATACAGTCAATGGGGATATTGACCATTTTACCATTCTGTTTCCCCCCCTGCTCTTTAATGATCTTTCACTGTGCCACCTCCTAAGCCACTGTCCTTCAAACACTCTCAGACATGCCTCACCTTCTAACCAGCAACTGCAAGCCTGTGACCCAAGAGATGAATCAGGCAGACAAAAGCAAAGGGGAAGGCATGAGGCCAGTTTGTTTGCTTTTCCTGGAGGATTCAGGCCAGAGACTTCAGCTTTTCCAGGTCAAGACAGTGTCTGCATTAGAAAATATTCTATAAGTTCTTTATTTAACTGTTCCCCTAGGGCAGCTGGCTAGACCCTCATGCTACAGGCACGTGGGTCTGTGTCTGAGTTTAAGCACATGAATTGTCTTAACTGACTTCAGCAGGACAACTCACGCATTGAAAGCTAACCACATGTGTAAGTGTTAGCAGGATCAGGGCATTAGTCATCTTCCCTTGTTTTCTGCAAGGGGGTTGTGTAGGAAAAAAAAGCAAAAAGCCCCCTCAAAACTTGTAGATAAGGTTCATGTATCCAAGTCATACTTGAATCTATATTAAACCACTCTCTCCCACTCTCCCATTTTTAAAAGTAATTAATTTTCTGCTGGTTAAGTATTTGGTCTGCTGTTAACTGATTTCAAAAGAAATCCTGCTGAAGGTAGTCTCCAGCACCCATGCCCACCCCAGAAGCTACACACTCTCAGAAGACCTACGTGGGCATTCTGCAGGTTCTCTCCTCCTGGGTGTTCCTCTGGGGGTTTTCTTCCCTTTTTTCTTCATGACTAGTAACATGCATAGGCAAACACGCTCTCTGCTTGTGGCAGAGTAGGTCTGCCGCTGCTGCACACTGTCCACCTGGAGTGAAAATTCCGCCTGGTGACACTACATTGTGACTGAAGCCAACGGTGATGTCACAGACCGAGTATTGTAACTTCAGCTGGAAAAGGAGCAGTGGGAGCAGATGAACTCTGAAAACAAAGATATTGTTTTGGTGTAAACATCCTTCACAGAAAAGATGGGGAAAAACATAAAAAAAAGAAGCATAGATAAATATAGGATAAACAGAGTTTTCTCTAGGCAGATCTCTTAAAGTCCCAACTAGGTACTGAAAGGTTTGTCATTTTGTTTCTGTTCTGTTAAGAAATGAGGCCCTTACTAGCTTTTGAAATAAACATTTTCTATCCTTCTTTTAATTTTGTTTTTAATACCTTCATGTCTCGTCATTGTCCTAGAATAAGCAAACACCATTGCTGCATAAAGAAACAAGTCTCAGGAAATAATGTACAGTGTGTTTCCAAATGCTTCATAAATCCACAGGCAGCTTGCAAATACTGCCTGCATTCCTGTGTGAGTGTGGTTGTTTTTCATATAAGTCACGTATTAATGCAATTTGGAAAAAAAACTTAACCCCATTCAATCACATCCCCTTCCACCTTTACACTGAAACCCAGAGGTTATAATTACACCCAGGAGCAGGAATAAATTAAAACAAGTGCTGGTGGTGCCTTGTACTTTTTTTTTGGAAGAAAGGTGATCCTGTCTACCCTGCCTTATGTGCTCTGTCTAACACGGAAACGGGCTGGCTGGCTGGCAAGCAAAGGGACAAAGAGTAGGTTTTCATGAGGTCAGAAGTGAAAATGAGGTCACTTTCAGAGGTCAGAAATGGAGCAGCACATCCCACGTCCTAACACATACCAGATCTTCAGAAGGGGACGTTAGCTTCACTACCTCCCCTTCTGCCATCCAAGACATCTTCAAGCTGTGGCACACCAGGAGGTCTGCGGAGGGGAGCGGGAGGGAGGATGCAGACACTTGATGGGTTAGACACTTTCCACTGCTTAGTAAGGGTTATTTAAAAAGTAGCACACCGTGACAAAGTCAACACCTAGCAGTCTGGATGTGAAACATCGGAGGTTGGGGCAACAGACTGATGCATTGCAGTGGACTCCCAGCCAGGCCATGCCTGAGTCCTTCCCTTGTGTGGCTTGATGCCATCTTTCAGAGGAGATGAGCCTCTCCCACAGGAACAGCCCCCTTCCTCCAGATCCCTGCTACAGAGCATCTCTGTTTCCCTCCCTAGGGTTATGGGAGATGGGACACCAGTGGTGATCCAAACTAAGCAGTTGTTACAACCTGGAGGTGACCAAAGACACCCACACCAGTGGTTGCCCCTGTGTGCAGGCATACACTGCATGAAGTGAGACTAAGGGGCTACGGTTCCCTTACTCCTCCCTCACAGGGCCCTTGGCTGAAGCAAGACCACCTGCTCTACCTCAGCTTCTTCTCCAGGGTTTCAACAGGGCCCAGAGATCTCAGCTCAGAGTTACACGCTGAAAGCTACGAGTTAAAAGACATGCCTCCTTTTGGAGGAGTCAATAGCAGGGAATGTGAAAGGCATTTGCTATTAAAAGAAACAAAAAAGAGAAAGAAAGAGAAAGACAAACTACCACTGCTTGCTAAAACACAACTGCCTAATGCCTGAACAACTGTAATAACTAGCCAGTGGTGGCAGGTCAATGTCTGTCTTGACAAACCTTTCTGAAAATTCACTTGCAGAAGAAGGGGAAATATTGGTAGGACTTCAGTTATCAGCTTCTCGGGGGACACCACAAATAATAAGCAGTTCCCTCCCCAAAGTACTCTAATGGCATCCTAGCTTTACAAAAAATGACGCTTGAATATTTTTTCTGAAATATAAACTTGCCATGCACAGTCAAAATTAAAAAGAAATATAGGGCATTTTTAAGAGAAACTCCACGGGGAAAAGCAACTGTGAAATAGCCAAACATCAATTATGAAAACCACAAGAAGAGGCTCTTGTGCATGGGCTTTAGGGTTTAGGGATTTGAAGAAAATGCGCATCCTGGTTTGACTCATAATGTAGGCAGAGAATAAGCAACTTTCCTCAATTGTACAGCTCAGTGAGTATGTTCCTCTGCTGAACCGTAACCCTTTAAAGTCAGTGCATCTATACATCTTTCTTGCATCTCATAGCCCCTGGCTCATGGCAGTCTTTGCTCTCCACTCACATCTCCTCTGCAGCTTTGGAGTGACTGGCTTACTCCCATCCTAAGTTAGTGCAGAAGAAAGAGCTGATACTACTGTGGCATGGGCAGACTTCCACTGAAGTGTGCATCCCAGCCATCCAGTGGCTTGCTCATTGGTGGCATGATCACTTCTACATCAAACCTTCAACCCGAGCTTCCTCCTCCCTTGCTACTGCCCACATATAATTCTGAACTAGCAACGGGCTATGGGCAGTGCTACTTCCTTCTACCTGAGGTAACACATATGGGTAGAAAAGCAAAACGTTAAAAATTGAATAAAAGCAGATGGATTTGGGGGTGATTCTGCCTATGAGTCAGAGCTGGACCATTTTCCCAAGCTTAAAGATGACGGTCTCGTGCATGTACCACAGGATTTCCACAGGGCAGGACCTCAGAGAGGGAGCAACCAGAACTGTGAATACCCAGGATAAAACCAGGAAATCCCTTCCCACAAGACCCACAGTAAAAAGCAATGGGATGATCTTGTCCTTCTTTAAAATAACTTGCAAGTCTGTTGGTTTGTGGCATTGCTGTTTAATGGTACGCAGCATTATTATAGAAGAACAGCATAAACCTAACAGTTGTCATAAGGGGAAAAAAGACATCTTGGTTTGTCTGCTTTTTTCCTCCATCCCTGACTTCTCTCTATCTCTAGGGTTACACATGCTCCTATATGCAATGCCTGGATGCAAGGCTTCACCAAGCATTTTCCTCTCTGATGACCAATGACACCAGGCATTTCCCTATCTCTTCTTCCAGGAGGAATGGCTGTTTATTATTCCTCATGCCCACTGTGCTTGATAGACAACTACACAGAAAACGGTGAAAGCAAGAGCATTTAAAGCTGAACACCAAGAATGCAAGGCTTAAGAAACCTCAGCTTTACGACTGCCTGTGCAACCTTTCTTCAGCCCTCTTTCTTGCCTGTGTACTGTGGCAGAGCTGTTAATCACATAATCACAGGCTATTTTTCTACGGGACCTTGGCCTCACCCAGTGCAGCAGGATACACAGTGCTCAGCTAGCGAGCAACTAGTCACTATTTCATCTTCTCCACACTGTTCGAGGTGTGTCCCCAAGCTTTGTTTACTAGGTACCTGCCACATTCTGCTCAGCAGATGGAATTAGTAATTTACTCATGGACTTTCCTACAGTACATATCATTGGAGTAACTGAATGTTTCACAAACATAAAGGAATGTATTTCACAATGCACTCATAAAGTAAGACATATATTATCCATATGTCATGGGCAGGGAACTGAGGCACAGAGAGATTAACACGAAAAGCTTCCACTAATTTTAAATGCCTAATTGAAACTCTTAGGTCCAAATCCTTCAGAGACTTGTTTTGTCTGCTAAGGATGGGGTGACAACCTTTTTTTTAAGGCTTAAAACCTGGCCAAGTTTGGTCTGATGTTCTGGGAGACAGCAGAAGTGGTGCTTCTGACATATATACCATGAAAATATTACTGGGTTGTTAAGGTGGGGGGGCTTGCTTTCTCATTTCTCTGTACAACTGTTATACTTGACATGCATCAAAAAATTCAACAGAGGTATAAAAGAGCTGTTTTCTAAATACACATTCTGAGGCAGGTAGCTAGGATGGAAAATTTTTGCCCAGAGAGTTTAGATTTGGTAAAGCTGTGAACATCCAAAAAGAGGGTCTTAAAATGGGGAAGCTGTTAGATGGCCTCAACAGCGGGTTATTGCCATGACATACACTTTTCTTTCTCTTGGATGATATTATCCAGCTGTTGAAGAAACCATACAAGCCTGATGTTACACTAACAGAATCAAGCCAAACTTCAATGCAAACTGTAACTAAAGCTTTATTTCATATCCTGGTTCTGTTCAGATAAAACAAGATTAATCTATTTTTAATCTTAATGCACAACAAAGTCTTGTTACTCAATTCCAAAGACCAACTTTTGCTTAGAGCATAAACCCCACCTTTCCTCCTGTTCTCCCCACCTTTCCTCCTGTTCTCTCAGAAACAAAAAGCAAGTTAAGCGTCAGGCGCTGTAGGCAGCACTGGCCATAGGCTGGATATAGGACAGAGAGATGGATGATACTTAGAGGCAGTGAATCTTACATTGGTATAAACTGATCCTTCCCCTAATTATTTACAGGGAGATTCACAAAATCCTGAAAAAGGGCCCACATGAAAATTTCAGGCAGTGATTTATCTGTGTTAACACCAGGAAAGAAAGACAGGCAAAAAGACAGATGAGGATGGGGGGAATAAATCAACCAATCACTGGTGCCAGTCTTTTTCAGAGCAATTAAAGTATTTTTAGAGACACTTTTGTAGAAGCCTAAAATCCAGGCTTGCAACTGTCCACCAGGTGTGCACAGGACTCAGAGGGAAACAGTGAGACAATGTGGGAGGTGGCAGGAGAAGTGGTTCCTCCATCACCTTGTGAACAGGTAAGGACAATCCTGTGATAACTCCTGATGATTCCTCTCTGCCACCCAAGCTGTATTCCTGGCAAATGATGTTATAAACTGTCCCTCCTCTAGACACATACCACACGCACACAAAGATGAACACAGACCCAGTTTCTCTGTCCTGCACTGAAAACTCTCGCCATATATCCCTGCTTTTCAGCTAGCAATGTCTCCTGACTGCACTAACACTGACTAATTTAGTATTTTTAATTACAGAGGGATTTACAGCACTGCACTACAGTGCTCTCTTTTATTATACCCACTGTTTCTGCTGGATCTGGGTACACTCTACATACAAAGTTGCACATTAGACAAATTACACTGCACATTAAGTAAATCTCTCTCTAGAAACAGGATTAGATGAAGAGGCATCTTTCTTACTCCTAGTGTATAAATTAATATATCCAAAATCAATATGAAGTAAGAGCTCCAAATCAATTTATGAAAAAAAACAAAAAAACCCAGTTTAAACATTCTCCACAATGAATCAAATTTATGTAGAAGACGAATTCTTTTTCTCCTATTTTGCTTAATAAATAAAACAGCTGGTCTGAGGAATCAGGTCAATCAGCGTCTGGAAAAAGCCCCATTAAAGCTGCTATATAACCTAGTTTCTCAAGCTGCATAAGGCATCCTAATATTGGAGAGGCAGAAGTCCATGCAGAGACAGCCTAGATGGCTCAGCTTCTGGCCCTTCAGAGTCATGGAGGATATTTATCACAAAAGATAGCAGTAAGCAAGGTATCTTGCAAATATCTAAGGAGCTAGGCTCTGAAGGAGCACAACAAAGACAACATGATGCATCCAGACCTATACACTAAATATAGCTAGTGATCTTGGACACCTAAGTTGAGGTCATCCAACACGAGGAGATGGTGAAGGACCACATTTTCACATATGCTCAGATTCACTCGAAGCTAGCCTAGCCCTGCTGCCACAGTGGATGACAGCCCCTCTTCTCATGGCACTCCACGGCTGCATGGTGCCATCCCTCCCATGCCATGTGGGAGGGTGAATCCGGCAGAGCCCAAAGCCATGGGCGTACTGCACAGGCGCAGAGCCTATTCCAGTGCAGGTGGAAGCCCCCCAGCATCAGCCTCCCTCTTCCTGCACTGCAGACTGCTGTTGTTGCAATGCCCGGGCCCTGGTGACCTTGGAAAATGTAGCTCTTCCTTTCTTCTACAGATTTGAAAATGCTTTGCAAAGGGTATTACAGTCCACATACTACAGAGACAAAGATGGAGCCAGAAGAAAGAAAGTGACTTGCTCAAGCTTAAAGGGCAAGGCAGCAGCAGAACTGGGAAATGAAACCTCCCGATCTACAACCCTAGGTTTTAGCTTCTTAAATAAGGATTCTCTTTCCTCATTAAAAAACTAAAAATGGGAAGAGGGGGAGGAATATTCTGTAGACACAATGAACTTGGCCCTCAGAGGGCTAATGACCTGATACACTTCTTTTTTCCCTTCTCACCTCCCTTTCCCCTGGTAAAAGTTACTGTAACTTCAAGGACTATCCTTCTTTACTGGTCTACTTTAACCTAGCGTGTCGCTAAACATCCTTTTCCCAACCACCTGAAATCAGAGACCATCCTTCCCAGAGAGGAGATTACCTTCTCGCTTTCAGTATCTCTAGATGTCCTCACAACACCCTGGACTGAGACCGCTCCGCTTTCTGAATCGTGCTGAGGGACACCAAAGTCCTATCTGCTGGTTTCAGCCTGCAGTATGTGGCAGCCTGAAAGGGTACCCTGGAGGTAAAACCTGGTTGTTCTCTATTAATTTTTCATTTCAAGAATGGCTCCAGGGAAAGGAGGGAGATATAGGTCAGAGACTTTGGGGGCTGATTAGTAACTCCGTATATCTTTCTTTCTTTTTTTTTTCTTCTCTTTTTTTTCCCCTTCCAAATTCAGAAACAGAGGGTTTTCCCTCTGTATTTCTCATTTACTGCTTGAACATCATTGGCATTAGTCAGCAAACTCCTGCTATTTCTTCCGCGATCCCCTGACACTTGCAGAGTGACTAACCCTTCTCTCCACACACTTTGGCTCCAACAGTTGCATCTGGTTTTTTTCCCCAAGAAAAGTGGGTCTCCACATTGCACACGTGCAGTACTCCCCTGTGGTCACTGCCACATATATTCCTCTGCCACACAGCTGCAAACACCACGATTTTGTAGGCACAGAGCTGAAGAGCCAGGAGGTGATGGCAGGGCCGGAGTTCAGGCCGCTTATTAACTCACAATCACAGCAGCAGTGTTCCTCAAACTGGGAAGCAGTTAACTACTGCCCCAAGCACAGGCATGCGGAGAACACAATGGAGGAAGCCTGAAGCAACCGGGCGGGCTTCTCTTCACGGGCTTCTCTTCACCGCCCTGGCAGTAACCTGGTCTGTCAGGTCAGATTGCCTTCAGGTGCCTGTATTAGCCTTTCCTTCCCATGTCCGAGAGTCTCTGCCCTCATCGAGGCGCCTGGTGCCTGACACGGTGTGCAGAAGGTTGAGACCTTGCTGGGCTTTTCAGGCATGAATGCAGGGTAAGTAGAAAACACAGCTCCTCATGACTCAAGGCCACATCATCAGAGCATGACAGAAGGCTCCTCCTGGCCCGGTGGGCTTGCACAAGATGCCCACCCACAGCCACGCTTACAGGGGACGTCACACGCAACTCACACGTAGGCATACCCACAGACCTGCCCACACTTTGTTCTCGGCGCCGTGCTCAAGCAGACAGGGAGTTTGTTGTGCTCACCCTTCCAGGGTGATGCCAAGACCACTCTCCCCTAGGTACAACATGCAAAGAGGATGCTTTGCCCCCAGGGCAAGGCCATGCTCTCAGGCTACAGTAGGTGCTACCTAGTGCCACCCATAAAGGGAATGAGCCACATCCAGAGTGGAGCGTGTCAGTAAGGATCAGTGGCAAGGCTTGCCAACTTGGTGCCGAAGTCCGCTCCCCGTTTAACCTTGACACCCTCACCCCGGCACCCACCCCACCCCCATCGCTGTTACCTCCATCTCCATTGTAGGAGAGCCTTCTGCATCGCTGTGTAGGGACGCATGAAAATAAACCACCGGCTCCAGTGCCACACTCCCTCCTGGCAGATCTGTTTCTCTTCTTAACTGTTTCCAAGTGCCTGGCTGTTTTATAATCCCCACTGAGCATTCCCTTAACTCCTTCCTCACTGAGCCCTTCCACCCTCCCTCGCCCACTCTCTCTCAAAAGGCAGAAAAAGCCAAGGCGAGGTAGGGGGTACAGAAAGCGAAGGAGGGGGCCTGAATCAAAGAAGGAACAACTGAATCAAATTGCATGCATAACAGAACCAGCAAATTAGTCATTTCCCCAGCCTTCTCTCACGCAGACAAACTGACTCTTCTATTAAAATACTTCTTTTTTTTCCCCTGTGGACATTTGTGTACCTTAGAAGCTTACTTCTCTGCTAATCTCCTGCTTTTTCATACCATGAGGTCATATGCTTCTGCTGGTAGCACATTTTTAAATCACACAGCAGCTTGCCCTTTGAGGTCTGAACCGAAATCGCTTTCTTAGATCACAAGTAAATATGAGTTGATGGCTTCACGCCCAGTGTCACCACCACCCCATTTACACATATTGCAACATCTGAGAAGAACTGAGGAGTGCAGGTATCGCTTCCAGTGGAAAGGACCTTGGCAATCACCATCAGGGCTGTGAGGGGGCTGCGTGGAATTGCTTGGGCAAAGGAACACAGCCTCCCTGCTTCTGAGACATGGGACATTGCAATCACCCTGAACTGGTGAGAGTTGCACACACCTATCGATGCTAAAGGCTGTGCATTGCACGTGTGTGTGCACGCATGTCAGTGAGTGCAGGTGGTGGGTGAGAGGGAGTTACCCAGCCTGAGACATTTTATGAGACCCACAGGTCAGGGCTACACTGGGATAACCACGACATACTGCAAGTCACTGTGTGCCGTGGTACACTGGCAGCATGGCGTGGGACAGGACAAGTATAGCGACCTAACAGCTTTGGATTTCATAACTGATCACATGCAAAGCAATGTCACTTAACACTCCAGTGTGTATGCTGCTCCTGTGACAGGATGAATAAAGAACACAGGTTGGGGGGAAGCAATGGCTTTCATGCATCCCCTCCCAGGTGGGAACAGGACACCTGTAGCTGGCTGCTTCTCTTCCCTCAAAGCCTACAGCTGCTTCTTCCAGAGTCTTGAGGTTACCCCTGACAGCTTACACTCAAAAGTTTGCCAAGGTATCTTTTTCCCTGACAAAATGAGCTATTCTGTCACACAAGGCTGGGCCACAGGGCTTTTAAAAATGGTTCTGCTGATGTTCAAAGGGAGCAGCTTGCTGTGCAGAGGAGTGGTAGAGTTAATAGTAGTAGGATCAGCACAAGCTCCTACCCTGCCATCTGCCTTCAGCTCAGCCAGGCCTTCTGCTGAACAGACAACGTGGGCTGGGGCCACTGGAGTGAGCAGCAACTCAATGACATGAAAGACTGCCTGGGTTAGTTGATTAAGAATAAGATTAAGAGCGCAGGAATCCTGTATAGCGCTGGTACTGACTCAGTTCAGGGATTTCATGGGGATATTTAAGCCTGGTTTTCCAAAGAAGTCTTTTATTTTGTGCAAGCGGGTGTTTGTGTGCCAGCTTGAACCAGCCCCATGAACTGATGATCCCAGAAACAGGGGTCATCTCTGAAACTGCTACGCTTTCTTCTTTGGTCACCCCTGGTAGAAAGTAGGGATAAATAATGCTTAACTACCTCACTCCCCTGTAATGTTTAACTCCTTCACATTTATAACACTCCACAGGAAACACAGGAATGGTCAGGGATGCCCCTCACAACCACGGGTCACAAGATTTGCCCTGTGGACCTCTTTTAAGTGCTGGCCACTGCCAGCAGACCCCAACAAAGGCTGCTCAGCTCTGCTCCTATACATCCAGACTGACAGTTGCCTCATGAGCTTTCCTTTTTTTTTTTTTTCTTTTTTTAATAATAGAAGAGTCACTTAAGGCTTGTGGATGACCTCAAGATTCCAAATTGCTGACCTGCCACCAAACTCTGAGCCTGCCAGTGCAACCATGAAGAGCAGAGCTTGGTCCCTTGAGGGATGGTGAGGACAAAACAGTTTTGTAGACCCATAACAAAATGTTGAGGTCCCCTCTGACGTCGTATCATTCTGCAGTGATATCCTACAGCAATCTGAAGGACCGCTGTGGCTGATCTCCAAACTCAGGAGGGGACAGGTGGAGGGAGCAGCAGAAGGGTGCTGGTCTGGAAGGGGGACAGGGGAGCTGGGATGAGTGAGGGCACAACCTGCCTGCTCCAAAAACTGAAGGAACAGAGAGCCCCTCCTTCCACAGATGAAGAGAAAAAAGACAGATGAGCAAAAAGCCTGGACTTAATCATGAAAAACAATAGCTCATCATTTATTTTCATATCCCCTCGCTAATGCTGGAATAATGCTAACAGTGGAATTCTTATGGCATGCATGTCATGCCTGCAAATACCAAGTGAATTACTTCTCAGCTAGGCTATGGGCTATGGCACTGAGCAGCACATTCGTTACAAGCGATTGGATGATGAACAACAGTTCCCAAATTCCTCCTTCACAATGCTACTTGCATTAGTTGTAATTTAATGAGAGAGAGAGGGAGAGAGAGAGGGAGGGAGGGAGGGAGGGAGAAAGTTTAGCTTCAAACCACTGAAATAATACTGCCTGCCACTGCTTCCCACTGGGTCTTGTATTAACTCACACCACCACCACCTCCACCACCACCTCCTCCTCTACCTCCTCCATTTTCACACCTATCCTCAGGTGCTAAAAGTGGTGTCATGAAACCCATCAACATGGCAAAGGAGCATGGCAGGAAGCCCCCAAGCACATGCATTCCTTCTGGCTGCAAGGCAGGAGAGGATGCAAACCTCTCCCTCTCCTCTGCCAACAGTAACTGGAGGGCTGGTGGGGGGTGTGTGTGTCTGTGTTCCTCCAGCAGCCAGTCTCTTGCATGGACAAGCCTCCAACTCTTCTTTGGTTACTTCCTCCTCGAGCACCAGTGCAGGTGAAAGACACTGAATAGGCAGCTCTAGAAACAGAGCACCAAGCACACACAGTGCAGAGCTCCCACCATGCACCCTGGCCAGCATGGTCCTCCTGTCTCCCGGAGGGAGACATGAGGTAGCCCAGCCTCATCCCTGCCTCACAGACTATCTTAGCTGGTTTTTTGCTTTTTGTAACAATTTTGAGATCTAGTAAGCAGTCAGTAAATGTGAACAAAACCTTTGCTACACATAAGGCCTTCAGCAGTATAAATGTGCCATCACTGCTGACCTCCAGCGAGCCTGGGAATCGCTGCCATGGCTGCCTCCTCATCAGTTCTCAGGTAGGTCTGTACCTCCCACATCTTCAGGGCTGAAACCAAGTCTCCCTTCTTTGCTCCACAGACCCTGCTACAAAAGGGACAGTCTCTTCAGAGGGGCAGGGGCATCTTGCAGACTTCTGCCCTAGAAGGAGCCTAACCGGCCAGCATCGCCTCCCACTCTCCTGCGTCAACCTTGCCACAGAGCCCATCCCCCTTCACATGACAGGACATTTATCCACCAGATGACCCTACACATAAGGTTCACACCTGAAACATGACCCGCTGTGTGGGGTCTCATATGCTGGGCCAGAAGAAAGCTGAGAGGTCTGATCTGAGCAGCAGACCTACAAGTAAGAGGCTGCAAATATCATTACCACTTTCCTAGTGTATCCAGTCTCTTCAGTGTTCCCCACTAACAATGCATAAATGACAAACATCCACAGATTCCTACACCATGGAGCATGCAGAATCCTCCCTATCCCCTCTGTGCCAAATGCAATTTAAAAGCCCCCCATTCCTAGCCACATTTTGTGGTGTTTTGAAAAAAACGAATGCAAACTAAATTTACATGTTTCTGAAACGAAGGTATAGGCAGGGGAAGGCAAAATGCCCTTAGGATTGGAACCAAATGTATTTGTGCAAATGAGACCTAGGATTTACAGTTACCTTCCAGCCTCTAGCATGTGCTACAATCTTAGCTTTGGCTTAAAAACCATCTGTTTTCTTGTAAAGGTTGACAAACACCAGTGATCCTTTCTCTGGTGTACTGGCCAAAGTCCCACGGACCTGACTGGGGGAGGAAGGTGGGCAGGATGCCACAGGATGCTCCCAGCGACATCCGCAGACAGTACGTATGGGCACATAGGTGCCTGTGTGTGCTTCCCAGCAATACAGCAGGCACGATGCTGGCAGCCATCTTCAAAAGCTATCCAAACACAGATCTGCCCCTCTCCAAAATCCCCCTCCCAAGCCCAGGTGTAGCATTGCACCCTCTGGCTATCCTAAAACTACGGCGGTGTTGTAAGCAGTGACAGAACTCTGAAATAAATGAAAGCATCCAATGCTGCAATGACCCTAAGTGAAGGCAGCAACAATTGTTACAAATAAACAAGGATCACAGTCACAAAGAAAAAGGAAGAAATGGGGAGCCTCAGTCTGCTGTGACTACCTGTGTGCTGGGCAGTTCACCTACTCTAGCAGTGTGGGGAGCCCGGCATCCCCACGAGGGGCACCAGATGAAAGGGGTCCCTGCGCAAAGAGCAAGCATGGGGAGGAGGGGACACAGGCATGTGAGGGAAGTGGGGGGCTCCCCTGACAGAGGCCCACCGCAATGGCTACATGGCCTTTAGGAGCCTGGCACAGGGGTGGTGTTATCTGCTACCAGGCACAAGCTGAGCCTGCTTGCCCAGAAAGAGAAGCAGCGACTAGGCTGGGGAGACAGAGACTGGTTAACAGGGGCTGAACTATATGAATGAACATACATAACCAGACGTATGGAGACCAGCTGGGCTACACCATTACTGCAACAACTTCTTTGGACATTCACTGAAAACCACAGAGGTCAGAACCACCAGCCGTAATTAATCATATTTACAGTTTAAAACCCAACCAAATCCAACGCTTCTGTTGGGACCAAGAAGTTTGGCTGGAGGTTCCTGGCCCTGCTGCAAAGGCATCCTGTCCCTCGCTTCCCCTCCTGGCAGGCCGTCACAGCTCAGGAAGGGTAAAGCTCAGCTGCAGCACTCGGTGCCACACTTCAGTTCCCTTTAAGCCTTCAAATTAGGGCTTACACGGGGCTTAAGTGCAGCCTGTCCCAACACAGGGTTGGATTTCACAGCTCTCGTGTGCTGCTGGGTTGCCACCTCCAACTGAAAAGGGGACAAGCACCCTGCTGCCTGACTCACAGACAGCCCATCTGCCCGGACACCCCGTGCAGGGGATGGGGGGAGCACCTGCCCCCCACAGCCCTCCCCACGTCTCAGGCAGGCAAGGCAGGAGGGCTGAGATCACCAGCAGTGGCTCCTGCTTCCCTTGCCTCAGTTAGGCAAATAACTCCCAATACCTGAGCATTTCATGGTTATACCTATGCAGCCGTGCCTGCGCTCTTCCTCCCCCACATGCCTGCTGGCCCCACAAGGCTCATCCTGAGCCCCAGGGCAACTGCACAGCCCCCATGCTTGCCAGCCTGGGATGTCCGACACGCAGCATTCAGCTCCCACGGGAAGTCAGCATGTTCTCAATATGTGATGTGCTATGCCCTCGACCACGAACACCTCAGGTGGGCTGGTCATCTTCAACCAAGCACGACCAAACATGACAGCGCTGTGCTGAGGAGGGGTTGGCAGAGGGGAAGAGGCCGCTGGGAACACGAAAAAGGACACAAAATACACAAAGAGAGCAAAAGCCCCATCCCTTCACAAGCCCTGCAATAACAAGAGGGCAAGACGGACAGGAGTACCAACCACAGTGAAACCCAGAAAAAAACCTGTGACCTGCAACCTGCACCAGTGATGCCAGGTGACACAGGCACGTTTCCTAGCTCACCCCCAGTGCTGCCACAAGCACCTGTTTTATGGCGCCCGGTATCAAAAGCATTGGGCATCCCCACCTGAAATGCTGCCCTACCCTGCCATTCACTCACATCCCACCTTCTTCCCTCGCACATTATCTTCTACAGGCAGTGGCTTTTTGGCAGGAGTTTCAATATCTGTTTGTGACAGGGCATGGCAAGGGAAAGCAGACATCTCCTTGTAAAGCATTCTCTTCCTGAAACCCCTTCAACCCTTCCTGACTGAGAGGAAATGCAGGGATTGATAATGACTCAAGTGTTCCTATGGGAAACAGCAATGATCTTGGAGGAACACGAAGTAACTTTTAAGCCAAGCCCAGTCTGAAAGAGGGGAACTCCACAGTCTGTTGCTCGAGTTCACAGCTGAGCAAGAACAAAACCAGGGTTCAGCTGTCTGCTTGCACAGATGCTGAAAAAGATACAGCTACTTTACTGAGGTGGTCTCACCTACATCAGATATGCTGTGAGTGATATGGTAAACACATCTAAATAGATACAGATTTCCCAGGGGATATTTCATTCGCATACAGATGCCAGCTAGATCACAAGACTGGGTCAAGACTGAAATAACTGAGAATACAGGACAGACCTGAGACATTCACAGAGCTGCAGAGATACCCAAGAACTGGTCCAGTAAGGCCACCAAAACCTGGCACTAGGAAAGATGAGTAAAAGATGCCAGCCACACAGCTGTTCTGGGTCAGGACGGAGACAAGCTGGAGGATGTGGATTACAGATCACTCCCAGACAAAATGTCTTGGATGATATTTTTCTCAAGCTTGGATTTCTAGTAAATCTTTTGTTCAGTTTGAAGAGTCATGTTGCTTCAAAAAATCTCTCCTTGACTTTCACAGGCAGAGTGGTAGCATCCCCTTCCACAACACACTGTGATTTACAGCCTTCCACACTCACACCAGCAACACAACCCCTTACACAGGGACTGCAGACAGCACTCCTGCCAACACATATGCTGTCACAGCATCGTTCCACACAAACACTCTGCATTCACCTTGTTTATATTTCCTCCTGTACAGGCTGTGACAGCTCACAAACACACAGAAAACCTGGTTTTTATTTATAATAAATCTCCCTTCTTCATTCCTTGCAGTGGAAAAGAACCCTCATACAAATGCAATTTGCTGAGAGAATGGTGTAACAGCTCTAAGGAGAATCAGGCCCATGTTGTCTCCTGTAGACAAAGGGGATGAAGCCACATGCAAACACTTACGCACACTCCTACACATACCTGCAAACATGGGAAGAGTCCCACATACACACATACACTTCCACCTGTATTCTCACACACACAGCCCAATAACAGCATCTACTGTCCCTTCTGACTCGCATGTGCTTTCAGGCAGCACAGGCATTTGGAAGGTGCACTTGTATTATCCAGGTGCTCACAGTCTCAGATAAGTGACAAGAAAATGACACCACAAAACAAGTATTGTCACCATCAACGGGATATGCTTGTATCTGGGTTTCACAGGTCCTTGTCAGGTGGTGCAGCTATTTTAAAATGGGGTTTGCAACATATTTCTTATCCCCACTTGCTAAATACATACACATTGTGATGTTGAGAGAATGCAGAGGGGGAGTTTGATGGGAAGGCAGGTTTCTGGTGGTGCCAGTGATAGTCCTAAAAGAGATGCAGGAATTTATAATTGTACTCATGCCTAAATGTGATCCCCACATGCCTTGGAAGAGTTATGAAGTCTTGGGTTTCTCCATGGTGTCCACAAAGTGGCTGTAGCCAAGAGCTGTCTTTTTGTTTTAATCTGGCTTCAGAGAAAATGTTGTGATCTCTCTTCCCTCTGCAAAGGACCTCATTCCATCTTCCCTTGCCTGCATCACCCCAAGGCCTTGACTATGGAAGTTTGTTCCCCGCAGGACAATGCCATCAGTCTGCTCAGAAACTGGGGTTAGCATGCCGTGCTGGCCCTGTGCAGGGGAAACACACCCAACCAGTCCTCTAGTCTCTACTGGCTCCCAATAAGCTTCTGTGAAGGTGACCTGCTAATTTCTGTTGAGGTGTTCTGTGCTCATGTACCTTCTGAGAAATTTTAGCCCCCGATGGCATTGGAGTTTGAGTGACTCCTGCAATTCCTCCTACCTGCCAACTTCTCTCCATCCTGGCGGCACTAAGCTGAACCAAAACCTCTTCGCTTAGCACAGCCACTGAGCCTGCCAGCAACCCACCCAGATGCCCAACTCCTGTGCATTGATGTATTGGGAGCGGGTGGCTGGGCATCACCAAATCCCAGTGCTGCTCCACTGCTGACCCAGGGCTTGCCCTGCAGCACACTGCCGAATTCCTATAATGGAAAGAGCCCCATTACATACTGTCCTACCCTATCGCATAGCTAAAGCTAGCTGATACTTACCCCTTACCACTCTGCTCAGATCCCTCCCCTGCACTCCTCCTCGGAGTCCTAGAGTACCTAAGCATGGGATCAAAACTGTCAATGTTAAGGTGCTCAAGAGCATCACCAGAGATTTGCCATGTTAGACACGACCCTACTCAGGGTATTTTAAGGACTAGCAATGGCCACTTAACTCCCCAGAAATTTTGCCACAAGAGGAAGATTAACGATTGCACACACTCACAGAGTTATGTGAATATCTAAGAGGGTTTTCTCAGATTTTTTTCTCCAGCTTCTGAAGTCAATTATCTAAATAGGAAAGTAGCAATGATGGCCAGAAATTACTGCTATTTGGAGGCAAAACAGAGACCTGCTGAAAGTCCTTGCCAAACTATTTGGAATTGGTCAACACTAAATGGTGCCTGGGAGAAAATAAAACCCCATGCATTTTAGCGGGATGTTCTTCACCTCTAGCCTCGTGCTTTAAGCAGATAGCCTTCCTACCAATGCAAGCATGGAGCAACATGGATACTTGTCCTTCTGCAATCCTGCTGCTGTCAGCTCCTGTCGGAGGGATCGCCTGAAGCCATGGAAGAACCACGCAGATGGTCACAAACCAGGCTCCTGACCTGCTACTGGCACAGCTCTTCCAGAAACGGCACTGTGAAAAGCTAACACTGGGGTGAGGTGCAGACCACCTCTACCACCGCCAATCTCTGGGCAGGCTGGAGCACAGTCTAGAGATTATACTTTTGCTGATACCCTTCTTTTGGGTACTTCTCCCTCTTCTCTCCATGCCAGCTCTGGCTGATTTGAGCACCTGTCACATCCCTTCTCAAATACAGGTCGTGAGCTCTCTGGGGCAATGCCGTGCCACATTTGTCCATCTTTTGGGGAATTTGCAGCACAGATATCCTTGGCTTGGGATCCCAGCTGCTAGTGGCTATGAATAATTCATAATTAAAATAGAAGTGAAGCTGCACCAGGAGACTGTTGTGCCTCCAAGTTTTCTCCAGACTAGATTACTCTCAGGAGACACAGGAGAGCTACCACAGAGATAAAAAAATAAATCTCAGCCTACTAGGTTTACACAGAGACCATCAAAAATATGCATCTGTATTACTCTGACCTCCAGATCTTTTTTTTTTCCCTTCACTTTTTCCTAACCTTTAAAAGGCTTACAAGATAAACAGAGGAGAAACCAGGCAGACAACATCCTCGGAAGAGATGTAGCAATATAATCAAGCCCTCGAACACACGCACACAAACACCATAATTTATCTCTTCCTCCTGTTTGATATTATCCTCTGTTCTAGTATCATAATCTGTTGCTATGGAAACAGCTATGATGTCACTACGAGAGGTTTATGGATGCCTTGAAAAGGAAGGAAAGGTACATGATGATGGGAGAGAAAAAAAACCACCTACAAACAGCTGCTGAGCAGGAGACGTTCCAGGAACAGCAAGTGTTAACAGGGAAAAGATAAATACATTGACGGTGCTGGCGCTGCTGCAGACAAGAGCAGAATATAAACCGTGTCTTAAAAATAAAGAATGCTTACAAATTTTGCCTACAAGTAAAAATATTCTGGGAAAGCTAAAGGAGCTTCCTGAAAAAACAAACTTTCTCTGAAATGTTCTGCAAGTTTTCTGGGACTGGATATTTTCTGAGCCTGGCTGCTAGAGTCCAAGTCTCCATCAACCCACTCCATCGTCTGCTGCAATGTTCCCTCCAGAACTGTTAACGTAACAACCCACCAATGCAGCTAATAGTTAGGGATCTTGCTGGCTATCCGCCACCCTGTGTGCCTTCACAATCTGTAACTAGAAAAAAAAAAAGGTATGTCTTCAAGCAAAAATAAACAGAATCATTGAATCGTTTAGGTTTAAGTTCATCAAGTCCAACCTTTAACCTTACACTGCCAAATCCACCACTAAATTATGTCTCTAAGCACCACATCTGCATGTCTTTTAAATGTGGGGGGGGGGGTGACTCAACCACTTCTCTGGGCAGCCTGTTTCAATGATTGATAACCCTTTTGGTGAAGAAATTTTTCTCAATATCCAATCCAAACCTCCCCTGGTGCAACTTGACACTGTTTCCTCTTGTCCTATTGCTTGTTAGACTGACACCCACGTCACTACACAACCTCCTTTCAGGTTGTTGTAGAGAGCGATAAGGTCTCCCCTGAACCTTCTTTTCTCCAGGCTAAACAACCCCAATTCCCTCAGCTGCTCCTCATAAGACTTGGGCTCCAGACCCTTCACCAGCTTCGTTGCCCTTCTCTGGACATGCTCCAGCACCTCAATGTTTCTCCTGTAGTGAGGGGCCCAAAACTGGACACAGTATTTCAGGTGCAGCCTCACAAGTGTCAAGTACAGGGGGACGATCACTTCCCTAGTCCTGCTGGCCACACTAGTTCTGATACAAGCCAGGATGCTGTTGGCCTTCTTGGCCACCTGGGCACACTGACAGCTCATATTCAGCTGCCAGTTGACCAGCACCCCTGGTCTTTTTTCACCAGGCAGCTTTCCAGCCACTCTTCCTCAAGCCTGTAAGCGTTGCGTGGAGTTGCTGTGACCCAAGTGCAGGACCCAGCACTGAGCCTTGTTGAACTGCATACAACTGGTCTCAATCCATCGGTCCAGCCTGTCCAGATCCCTCTGCAGAGCCTGCCTGCCCTCAAGCAGACCAACACTCCCACCTAATTTGGTGCTGTCCGCAAACTTACTGAGGGTGCACTCGATCCCCTCATCCAGCTCATTGATAAAGGTATTAAACAGGACTCGATGCTGAGCCCTGGGGAATATTGCTTGTGACCGGCCTCCAGCTGGATGTGACTCCATTCACCACCACTCTTCGGGCTCAGCCGCTCAGCCAGCACTTTACCCAGCATAGAACACACATGTCTAAGCCACGAGCAGCCAGTTTCTCCAGGAGAATGCTGCAGTAAATGGTGTCAAAGGCTTTACTGAAGTCTAGGTAGACAACATCCACAGCCTTTCCCTCATCCACCAAGTGGGTCACCCTGTCATAGAAGATCAGGTTCGTCAAGCAGGACCTGCCTTTCCTAAACCCCTGCTGGCAGGGCCTGATCACCTGGTTGTCCTGTACGTGCTGCATGATGGCACTCAAGATGATCTGCTCCACAACCTTCCCCATCATGGAGGTCAGGCTGACAGGCCTGTAGTTCCCCGGATCCTCCTTCCTGCCCTTCTTGTAGATGGGTGTCACATTTGCTAACCTCCAGTCAACTGGGACCTCCCCGGTTAGCCAGGACTGCTGATAAATGATTGAAAGCGGCTCAGTGAGCACTTCCACCAGCTCCCTCAGTACCCTCGGGTGGATCCCATCTGGCCCCATAGACTTGTGTGCGTCTAAGTGGTGTAGCAGATCACCGACTGTTTCCCTGTGGATTATGGGGCTTCATTCTGCTCCCCATCCCTGTCTTCCAGCTCAGCAGTCTGGGTACCCAGAGAAAAATGGTCTTACTACTAAAGACTGAGGCAAAGGCAGCATTAAGTAGCTCAGACTTTTCCTCCTCCTTTGTCACTTTGTCTCACCCAATGAAGGATGGAGATTCTCCTTAGCCCTCCTTTTGTGGCTAATGTATTTATAGAAACATTTATTTTCTTTTACAGCAGTAGCCAGATTAATTTCTAGTTGGGCTTTGGCCCTTCTAATTTGCTCCCTGCATAACCTCACAACATCCTTGTAGTCCTCCTGAATTGCCAGCCCCTTCTTCCAAAGGTCATAAACTCTCTTTTTTTCCCTGAGTTCCAGCCAAAGCTCTCTGCTCAGCCAGGCTGGTCTTCTTCCCTGCTGGCTCATCTTTCAGCACATGGGGACAGCCTGCTCCTGTGACTTTAAGATTTCCTTCTTGAAGAATGTCCAGCCTTCCTGGACTCCTTTGCCCTTCAGGACAGGCCGAAGTCTGCCCTCCAGGAAGTCCAAGGTAGTGGTTCTGTTCAACCCCCTCCTTACTTCTCCAAGAATCAAAAACTATCCTTTCATGATCACTATGCCCAAGACGCCCCCCAGCCATCACATCACCCACCACCACCATCATCCTTCTCTGTTCACAAACAGGTCCAGCAGGGTGCCGGGTGCCTTCCCCAGTTGGCTCGCTCACCAGCTGTGTCAGGAAGCTATCTTGCACACGCTCCAGGAACCTCCTAGACTTGTTTCCTCTCTGCTGTTTCCTCTCTGCGCAGAGATGCACTGAATCCACTGGATCACATCCAGTAGCAAATAAACACCCTGACCCCAAACCGTAAGCAAAAAAAGAGCTTTTCTTGCTCTCTTCATCCAAGAGAAAAAACATACTCTTACAGACTCGCTGCCAAACGTACTGATATACCTGACCTGCTCCTAGAGAGAACAGTATGTTGAGTCTCGTATGTTCGAAACATGCCCAGCCTTGGGGCCATACGTATCCATGTGCAGCATGATGCACGTGCCGCTCTCGCCCATGAGCTGATGACTGTACCTCCACACTTGTACCTGTTTCGATTATCCAGACTGATGGTGAAAGTAGGGCAGACACGGGGACACAGAGGGTGGGACAGTTACACATGCTCTTAAAAGACATGTGCAAGCTGCAGGAAAATTCAGCATGTGGGGCCTGCTGGGGAGGAGAAGCGAGTATGGCAGATCAAATTTGTCCTGCATAGCTGCCCTATCGTGGGAAGGGCAGTGGCAGCGAGGGAGGAAACCACAAGGATCTCAGATCAGTGAAAAGTACTGGTGTTTTGGCTAATCCCTCCCTCATCAGAATTTCCTGAGCATGGAGCGCAGGATCAGAGAACTTACAAGAAAGCTATAGCACCAGTTTTGCCTCTAGTCTCAGCTCCATCTGAGGAATTTCCAGGCAAACTCTCTGTCCCACCTATGAGCATTAGGATATAGGTGGTATCTCCTGTCCTCACTCACCTTCCCTTCCAAAGATGTTAAGAGACAACTGCAGGGAAAAAAAATGGGAGAGACTGAAGTCAGCAAGGGCAACCGCAAAAACAGTCCAAGCCAGGATCTTCAGCAATGCACCCAGCTTTCTGTTCCTGCCAGCCTTTGCTGTGACAGCCTCAGCCCCTGTACTTCTCAGGGATCATCTTCCTCTCTCCTGTTACAGTCACTTGCCCTCATCTTTCTTCTCCACCTGTCTCTCTCATCCTCTTCCCTCTTGTTCCTGACCTATGGCCTTACTTCTTCTCAACCTTCAGCCCAACCCTCCCTTCCTCGAATGAACCTCTGTCAAAAAATGTTTAAGGAAACCCACACATTGTGCTTTCCTCTACTCGAAGAGCCCAGCTGGTTTGTATAGTCCACCCTCCTGTGTCTTCGTCTACATAAAATGCAAATCCTTTGGGGTGGGAACTATCTGCCCTTCATGTCAATGTCACGCCTAGTACAGTAAGGTCCTGCTTTTGTTTGGCACTGGCACTACTATAGCAAATGCAACTGTTCTTAGGAATACTTTAAAAGCCCCAAAGGAGAGTAAAAGAATAGGAGGTGTGAAAACAATGCCAAGCGTTTCGTGGTTTTTACAGCTTCTTTTGCATTTTGGGGGCAAGGTTCTGTTCCTATTTTTTATGAAACAATTTCCTCTCTTCTGTGCTTTCTATTTGGGACTGCAGAGTGGAGAACAAAGCTGATCTTGGTGAAGAAACTGAGACTGCTTTTTTTAAAATTGGCAGGTGACACCAAGCAGTAAGGGACTGCAGAGCCAGGGGAATTAGATTAGAATTCAAAACAATCCCAACAAATTGAAAGGTACAGGATGAAATTCAAACAGGACAAACACAAAACTCACACGCTGAGGTAGGAAAGGTTAGCTCCACACATACAAGACAGAAAATGGCTCACAAGGCATGAGACCTCTTGGACAGGATCTGGGAGCCACGGCGCATCACAAGCTATGCACAGACGAACGATGTCACAGTGCAAAAGTTAAACCAAACAGGACTGCTGCCTGTAAGAGACGTGAAGGAATAGAATACTGCTCTACCAGGCCAGCACAGGACCCCAGGCAGAGCACTGTGCTCTAGCAGCGCCATTCACGAGACAGGTGGACTAGCTGAAGGGAGTGTGGAGAACCACGAGGACGCTCAGAGCTGAAGGGAAGAAGAGACAGGAGAAAGAGCTGAAGGATGTGTTTGAGATACGGTTTGGCCTACAGAACACAAAGCCAAGGAGAGACATGACAAAGAGAAAGGAATAGTTTTCCCACAGCCACTGTCGATAGGACAAGGAATCACAGCAAGCAAAGCAGAAAGGAGTTGCAGAGGAGGTAAAGTCTTTTCAGTGACAAAGTGAAGGGCAGTGATGACAGCCTGATCAGGCTGTGGACTCTCCATACACGGGGAACATGCTGGACAAGCACGCATTTAGTATAGTACTTCCTGCTTTGAAACACTTTAGTCTTTCCTATGCCCACTTCCTATGATTTCAATTATTTTAGTGAGAGTTAAGTTTCTTCGGCATTTCAGCACAGCCCACGGAGCAAGATAAACCTGTCAGGGTTTAGAACTGGAGGAGACATTAACCTGCATGGTACTGCTGTGTAACACCATTGTTCCAGGTCTTCATAATGCCTTTAAGGATTAAAGGCTATAACGAACAGGGAAGACAGCTGCCCTTCTGAGTTTCCCAAGTATCTCTGGAAAATACCGCTGCCTTGCAGGGTGACCTTTCCCACTTTTCAGGATAGGAGCTGTATATGATTGCTCTTACTTCATCCTTCCAGAGATGAATGTCAGCACAGGTCCTGGAAGGTGAGCAGGACAGAGAATGAGGTGTGAATAAAGAGTGAGCTTCAGCTTCTTCAAGCAAATGGCCCATTCAGTGGGAAATGCTGAAGAAAACCAAGGGAGCAAACTATGCCATCCTTCATCCAGCATAAAACTCCCTCTCTCTCCAGAACATGATGCAGATGGCCTACCACTCGCTACATGGAGACAGCGCTTCCCTCTGCGTAGCTCCGTGGGTTTCACTGACACTGTTGCTGATATGTAGATCTCCAAAATCAGAATCGAGTCCGGGAGCAGCTCAAGGGGCTCACATCTCGAGGACACTTGCCTCCCACTGGCTATTTTGTACCCCCTCCCCTGCCAAACTTCATTCCTGGGCATCATTCTGTCAGTGGCTTGATCAGACAGCCACTTTTTATATAGCACCTTGAACATATTCAGCACTGTAACAACACACACTATTATGGCTTATTATTACTTCTATTAAATAAATAAATTCTAACGTTACAGCTTTTTAACTCTTTTAGCTCTGACTCTGGACTCTCCAAGATATTCTGAGACGTGACGATGCCTTTGCCAGCCTATGGACACAGGGCTGCTCCTCCACTCACCTGCGTGGGGAAGTCTTAGAAGAATGATTACTACCATCAAAATTACCCAACTCAGAAGAACGCTACATGAATCCAAGAGTGGTCCCAAAATACACATCACATACTTGTGCTTTCCAGAGGAAGGACCTCAATTGCTGATGTGGCCAAATGAGAGAGGATTCAGGTGCACTCTGTGCTGTAAATGGGGGGAAGCAGTAACTTGCCTCTACTCTTCCCCCATGACAGACAAACTGCTAAATGCCCTAACTGGAGTGAAATTATCATCTGGGTTATTTTCAAAACAAAAGCTGAACTCTGTACTGCTAGAGGGAATAGTTCCAAAAGAGAAGGACTCCTGTTAAACACCTAGGTCCATATTAGGGTACGTAAATAGCTGAAGAAACAACCTTTTCTCTAAACAGCATTTAATTCTCACTTCTTTTTATCCACCAGTTAACCTTCCAAAAGCAAGAAAAAGCCCTAAAAATAATGTTTCACATTCAGAGGGCAGAGATTTCCTAGTGAGGAAACAACCTCATTTTTATAAATGGACTGATTAAGCTATAGAGGCCATGAGTCAGAAAGGTACTTCAGTGTGTGGCCAGCTTTAAAGACATAAACTATTCTAATGAAGTCAGCAGCACTGCCTGTGAGCTTAAATTTAGGCGCAGACCTTAAAATATCTTCTTAAATTGGGATCAGAGAGGAAAAGGGCGGAACTTTCAAAAATATCCAGTCTCAGCCTACCCATCCTCTACAGACACAGGGATGGAGACACTGTAATAGCTGTCAGCCCACCACTGAAAACCTTTGCAAACTCCCCTTCTCGGAAGCCTCACCTAAAGGTACATGCTATCACAGTTGCCTTGACTCCTGCACCTAAGAGAAGTGGTCTCATCTACCTCATATTGGTGTCTCAGCCTAGTCCGAGCAAAAGGTGGTTTAACTCGCCCTTGACTTCGTCATCTGGCAGGACTGCTCTAAAACCAACACCTGGGCCTCACTTGGTGAGGCCCACAATCAGGACAGGGATTTACTTTCCATGACCAGGTCACCATCCATGATTTGACTTCCCAGAACTTTCCTCCTCACCAAATATCCACATACTTTTACACACCATTGCAGCAATGTGGCCAAAACTGAGCCCTTACTTGTTTAGGCACCCAAGTACCTATCTGCCTCCGAATAAATGGTCTAACTTCCAGAGGTTTTCCTAAGTTCAAAACCCTCACAGGCTTCAGGGAGGTCTCTGGGCTGTCCCCCACTAGTAGAAGACTTACACGATCAGGGTGCATAGCCAGCTCTTACCCAGTCTGGATGAAATCACATCCAGTTGTTTTCAAAGCACTACATGAAAGTGGTAACTAGCAACCACTGGGTAAACAGGGAAACCCAGGGCCCGGAAAAATGAAAATTACTTCATTTTCCAGGGCAGCTGAGGTGTCTGGCCAAAGCCAATAGGGTTTTCCCCACCTGTTACAGCCAGACAGGGGAATGTGCTGCGTGGAGTCCAAGGGCCGATGACAGTGGCAAGTAACTGTGCTTGCCTTTTTGTCCAAGTGTGCTGTTTGTCTCCTCGCCCTGGCCCCTGGTCCCAGCAGCACTCTTTCCACTTCTGAAAATGAAACAGCATTTTTCACCCATTACATCTCAAACCCATTTAATCGCTAGACGTAGCAGCATGATAAGGACAATAATTACAACTGGAGGGGGCTTCCTGTTATCCTGGCTATAGCCATATCCTGAGCTAATAAAAACTTGTGCTTTTGGTCCCAGCACTGACTTAGCTTAAGTTCTGGTTATTAATTCATAAACAGGAAACGCCTCTGAGTTATCATCTCCCTGCATGAACTTTGGGGTAAAGACCTTTACTCTGCCTCACTGGTGTTGCCTCCCCGATGAGCAGGTTTTGTGCACTTTAACGAAATTTGAGGATGCATTCAAAACCCAGCAGGGCTGGCCTGTTCCTGGTGTTAAATGGGATCTGACCTGTGCTGTGTCCAGGGTCAGATTTTCAGGCTTTCCAGCCCCTTGTGTGACAAGGACAGCACGCAGGCAGGTCCCTGCCTGCACTGAGCTCCAGCAGCAGCACCGGTGGCGAGGTGCAGTTTACAAATATTACCCAGATTAATTCCATAAGCCACCCACATAGAAAACTACCGACGCAGCTGCTAAAAATACACCGCGAGTTGCAACAAAGTTGTCAGGAACAAGTAAGAAGCAAAGCAAAGAGGAACAAAACCAAAACAGAGGTAATCACTGTTTGGAAAATAAAGGTTAAGGTGTATGATCACCTCTTTTTACCCTATTCTGAAGTATGCCAGGTACGAGGCACCCTGAAAGTCTCTTGAGACACCCGCCCAGGGGAGAAATCTACCCACAGCCCACACACTGGTGATGTCTAGCAGTGAGCCCTCTTAAAATGGGGTCTCCCCTGGCCCACAGAGCCTTGCTCTGTTCTCTGCACAGGAGAAAATGTCACACGACGAGCGCACTGATGATGGTTTTGTACAGCAAGGGCAACACTGCCTGGAGCAGAGACCAAAGAACCAGATTCTCACCTGCCTCAAGCCATTCACCTCCTCTGAAACCGATACAGCTGCCTCTGAGGAAGCCGCATCTCCAGTGCTCAGCAGGATGGTGGCCATCAGCTTGCCCCAGCTCTGGAGTAGAAGCCATGCAGGATTACACCTGATGAGGCCCACTTTGGAGCCCAACACATTTCCCTGTACGGCTCACAATCACAACTAAAGTCCAGGTTAAACATTGTGTGGCGGTGTTACTTCTGTTTTATTTTACTTGGTAGGTTTTTATGTCCTTCATTTTACAGCTCAGCTCTGCAACACCCAGAAAAAAAATGAATGAAAAAAACCCAGCAGAGGAGAAGACAACATCAAAACCTCTGAATTTCATAAAAAGAATGAGAGAATTCTCCTTGCACAGTGCATGTGGGGGAGGATTTCACACCAGATATTCACTTATTTATCATGCCTCACCTATTAATATCAGGTGAGGCACCGTTCTGCTTTCCAGAACCGGTATTTAAGCCAGCTGCTCAGCACAGGCACACACCACCCTCACCTACATGTCGAGAATGGCGGGTGACTTTGTGCATGTGCTCTATGTCATCACTCACTTAAATTTCTACTGGAACCATTTCATAAGGCCTCCGAGGTGTCACATTTCCTCCCGGGGCGCCTTTTCTGTCAAAGAGACTATGTTCTGAAATCCCTACGGTGGAGATACTCTTTCACCTACCCTCTCCTGCCTTGCGATGGTGGCGGTGGGCGCGCGTGCGTGCCACCCGAGCCCGCTCGGTCAAGGGCAGGAGCGGCGAAGCGGCTGCCCACCGCCGCGCTGCTCCAGCCCCTCGGCTCCGGCGCTCGCCTCAGTGGCCTGACCGTACCTGATGCTCCAGACTCCTCTGGAGTCTCTGGCTACAGATCAGACTGGTTATGCACATAACGCCAGGCTCGTAAGGGAGGACGGCAGTCCTTGCCTGCTTCCAAGGAGGAAATCGCATCCCCTGCGATAAGTAAGTTTTTATCTATGCACTGCGATATTGCAGGGAATTCTAAGGACCTCTCACGGCAACTAGGAGGCGAAAAACATTCATTAACCCCTCCTCCACCTCCCTCGAAGCCATCCAGCAGCAATTTAACCCGCAAACATACGGCAACACAAAACAGATAAAACAATCCCTATCAGCCTTTACACTACCGACTGGCTCCTGCCATTCGGGATATTCACCTACTTCAAGGCTTGAGGCATGCTGCAGAGCCTGGCCGCCGACCCCTCCGTATCGGTAGCTGGGAATTTTGTTTTTACGGGTTCCTTTTCAGGGCATTTTTTCCATCTGCTCTCTTTTTCCAGTCAGGCAGAAGCACGGGCGCCGCCGAAGTTAGGATGCTCGAAGGAACCGCTAAACTTCCACCACACGCTTCGGTGCGGTACCGCCGCGCCCTCCGCGGGAGGAAGCCGGCGCCCTGCCCGCCCCGGCCGCGGCCGAGGCCTCTCCTGCCCTGCCTTCCCCTGCCCTGCCCTGCCCGGCTCCGGGGAGGCGGCCGTGCCGGCGCTCGGCG